>OU898276.1:134456070-134976630 GCA_918026665.1 Diabrotica balteata
TATTTCTTCTCCGGACTAACTCTTTGGTGTGGGAATTTAAACAGAATATATGTGGACATGTAATAATTTTATTATATGAGAGGATGAAAAGTACACTGCCTGTTATTTTCTTAAAACTATGAATTGATAAGTTCTGTTATCTAAACAATTATGTGTAACGATGTTATCTGGATGGATTTGAGTACAAGAGATAGTGAAACTCAAGATATTAAATATTAAAAGAGCAAATACCGGATAGTCTAATCGCACAAAGAAATAATTGATAAATTACATTATTATTATTCCATAGATACCAAGTTTTTAGGCGAATAAACTATGCGAAAACTTATTTATTCTAAATAGGAAAATATTTAGATGAAGAGTATTGATTCTGATTTACTAACAGCAAATAATTATTAGTGATTATACATGAAGAACCATGATCTTCATAATTGTAAAATAAGCATATACCAGGTGATCTAAAAACTATATAGAAATAACATAGATTCTTTTAAGTGTATCTTACATGTGAGATAGGTAGGTACATTACACCACTCCTTTTTGTAATGAATGAAAATAATTGTAAAATGACTTTTTCATTATAATGGCGTACTTAAAACATTTGTGGATACACTGAGTATGTTATTTTAACAGTCATTTAAATAGTTTCTTTTCTTTTAGTTCTCGATAGTCTTTTCACTTCGTCTTCTCGGTATGTAGTCTCTTGTGAACACTAGTATCTCGTTCAGACCACTTTTATGGGATTCACTTATAATTATTGTCTTTATTATGTTTACAATCTTATACTTATATGAGTCTGTCACTCATGTTACAATGTTTGCGTTTACTTCTGACAGATATTTAAGGTGTTAAACACATTTGTAATTGTTTGATCAAGCTATGTGATCGGGAGATTTCCTACGAAATCGGTCCGGTAAAAATATGTAATTATCCTGTATAAAAGTTAAAGTACATACCAGTCACGGCGGGGTAGGTATTCGATCAAAAGTCAGAATTGCAATAAGGTGAAATAAGAAACTATTTTTTATGGTGTCTGATTACTAAATTAATATTTGTTTTCCTGAGGTCAATTTCTCTAAATTATCTAGTTTATGGGCTTGCTAAATTTAATGTTCAGTCTCGATCGAGAAATTTATTTAATTGTAAGTGAACAAGGTGTAATTTGGATTCCATTATTTTATCCTTAATATCATCACAACAGACCTCTGGAAGGGATAAGATCTGGTAATGATAGACTGAAAATTACTTTCTTTTGGGATTTTGAAGACAGATAATCAAAATAAGTTGATCCGTGTATCGTTTTTGCAATTATTCGAAGTAGAAAAAAAATATCCAGGTGTTTGTAAAAGCAGAACAATAGATGATATGGCGTACTATGTCTGAACGAGCTTAGAAGTTTTTAAAGTACCCCCCTGTTTGGATATTGGGTAAAACATAGTATCCAAGTGAATTTTGGTTTGTATTAATTTATCCAGAATTTCAGTATTCCCGTTTGATTTATACGAGTATCGTCAACGAGATGGTATGTGTTGTTATTGAAGTGTAACAATCAGTTATCACAAGTGTGGATGAGTGTGTGATTAAATCGGAGAAGCTATCAGGATTTTTTTTGCAAATAAGATTTTTTCTGCTATCTAATGAATAACCATATCTATCTAATGTAATCAAATAGTTAACAATAAATGATTTCTAATTTATCTCAGATAAGAGACAAGTATTTTGCCAGAATGGAAGAAGTAAAGTAGAGTCTCTTTAAGATGTGGATGGAATTATCATGGAAATGAGATAATAGTTTTAAAAAACGAGAATAAGGAGTATTAACTAACCAAAGCGTTATACTAACCGTAATTGTAGGAAATCTTGGTTATCAAATATATTATAGTATTTAAAAGGGGTAAAGATAAAGATATCGACATATATTTATGAGCATAATCAGATAAGTTCAATGGAAATGGATAAGTCGAATGTACTAGGTAAATTGCGTTACCGTTTTTGATAATTCTTGGAGAGTATGCGCAGGTGATTATAAACACATGGATGAAGGTTATGATTTCTTGCAAATTGTGAATAAAACGTTTATTAAAGTAGAATATTCTTGTTGTAACTTCTGTTATACACGAAAGTTATAAAGATACAATGTGCTTCTAATTTTTTGTTTCTAAAAATCTAAAAATTCTTTAAATATTTATTATTCATTTTATCTGTGTAATAGGTAATTGATTCAAAATTTATGATCAAAAATCCCTTTGTGTTCGTCTAGATTTTGTAATAAGTTTATTAAAATTTAGCAATCGTGGCTTGTTACTACATAGAATTAGTTGTTTTAGTGAAATCAAGCGAAGATGATTTTTCCGTTACGTTCAGCTTTGTGTAAGTAGCGATGTATGTGAAATTTATTCAGCATCATCACGAGTCTACAAGAATTACCGAGAATGAAGGTCCTGATGAAAATCAGTTCCAATGGCATTAAAGTAGAGCGCGTTTTGGTCTAAAATATGTTTCATGCGAGAATGATGTTTGTTTTAAAGTTGTCTTTCATCTTGAAAGAGTCTAGGGTATGGATCTTGTCCTAAGATGTTATATTAAGTGAAGTATCGCATAATCCGTAATCATTTAAGATCTTGATTTGTTTTGACCCAGTCTATAATGTTTTTTGATAGTGAGATCTACAAAATTTATATTGTCTGTAACAAGCGTTGTAAAGAGGAAGTATGACGTTAATAATGAGTCCAATTGGAGTTTCACTAATAATTGAACATTTTTTATGTGTTTCGTAAATAGATTCCCAGGTGATTGTTGATAGGTGTATTGGTAGATTTCTATGTGAATTGTGTTCACTATATTGGCAGCTCAAATTTATTGTCAAGACCTTGAATACAGAAAAAGCATGTTTCGAATCTATTCATCTGAACTTTTATTGGTTTAATTTTATTTACGAAAATTGATGCAGATTAGTACCGGAGTAAGTTATCTCTAGAATGTTTATAAGTTACCATTATAATGTTAGTGTGTAAGTATATTCTTTGGTTTGAGCCCTTGCTTTGTTTGAGCTCATTTGGAGATATACTTAATTGTCTCCTTCTATAGAAAACGGTGGTCATTAATCTATTTGGCCATAATATTGTATTATTAGCATGACTACTTTAGATTCTAATAGATTCGTTTTTGCTCACTCATGAGATTTATCTAATGTGTAAGTGGTAAAATTAATCTAAATAATCTTCATTATGTATATTTGAGTTCTACTGGCGTGATATACTTGCTAGTAGGATTTTTAGGAGTGTATAACCTAATATTAGTTCATTCTGGTGTGAATTTGGTTGATGTGATGCATTAGGTGTATTCTCATGAAAACATAGCAAAATCTAGCCTCATCTCGTCCCAATCGGATTGATCAGCTTTAATATACTGTTTAAGGTAGTCTGCTAAAGTAGCGTGGACTCATCCTTTGCAGTAAATGCAACAGTTGTATTCTAGGAATGATAAGCCGATACAATTGTATATGTCTTGATTTTAAAGAAAAGCTTGGCGATTTGAGAAAATTTAAAATTGGAAGTTAAAATCTCGGCCTTGATCAGTACCTATTATATCGGTTTGTCCAAACTGCAAATAATATCCAACGAACCAGATTTTCAATGCGATAGTCTCTGTGTTTCATTGTTCGGAATTGCATAAGCTTGAGAAAATTTATGTGTAAGATCCATCTTTGTAAGGTATAATATGAACTTGATTACCTGACTCGGTTAAAGGTTAAGGACCTACTATATGCTAAAAAAAAATTATTTTTTTCTAATGATTTGAGGCTTGTTGTTGTTATCTCCCATGGCGCTTTACGAACTTGTTTTGACTAACGAGTATTATATTTTTCTGACAAGATTCCACCAAGGTTTTTATAAAGTTTTATAATACTCACTTTTCATATTGATTGCCATTTGAAATGTTTTTGATAGTACGATTGTAGGTCCGATGAAAACCAGAGTGTCTCACCGTAGGACTAGTGTGATTCATCTTTGGAGATAATGATTGTAGTTTATTTCTCTTGCACGTTCCGGATTTGTTAGTATATCATGTATAAAATGATAAAATAGATATATTCAGTTTTTCCTAAAAAGTAAATCTAATCATAGATCCCTAATTTTTCCCCAACTTAATTTATCGTTAGCTAAAAAGTTATTGTGCTGGGTAGGCAAATTTTTTATATTATATTATCCGTTTATAGACCAGTCTCTTATTTTATTTAGTGAATTAAAATATAGTCTTCATACGAGCTATTAGTCCCCGAATAAGTTATCTTTTTAATAAATCATTGTAATAAAAGTTTTTTTATTTTGATTCAGAATAAAGATATAGAATGTCATTATAGTCCTCGGTGGATTTTTGGCTTTCAAATTTGTTCTATATGACTGAATTGTTTTTATTTATTTGTTTCTGAACGATCTCATTAAAATTTAAGTCTAACTGAAAGACAAACAATCTGCTAAAATTTTGGTAATATGAATGTTAATCTGTTTCATTTGTGTATTCTTTTATATTATCATTATTGTTATTAATATAGTTTCGGATTTAGATTAAGAACCTTGTGAATATAGTGATCATTATTTATCTTTACTACAATTTTGTTTTATTTGGGTAAGGTGATTGGTTGCCCCGAGTTTTTGTTTTCTTCGCAAATATTTGTTTCAGTTATATGGTTAAAGGAGAGTCGACTTAAACAATCCAGCATTTTGAAATTTAATTGTACCTGGTTTCTTAAATAATTTCTAGCTATGATTGCTTCGAATGCATTGATCTCCACCTAGACGAGTCCTTAGATCCCGGATCCTTTTACATTACAATAGCCGTGTAGATGCGTGGTTTATGATCCGATAAATGTAAAAATTTATTTCCAGTCACAAATATGGTCTTAAAGTGCTTTAACACTCCATAAACAATATTTGCAAGGTAATTCCTTTTTCTGTCGTTGTGCTATGAAGTTTTGATTCCGCGTTGTTCAAGGTACGACTAGCAGAAGCATTAGGTAAATCATCTGGTACTTTACCTTGATAGAGTATGGGGGGTGGGGGAATCCCCCCCCCCCCCCATATTGCATATTTACTAGCATACCGTTTGTTAAGCACAAAGGGTTTGGGTTTAACATCTGGATACTGAAGTATATGGTTCTTGACCAAAAGTATTGGATTTTCAGGTTCTCTCAAATGACTGGTGTTAGAATGCTTGTCCAAAATTAAATTCAACCTTTATTTTTCCTCAACAGCAGTTTTTGTTACCGGTATGTGTTTATAAGCCACTGAAAGTTTTTTATAAAGCGTCTATAATCAACCAGTGAGACCCAAAAAGCTCTTAAATAATCTTTTTGTGTTCTGGGTATAGGAGAACATCCTGTAACAGCACATACCTTTTTTGCGTGTCCGGTTTGACCACCAAATTCAGGTTATTAAATGTCCTAAAATACATTAGTTGACTTCGCGCGACGAAAAAATTCGCACATTTTATCTCTGTATGTATTTTTAATGTTGAATGTATAGCCAATTTGTTTCGAATACTTCTTTTAATCTTTTTATTAATGTATTTTCTATATGTAATCAGGGCATGAATGACCTATATCGTCGAGATAGACCAAAACATCTGTATTTTATGTATTTCCTGAGAGGACAGTAGTCATTAGCCTTTGTAAAAATAACTGGGAGCATTTTTTAATCCAAATGGCTATTCGTGTAATATTGGAAATAATAGTCCCAGTCGGTGATTGTGAGAAGCAGTCCCCCTTTGGAGTAATGCCTCAGGATCCATTTTGATCGTGGTGAAAATCGCTGATATTGTTTAAATCTATTGTTGAAAAAATATCTTTAATGACCCAATTGGTCCTAATATGATCGACTATATATCGGAAAGTGGGAAATGAATCCTCCTTATAGTAAGATATCATTTTGTCCGTCGATAGTCCTATAACAATTACGCCATGTTCTTCATTTGCTGAAGCAATCGCCTTGTCTTTTTAGGGCACAACCCCAAAGGGGCGAATTCCATGGCGAAAGTTGATTCCCTTCGATATATCCCTTGATCTAGCATACCTTTTATCTGAAGTTTCGACTATCGATTTTTTGGGTACTTCAGTGATACCTGTTATGATTTTAGTGCTAATAGGTACATTTAGAATTTAAGAGGAATTTTGCAAGTTATGGCATTTGGTACGGGTAGGTGATCTCCTTTCCAGATAAAAAGATATGATTATGTACTGCCTTGCAAATAGAAATTTAAAGATGATGTTTCTTCACTATTTAAAATGATCTTTCTTCAATGGCATTTTTTTATTTAGCAAATTCTGTTAGACATTCGTATTAATCTTTTATATGAGAACAGTTTTCGTATATATTGTGCATTAGTTTTGTTAAATATTGAGGATTTTTTCATATTGCGTACTTGAATATCGTTAAATTCAACATCCGTTTCAGTAGTGTTTACGATTGAGGTTAAAAAAGAAAATCATTATTTTACTTTAACAACACTAGACATAAAAATACACCTTTAAAGATTTTCGCGTTCGGGACATAAACCTTCGCTTAATTCATTATATTAATTACTTTAAATTTGAAACAATTGTTTCAGTTCTTGCGGATAGAATAGTTTTATTACTTCTTGAATTTAGAATTAGAGTTTTGATTTAGTATAAGATCGTCAGAACAGGATTGTTTCTTCTGAACAGGATTTGATTTATGATATTTCGTGAAAGTTAACAAAGTTTTTATTTGTGCATATCACAGTGGATTTTACACCTATTTGGACTTGAATTTTCTTTTGGATTTTAGAGTTAATTTAGATTGAATTGGAATGGATAGTAGTTCTTCACTACTATAAGTTATTTGGATATCATTGTTTCTAAATAAGAATGATCCTCTATGGATTTAGCATCATAAGGAAATATTTCATCGATATAGAACTTGTCTCGATATTTTGATCTCTCAAAATTCGTCATTGTCATTGTTTAATGGAGATTTTATATATTCAATTGGAATAGAACAATTTTTAAAGTTTAATTTATTTTCTTTATAATCAATTTGGCATTTATTTATTCAAAAAATCGCTACCTAATAATACCGTCGAAATGAAGAGGAAAATCGTCTTCTAACGACATAGAAAACATGAGTTTGGACAAAATCATTTTATCTACTAAATTTACGTTACAACTACATATAGTTTTATTTGTGATTTAAGACATTTTTATCAATGCCTCGTAAGTAATAGACTTAGAAAAAATTTTTGGAATGTTTAGTATTTTTGAATATTTAATTAAAGAAATATCTGCGCCTGTATCGATTAAAACTTGCAAGAGGATGGAATAGAATTATTTAACTAAGGGTAAATCCATATCAACAGTGA
Organism: Diabrotica balteata; assembly: GCA_918026665.1. Taxonomy (NCBI): domain Eukaryota; kingdom Metazoa; phylum Arthropoda; class Insecta; order Coleoptera; family Chrysomelidae; genus Diabrotica; species Diabrotica balteata. The sequence goes on from OU898276.1 coordinate 134,463,448, forward strand.
CTGAGAAGTTTGATGGTTGTGAATACGGCCTGAAACTGAACGAACTCTCGAGAATCGACCGTTGGTTGTCGAGGATTCTGAAGTTTAAAAGAATTTGTTGGATTTTTGTTTTATTGTTAAATTCGCGTTTTCTACTACATTCATCTATAACGTGACCTGGTTTTTTGCAGTATCTGCAAAAACGTTGGAAGTGTTGGTATTTTCTTCTTCTTAAGTTATGGAGAAAATCAGAATTGGGAATTTTGAATTTGAAGGTTTATAATTTTTGATTTTGGAGAATTTGACCTTTGAAGATTTGAAATTAGGATATTTTGGGTTTTGAAAACTAGAATTTTGAAGATGTCTAACATTTCTATCTGAATTGTTTTTTATATCGACAGTTATTTGAGGAATGGTTGTTTCGTTTGCAAATATTACAGAATGGTTTGAAAATTTCTTGTCTGATAACTGTTCTTTCTTCTTCGGCAATTGCTATAAGCAACATCTCTTTCTAAGGAATCTGGATTTCGGGCTTTGATTAAAATAGAGAGGTCTTTGTTTAATCCTCTAATAAAGACATTTAGTGCTTGAGTTTTTAAGAGTTTAGTACATGCATTTCTTGCATCTGGAGATAAGTCTTGATCAAGTGTATTTATTAATTTTATATAGCAATTTTCAACTTTATTTGCAAATGACATTACATTTCACTGGGCATCTGACGTAAGGAATGTAATTCCAATTGCCACTGACCTTCAGTTCGGCGTTCAGAATAAGCATCTAATAAGAAGTCTTTTTAAATCTTTCCATTCGTCAAATGTTCTGTTTCTAGTTATGGCCCTAGCTTTATCGGTTAATTTAGTTTCTATAATGGCTAATAAGATGGGTTTGGATTGCGGATTTACTAAATTGTATGCTTTATCACAATTGTCTATGAATTCGTATAATTTTGATTTTGTACCATCAAATCTAATGAGAAGTTTTTCAGCTATTTCAATTGATACTGACATTTTATTTGAATTAGAAGTAGAAGAATTTGATAAGAGAATTTGAGTCGGGAGAAGGTATTTGTTCGTCAAATAAGTTACTTATATCAGGATATAAAGTAGACATAACGTTTACAAGATTTTTAAAATATGAGACAGAATTTAAGATAGAATGTACTTACAAGTAGAATATTGTTGTTGGTCGCATAGTCTATTATTCCACGGTTCACCTCTACTTCCGATGGAACTACAATTGGGTTATGACTGGAACTGGATTTCGAACTGGATGTACTGGACCCCAATGTAATTAGTTGTAGTGGCGATTTTTCCACACTGACAGTTTTTTTGAATGATTCCTCGAAGGAAACAAGTCAATTCAAAAAATTCCTCAGCTCTCCTTCTATCAGCAATCAGAGGAACTCTGCTACTAATATCCCACGTTCTGACACCAAATTTTGTTATGGAATACTATGGCGTTTATTTCTTCTCCGGACTAACTCTTTGGTTTGGAATTAAACAGAATATATTGACATGTATAAATTTATTTATATTAGAGGATGAAAATTACACTGCCTGTTATTTCTTAAAACTATGAATTTATAAGTTCTGTTATCTACATATTATTTAAACGATGTTTCTGGATGGATTTGAGTACAAGAGATTGGACTCAAATATTAATATTAAAATAGCAAATACGGATAGCTTATTCGAACAAAGAAATAAGAGAAATAAATTATTATTATTCCATAGATACGAAGTATTAGGCGAATAAACTAGCGAAACTTATTTATTCTAAATAGGAAAATATTTATGAAGAGTATTGATTCTGATTTCTAACAGCAAATAATTATTAAGTGATTATACATGAGAACTTTTCATAATTGTAAATAACATATACCAGGTGACTAAAAACTATATAGAAATACATAGATACTTTAATTATCTTACATGTGAGTAGGTAGGTACATTACAATTGTGGTTTCAGGAGTTGCCGGTGTTGGTTTCTTTATAGTCAGAACTAAATAGAAAAACAATTATTAGTTTTATTATTTTAGCAATAAGTACTGTAATTGTTACCTGTGAGATGCCTTTACTTTGTCTGATTTATTTATGATGTTTTGAATGCTTGGATTGTAGATGTTTTGCCAAATTAGAGGTATTTCCAGACGTTTTAAAAGTTTGGAAACATATTTTTACATTTCGCTGATGTAGGTCCAACCTTTTCAAAATAAATCCACACATTACTTTTTGGTGGTGGCATATTTTTAATGTAAGAACTTATATTGCAAATATAACAAATTTAGAATTCACCACAAAGTAAAAAAATACTACTGGTGATACAATATTAATGAATAAAAACACTGAGTTATAAAATATTTATGAATGTATATCAAATATTTGATATTCACAGAGAACGTCACCACGTGGTGTTTTATATTTATAAAACAAAAATAAAGCACACAATAAAAGCCTCGACTACTCGAACTGTCTGCTGTCGCTGTCACTGTCTGTCGAACTCGACTCTTCCGGTCTTGATGAAACACGAAATCTGGTATCGAATCGTTCGATACCAAACTATTCGATACGATACTGGAAAGTATCGTTTGTCCCGGTATCGATACCAAAACTACTAAATTATCAGATAAAAGTATCGATACTTCGATAGTATCGAAGTATCGTTTAGCATCCCTAATTACAGTTTACTTATCCTTGAAGTACAGAGCAAATTCACACATATATCTAGATTTTTATTTTCAACGGTAATACAGATTCCCTTCAACAAATAATTGATAAAATTACCGCAAATGTCAGTTTTATTGACATATAAACTAAACAAACGATTCTGAAATAATACACCGCGACGACATTGTAAAATAGTTTCGTTCTATAGGTTAAAAAAGTAAGTTGACTGTATGGAAGTAGGCTAAATAAGGAGACAAAACGACATTTTATTCAAGGTATGCCAGAAGTAAACACTGCTCTGACAAAGGCCGGATTGAGTTCTATTTACGAAAGGTTTTGTATAAGTTTTTATTCAGATGTACAAAATTCTTGGTTCTTTGTTTCATATTGGTGTATCGAAATCTTTATCCTTTAATCCAAATAATTTTAAACTATGGTATCTAGAGTGAGTTTTTTTATGTCACACCTCTCTAGCTGTAACGTGAACGTATTTTTTTGTCCACTTGTCACTTGTTTTGATATCTGCTACTCTATTTACTGTTGAGATTCTCTTTTCTAATACTATTTGAGATCAGAATATTTTATTTACAACAATCATCAACACGCAAAAACTACTCAACCTTTCTGAACCATATGTTAGAACTGGGCGTATTATTGTTTTGTAGAGTTTTACTTTTGTATTTCTTGATATAACTGTAGCTTTCTATCATTTGCAAGAGCAAACTGGTAAGCAAAACAACGAACCTCCATTTTTGTCAAGCCATAGTGAAGGCGTGCGGATGTTATTAAATAATCTTTAAAACTAGTTTCCTAACTTTTCCGCTTCATAACAAAATTCGGCCGTACCTTCTAAATTTTTATATTTAGTCATGTACCTAATAATGTAGACACATTATAAAAGCGGAAAGTTTTTTCTTCTTCACACTTATATTGAATGAATTATTAGGTTGTCTTTTATTTTCGCTTTTGCTGCAAGACGTGATTATTTTTATTCTGAAAAAGAGAACTGAAGTTTAGTATTTATTAAAAAAGTATACCAATACGTATATTTTCAATCAAAAAGAAAATATAATAAAGTAATAAAATAATCCAAACATTATGGTATTGTACTTCGGACCGGTCCAAGGTACAAGCCATAAACTAGGTCCAAGGTACAAAGTGATCACGTCGTGATTTTTTATTAGATAAAAAATGTCAAAAATATACTTTTATGAAAATCTACGTATGGCAAATGAAAATGTAAACTATAATTTGTTATTAGGCATAAAATTGAGTACAAATTACTTGCCATCAGATAGGATGATTGCAGATTTATAATAAACTAGATTTTTTACACAGCTATACCAAAATAAACAATGGTCCATCCAAATATGCAATCATAACGTTCAAATAGCACTTTATCGCCCTATTTAAATGGTGAGAATAATTAGCTATTGCCGGTAACCGTTAATTCCCTTCTTTGTAGTAGTATTAGCAAGTAAACCAAGGTATAGGCATACCCAAGGTACAACACCTTCCCCTAATGTGTTAAATAAAAAAAAGGAAAATAATCGCAAGACAACCTGTAATTATATATAATATCGGTGCTGAGGCATGATTTAGTCCAAGGGAACCAAAAAGAATACTTGCTGGCAAAGCAAGGATCTAGTGCAATCTATGAAAAACTCAGAACCACTCTGTGGCATCACAGAAGATACAGTTCAAAATAAAGTTCAAAAGGGGTTACTTATTAAAATATAGTTACTAGTTATTAAACATCTTGACAAAAGGCTTAAAAACTACGCTCTGGTTTAATGGATCTTAGCAGAAGGTAGCTGAAGACGATCACAGAGATTAAAATTGCCAACTAAAGAAGTACTTCTACAATAAAGGTAGACTAAATAAACCATGGTACAGAAAATGCAAAATTGAGAAAGAAAGTGCCCAACATGTCCTCTTGAATGTAAAATGCTCACTAACATAAGGCAATTGTACAAGTCTTGAGTCAATAAAATAGATTTTAAGCCACGAGAATACTTTGAGCTACAAGAAAAAAGTTTTTATCGAGAAACTGGCTTTTGTCGAGAGCACAATTTAATAGTGCTTTAATTAAAGAAAACAATTTGATACAAAGTACCAATTAGCTGGATCTAAGAAGACCAGAAGAAGAAACACCCTCGAACGATTATCAACAAATCGTTTCTGACAATAATTGTTTTGTACCAAGCTGCATATTCTTATTTCATATATTTTGTTTCTTATATCTTATACCAAAGAAAAATCTATATAACAGTATTTTATATAACCCTCTGAAAGTCAGAAGCCAATGTGTAACAATGAAACTCCAACTTTCCTTAAAAGATAATTATCTTCGCTCGTCTATCTCAGTCTATCAGGTGTGAAAACGTCTTATCTTAAATGCAAAGCTGAAAAATTCGTTCGTTGGATGAATCATAGCTAAATGAGTAGGATTTCAAGTTGGTAAAGGTGTCGCGGATCGAAGCCGTTGTAATTTTAAGCAGTTGCTGAGTCTGGATGATATGCTGTCTGCTATCATCCCATGTGTTGCAGCTGTCATCCCATGTGTGGTGCACCAAGAGGCTTTAGAAAGTTCTATCCAACAAAAGGGAACAATAAAAATTTATATAAGCAAAAAAAAACTAAAAAGCGAAACCTTGTGTTAACTTGACCTAATTAAACCTTGACTTAATTTTTTGAAAGAAAAAATAGCTGATGACAAGGATAATTAAATGAATATAATGATTATTACAATAAATTAGTTAAAAGGACTGAAATAAGGATCCTACACGCACATACAAAGGATTAATGAAGCTAAAATTACATTTACCTAATACTCTGTAATGATGTAGATTTTGTAAACATAATTATAAAAAAAAAAACTACAAATGAGAAATAATATTTCACCCCCAGAATTCTTAAAATTCAAACAGTTGTTGTGTGACAAAAACCTGAATACTGCGCTGAGACTGAGGTTTGTTGAATGTTACGTCTGGGTCCAACTATTATACGGGGTAGAAACATGGACGGTAAAAGCTCAAATAGTTAAGAAGCTTGAAGCCTTTGAACTTTGGATATACCGAGAATATTGAGAATTCCATGATAAATATAGTCTTCTGCAGGTCATCATGCAGGGTAGAGTCGATGGCAAAAAAGGAATAGGTAGAAAGAGGAAGTCATGGAAGAAATATTCGAGACTGGACAAACATGACTGTAGATGAATTATCCCACGTTGAAAAAGACAGAGAAACTTTTAGAAATGTGGTCGTTAACCTCCATTAATGGGGACGGCATAGGAAGAAGAAGAATACACCAAGAAGAGATATAACGATATAAATGAATTTTGGAGAGAAATATGTCTTTTTATAAATAAAAGATGTACATAAAAACATTCTCTTCCATTCAAGCGAAAACTGACAGACAAAAGTATGCAGATTCTTCTATCAATGAACTGTATGACAGAATTAAGAGATGCCAACTGACACATATATTTTGTTGTTTGAAATGGTGCATAAACATTTTATATATGTCTGTGGCATAGATAAATAAAGTAGATATGTATAGGGTCTGAATACGGGAAATAAAATATAGAATAGAGTATGCCAATAGGAATATTGGCATACTTTTAACAATCACTAGATGAATTAAATTTAAATCAGCAATACACGATAGTTTGAGCTCTGTTTTACGAATCATTAACTATTAATTGTTGTACCGGCATGTAAGTAATATTTTGGTTATTTACTAAGTTATTACAATTCAATAGATTATCTTATTAATTAATACCAATTTGTGGGTTTTACTTTGTCTGCTTAATCAATTTTAATCGTATTAAAACATAGACATGTAATATTGCCATAATTACTGTAATATTATCTTTATCTTTCTAAGATAGTACCCTAATATGAGCTTTTATAATTTCAGCATTTAATTTATTTTGTACCGTTTGACCTGAAGATGCTTTGCAAATTGTAGAAAGCGAAACCGTCGTTTTGGTAGTAAAACTAAATTGGTTGTGAGTAAGTCGTATTTTATTTCTTTTTACCTATTTGAAATGGACTCACACAGGCAACACATCCATCTTCTTCTTCTTCTTCTTCTTCGTCTAGCCATTTACGTCCACATCTGAACATAAGCCTCTTCAAGTCTTCCTTTCCATTGTTTTTTATTGTATGCTACTTGTAGCCAATTTTTCCCGGCAGTCCTTTTCAGATCATCTGTCCATCTCATAGGAGGTCTGCCTCTGGTTCTTTTGTGTTGGTATGGTCTCCAGGTTAAAATTGATCTGTGCCATTTTTTAGATCGCTCCTAGCTACATGTTCAGCGTATTCCCATTTCAACTTTAATGATTTTTGACCACATCGGTGACTTTGGTTTTCTGTCTTATCCATTGTGTTTGTTTTCTTGTCTTTAAGTGATATACCTAGCATTGCCTCTTCTATCGCGTGTTGAGTGACCTCTAAGTATATTCATATTCTTTTGTGTGATTGTCCATGTTTGTGCCGCATAAGTTAATATGGAATAATGCATGCATCAAAAACTTTAGATCTAAGATATAATTGAATTTGTTGATTTCTGAGTATATAGTTCAGTTTACCGAATGCTGCTCAAGCTAACTTAAGCTCAACTGAAGAAATAAAAAGAAGAAGAAAGTTAGGTTGGGCAACACATCCATGATTTAAATAAAATAATTACTTGAAGAAAAATAACAAGCATGTGACGTTAACAATGTTACAAAATATATACTCACCTTTTTCACTGAATATATCGTATTGAAGTTATCCCTATTTTTCACCAATGTTACTCCGGCCCTGACGTTAACTCTGTAAACTCTCGCATTCCATCCAGACACGACAAAGATCATTTACTTTCTGATACCTATATCGTAAAACTCTATTTTCTATATTTACTTTCAGTTTATCTTCTCTCTTTTACTTAGCCTTTATCATCAAAGTGGACTTCGAAAGGTCAATACTTCTGTGCTAACAAAATAAGTTTAGAAGTAAGAACGAACCTGGCCGTATCTATAGTAGAAAATAAATCGGTTTTCTTTTAAACGATTTAGTAATGTGTCCTTTCACGATTTAATAATGTGTCAAATGAAATTGAATAATTAATTAAATATTTGTTTCTTATTTATCGATTACAGTGTAGGGAACAAAGGCTATAGCGGGATAAGATGGTAAAATCTGCACTCGGCTGGCTTTTTATTTGGGGTTGGGAATTTAAATAGTTAGATACCTATTTAGTAAAATTTGTAGCTCTTTAAGTGGCTTCTGGGGTCTCCTACCACAAAAAATATGTTTTCTCGAAAGAAAAAAAAAGTCCTGAGTGATTCTTTGCTTTAAACAATCTGAAAAAATTCATAAATCTACATTTTAATGCCCAAAAACTTTTTAATTTTTTCAGATGTTTTTAAAGTAAAATTGAGTTCAGGAAAAACATTTGTATTTTTTTTAATTTTAGGTTATATAGGTATTTTTTGCCAAATTTCTAAATAATTTTTTTTACGTATTTTTTTTTCGTTCTTTTAAATGGCTAGTTTAGACTTTTTATTTTCGATCTGGAGAATTGTAAAAATTTAAGAAAACACATTTTTTATATTTTTTCCCATTTAAAATGTAACAACTAACGATTTTTGTTTCTCTCCCTAAAGACTATTTCACGAGACAATTAATGCACAATATCAACGAAACATAATCTATATTTATCTGTTAACAATATTAAATGTACAATTGTTATAAGCTATAGTAGTTTACCCATTCGTTTTCTACTAAAGCATGATTTTATGTATTATTGACTTGTAGTCTTTGGGAACTTAAAGGTCCAGCGTCCTTTGTTGTTCTGAGATTTTCGATTAACTTCTGGTGGTAACTGGAATCCTGCTGCAGATATGGTTTTATAGTACTTGCATTTGAGTGACCCGTTAATTTAATTAACTCCTGTTCAGAAATACCTTGGTTAAACAAGGCTGACACTGTTGAAGATTGATGAGAATGGTTTGTTTTTTATGTTTCTTTGTGTCTATTTTCTGACATTTTGTCCACTTAGATACGGTGTTGATATTGCAAGTGGACAGTTCCACAGACAGAACCAAGATCAATCCTTCCAGTGGGGTGAACGGTAAAAAAGAGTCTATCTGGTAAAAGCTTTGTTCCGCTTTTTTTCAATAATTTCAAAAATAACCTAACTGGGCATACATTTTCGTTTGATGAATTTTTTATTTTTGCTGCTTGCCAAACTTTTAGAACCGCTTTGATTTATTTTGGAAAAAATGACTTGTATTCAATTCGGACCATAAATTCTCCCATATCAAATTCCTTCTGGAAAAAGTGAATCTTGCTTTTTTCGGCCTCTTTGCCTCTCCAAGCAAGTTCAAATGAGCAAAGGTGAAAAAAACTTTTTTGTGCTCCATCGGAGGTTTCTTCGTTGTAGCTTTGGATGATTTTTAATAGTTCTTCGGTGGATAATGCTTTTGAACTGAGATTTTTTTTGAAGTCTTTGAAGCTGCCTCGCTTGGTATCTCTGGCCAATCTTGCGCATTTAAAATATGTTTATATGAAAAGGTCGATTTTTATGCCCTACTCCTTAAAATATTTCTCTTATACCAGTTTTGCTGTAGTATTCCACATTGACTTTAAGACAACTCTTTATGGTCTTCGCCATTGCCTTTTTTATGTTAAAGACATAATCCTCGAAAAGTTTTGCTAGTTCAATTATGATCTTTCAAGCGTAAAATTTCTCACCCGTAGGAACTTCGAAAATTGGGCCCAAATAGAGCTTCCGGACCTCTGCGTGTTCAATGGAACATTTTCCAAAACCAGTGTTTTGATTTCTTCACCTGACTGGTATCCAAATCTTAATTTTTCGTCTGGATTCATTATATATGTCCAAAATTGAATACGCTTTAATGACGTTTGTCATACTGACAACAATAGAATTACCAGATACCTTTCTGACGGATCTGTCATAATTTTGTAGATGAGAAATCACGCAAAGGTAGTTTGGTCAGTAGGAAACGAAGTCAATGTTAGTCTGCTTTTTTTCGTACGACAGATCTTAGTTTGCTCCTAATCCCTTGAATTTGTTGATAATGTTGCTTACGTGTGGCATAAATGCTAATCTTTTATCCATTCCTACTTCTAGATATTTCGGTTTGTTCGACCAGCCTATTTCTGTTTCCTCACTTTTTAAAGCATGACAGCCTGCGATTTATCTAATCTTATTAGAATATGCACCAGTCTTCCAAATGATCAAGCGCTTTTGTAGATATTCTTACGCTAAGTAATAGTTTAGAGTTTGTGCTCCTATTGCTACATCTTAGCCTAAAGACCAAGTGTTATTTGCAGTGAAGTTGGTGCGTCCGTAGAGTATATCGTGTACAGAAAGGGTATCAATGGTATCTGTGATATAGGGGTCTGTGGTATCCCGGTCTCCATTATTCTAAACTCAGATAGAACTTATCCTATTTGAACCCTGAACTTTCTATTGGTCCAGTACGAGGAGGGTAGACATGTCATAGCCTTACTATATTCAAAAGGCAAATTTTGTAAATGAGCTCTGGGAATAAGTATCCAAATTGTGGTTTTCATTTCAGTCTCTTCCTTTAGCCTAGTTTATAATACACTCTCAGTAATTCATCTTGTTATGATGATAATTGACTGATGGGCCTATAGTGTTGAGGAAAGGTACCGTTTTTTCCATCTTTTAACAACATGATTACCTGAGTTTCCTTTATGTCTTTGGACTTCACAGCCTAAGGAGGTGCATTTATAATTTGTGTTATATACACAATCGTGTTTTTGGGCAGATTTCTTGTTGTCTGTTTGTGATACCGTCTGAACCCGAGGTATTTTTTCCTTAGTGTATTTTATTTAACTTCTCACTTCTTCTGGGGAGGTATGAGCTGTTTCCTGAATCTTTAGATAGTCGTCTGTAGATGTCATGTCCAGTTATTTTTGTTTTTATATTATCATTTAGTTTTGTCTCTTGTATTACAATGACTAGCTCTAGTCTATTGTAAATTCATCCGGGATATTAATATTTGTTCTCAATCCTCCTAGATTCCTTAACCCTATTCACTGGTAACCTCTTGTATTATTAGCAGGATCCATTGAGTGGATAGTTGATTAAAATTTGATACCTTTATCTATTATTACTATGTTTTTTGGTTTCCATTTTGGTGCTTTTTTTTCTAGCTTGAATCATTTCAGTAACTTCAAACCAGGACGAGCATTTCCCACTAACCACAGGCCAATACTTTAACGTGACTAGTAAAACTCTTTTAGATATACAAAAGAAAAAGAAGAAGAAAAAGAAAAATTGTGAAAACTAATTTTTAACTAAATAATATATACTTTGGGTTTCACTGTTTTTAAACGATCCTTTTATTTAAAAAGGGGCTGTGGTTTGGAATATATTTGGGTAAATGGGCTATTTGTTTAAAGCGGCAAGGATATCTCTTAAAACAAAATACTCAACTCTCATTTATATTCAAAGACTTAAAAGTAAACATTTTAGATATTCGAATTTGGTGTTCTTCGGAAGAATGTTTTTGAAGTGCGATGATACCACTCTCAAAAGTTAGGGGCGCGTGCGTTAGTAGCTTCTTTCAAATTAACATAATAATAGTGTCTCAAGAATTTCCAAATAAGAAAAGTGTGCATCGTACAGAGATTATTTTTCTTACATCTGGTACAGGTGGTATATTTTTAAGTATCTTACTAACATACAAAGAAAAACAGGGAATTTCGATCTACGATTTTGTATTAGTGAAGTCGCACATTTAGTATAGTACATTTGAATATAATTGATAGCACATTTTATAGCAAAGGTCTAAATACAGGTTTGGTCAATGCAAAAAAAAACTTAATAATTGATATCTTCATATTTGAATTTTCACTTGACTTTAACATGACCACCCCAACAAACCTCAAGGACTAAGGGATTAAGTACTAATTGGACGTATCAGTGACGGAGAACATAAAATTACTTAAATGTGAAAAATTTAAAATGTCAATATTACGTAGCCACGTAATCTTTTATAAAAATACTTAATATTGGTTTAGAACATTTCATTACAATTTAATAAGAAATATATTTCGGGTACTAGCTTTATATAAACGTATAATTAGTAATATATTGTTATGATATATAAAATCGAGAAAAATATTGGTTTACTTAAAATATTTCAAAGTTCAAAAACATTAAAATAATTCAGATAAGTCAAACAATAAACTACAAACATTTCGAAGAATGAAAGTCTTTTAATTTTGGATTACCTGTATTTAACAAAACGTAAGATATGCATAAATTATTTTCTTTGTTAAAATATATTTGTATGACGTGAATAAGCTGAAGTGAAATTCTAGACAATGGAAACGGGTTTTCAAAATACATTTGTGCAGTAATTAGGACAATAGAATAGATTTTAGAAAGATATGTTTGTTAGTTCTTAAGAATTGGTAGGAAAAGAAATTTTGTAAATTAGTTTTAGGAAATTTTATAATTGTAGGTAAAAATTTGTTGTATTATCGAAATGAAGAAATGTGAGATGTATGACGCGTTTTGATTGGATGAGATTGAAAAAGGTGGGAGGTTTGGTTTGAGAATGAGACATTAGTTAGTGTTAGTGCCAAACCGGACCTGTTCCGAATTCCAGACGATGGTACGAGGGGTGCGGGTTGCTCCCCCACTCACCGAGAAAAGACACAGTCCACTACAAGCTTTCGAAGAGTAAAGACAATTTAAAATTATATTTGTGTATCGCTATTGTTTTAAACTTTATAATAAAAACGTGAAATTCTCAAAACTTACACTATTTATTAACATAAAAGTTGGTTCTTCGACCGGATTTAAAACAAATTAGTTTTCAACCCGATTTGATATCGACAAATCGCTTTTACTTGTATTGGATAAGTTACATTTATTCGATACAACAACAGAAAAATACCTGCATTGGACCTTTTACTGACGACAGCGGATTAACTTAACAGCTGGACGTGCCATAAACAGGTTAGTGTGCTCTTTCATTCTGGTGTCCGTTCGTTTCTATCTGACAATATTTACTGTATTTTATTCATATTCTAATTTGAAATTTTACTTACTCAATTTTACATTCATTTTAGAATAACGACACAGTAATTATTACAATCACATAGATTAACTTCATTTCAATAATCATTTTTAACATTTTTTTCATTAAACATATAGCGATATATTTCAATTTGTTTTTACTAAAATACATATATACAGGGTGTAATATTATACAAATTTAAGATGTCTTCTGCTAAAGTTACTCGTACTTCAATTAAAGCAACCCTTACTCGTTTTAGTAACTATTTTAACACGATTAAAGATTTGAGATGTGATGAAATCGACTTATACGAACTGCAACAGCGATTAAATAAAGCTGAAACACTGCTAGACGATTTCAACACAGCTCAATCAACAATCGAAGCACAAGATACTGATTTTGATGCTAATTGTGAGGTTCATTCCCGCGAGAGAGAGAAATTTGAAAACGATTTTTACAAAATTATTGCAGCTACTAAAAAACTAACTACTTCTCTTACTAATACCAATAATACACTTGATAACAATGATAGCATTAGCTCTGCAGAAAGTAACTTTTCAAACATTCGTTTACCACAGTTAAACTTACCAACATTTGATGGTTCTTTTGACCAATGGCTTTTCTTTAGAGATAGTTTTACATCCATTATACATGAAAATTCATCTATGTCTAAAGTACAAAAATTTCACTACCTGCGGCTTTCCCTACAAGGAAAAGCAGCAGACAAAGTTAAATCCTTACAATTGTGTGACGCAAATTATGACATTGCTTGGAAGCTACTTAAAGATCGTTTTGAGGACAAACAGATTCTTATTAAAAATCATATTAAGGCTCTTTTTGATCTCCCTTCTTTGACAAAAGAATCTTATTATGGTTTAACATCAATTCGCGATGGAATCGAGAAGAACTTGAACGCATTAAAGGTGCTACAACGGCCTACTGAACATTGGGATGATTTAATTATATACCTTGTTACCAATAAATTTGATAACATAACAAAACGAGCCTGGGAATCGCGTACTGATGCAAAGAACATTCCAACATTGCAAAATTTACTCACCTTTTTGGAAGAAAGTTGTCGTATCTTATCATCATTAACCCAGCATCAGGACGAAGATCACACGAAACACACTGGATTGAAACAATCACATAGGCACACAAAATCATTTGTTTCTACTACTGCAACTACTTGCACTTTGTGCAATGCTAGTCATAGTTTGTACACTTGTGACACATTTTTGAAATTAACACCTGTTGAAAAATTAAATACTGCGAAACGTTTGAGGTTATGTATCAACTGCCTAGGCAATAATCACATAACACGAAACTGTAAGTCTTCTGGTTGTAGAAAATGTGGAAAAACACATCACACTTTGCTTCACTTTCAAAATAATGAAAGGGAGCAGATTCAAGCTACTCATAGCACAAAAAACGATATTGGATCGATCCCCAGCACTTCAAATGAAACTGTCAGCTTGACATCTAGTATTTCCACACCATCTCAGACACTCCTTTCAACTGCTTGCATTACAGTGTTTGACAACTTCAACAATCCGCATCAGTGTAGAGTGCTCCTTGATAGTGGAAGCCAAATAAACTTCATTTCTGACAAACTTGCAAATATTCTACAATTGCCTAAAATTCGAATTGATAGTTCCATATCCGGAATAAATCAACTGCAAACTAAGGTTACATACTCCATTTCTTTACTGTTCAAATCCAACATCAACAATTTTCAAAGACGTATAACTTGCGTTGTCTTAACTCGCATTACTGGTAACTTGCCATCCTTGCCAATTAGTACTGACAAACTAAACATTCCAGAAAATATTACTTTGGCTGATTCTGAGTTTAACAAACCTGCTCCTATTGACTTACTGATAGGTGCAGATATATTCTGGGATCTAATAAGCATAGGGCAAATTAAACTGGGACATAATCTACCCATATTACAAAAAACCAAGTTAGGTTGGTTAATATCTGGACCTATACATACCAAAAACAATACATATACAAGTTTGCACTGTTCTGCAACAAACAACTTGGACAATCAACTTTCCAAATTCTGGGAAATAGAGGAGTATCCAAAAACTGAATTTTTTTCTGATGAAGAAAATTATTGTGAACAACATTTTAAAGAACATGTAACTCAAGACGCAGATGGACGTTTTATCGTCACAATTCCACTCAAAAAATCAATTTCTGAGCTTGGAGACTCCAAAACTGCAGCAACTAACAGATTCTTGACATTGGAGCATAAATTACTTAAAAACAATGATATGCGATTTCGATATCATCAATTTATCAGGGAATACATTGATCTTGGACACATGTCTTTGGCTGAAGATCAAAATGACAGAAATGGTTTCTTTCTTCCACATCATTGTGTGCTTAAGGCTGACTCCACTACTACAAAACTTCGTATCGTTTTTGATGGTTCAGCCAAAAGCTCGACCGGTGTTTCACTTAACGACCTTATGTTGGTCGGTCCAAACGTTCAAGACAACTTATTTTACATATTACTCCGCTTTAGAAAACACAACTATGTGTTGAGCGCAGACGTAGCAAAAATGTATCGACAGGTACTGGTACAAGAATCTCAACGTAACCTGCAAAAGATTCTATGGCGTTTTAACGCTAATGATAACATTCTAGTGTACACACTAAACACTGTGACATACGGATTAGCTTCTGCCTCTTTTCTTGCCATTAGATCACTTCAAGAGGCCGCTTATAGAAACATGAATAGATTTCCTAAAATTTCTAATATCATTTTACACGATTTTTATGTTGACGACCTCCTAACAGGTGCAGAAACTGTAAATGAGATTATACAAATTAAGGAACAAATCACTAGCCTCCTTTTAAGTTACGGATTTCCTTTGAGAAAATGGATTTCAAATGATCCAGCTTCATTATCCAATGTCAGCCAAACTCCTTTGCATATTGGTGAAGGTGACCAAACCAAAACACTTGGTTTACTTTGGAACCCCAATGTTGATTGCCTACAATACTCGATTAGTGGTTCAACTCATCCTTTCAGAATTACAAAAAGGCAAATCTTATCATCAACTGCACAGATTTTCGACCCTCTTGGACTTTTATCACCAGTTACTGTGACTGCTAAAATTATACTCCAAGAGCTTTGGAAGCTTAAAATATCATGGGATGAAACTGTACCTGCTGACTTACACACAACTTGGGCTAAATACCATACTCAATTACAATTACTGAATTCTATCAAAATACCACGACAAGTGTCTTGTCCAAATCCAACCTCAGTACAATTGCACGGGTTCTGCGATGCATCACAGCATGCCTACGGTGCATCAGTATACATACGTTGCTGTGATACATTAGGAAATTTTACTTCAAACTTGTACTGTGCCAAAACACGCGTCGCTCCACTCAAAACTTTAACTATTCCACGTTTGGAACTTTCTGGCGCTGTTTTACTGGCACAACTTGTTGACAAAGTATCTTCTTCTTGTCGTTTTGACTTCCAAAATATTTACTACTGGATTGATTCCACAATTTGCCTATCATGGATCAATTCATCCCCACACATACTAAAGACCTTTGTCGCCAACAGAGTAGCAAACATTCAGCAACTGTCGAATGTCACTTCATGGTATTACGTAAATACTAAGAATAATCCTGCAGATTTACTAACACGCGGGATGACACCTTCTAATTTAGTTTCCTCAAATTTCTGGTTTCATGGACCTTCTTGGTTGGTTCAAACTGAATGTCAGTGGCCAACAAACAATGCGCAACAATCTACTATGATTCTTACAGAAAACCTTCCAGAAGTTCGAAACACTAGTTGTTCTTTTATTAACTCTGTCAACAAATTCGATGCTCATACTATTGAGTTAATCAACAAACATTCTTCATTTTTGAAATTACAGCGTATATTCGCTTATGTTTTAAGGTATATAAGCAATCTTAAAATTCCTGAGAGCTCCTCTAGACAGCTGGGTCCTCTAACTGTCCTTGAACAGAATCAAGCGCTTTTCTTTTGATTCGTACTATGCAGCAATACCATTTATCTGAAGATTATTACCAGTTGTCTTCTTCTAAACCACTTAACAGAAGAAGCAAACTATCATCTCTACATCCTTTCTTCGACACCACACACAATGTAATACGTGTTGGAGGTCGACTACAACATTCCAATTTTGATTTTGGTAAAAGACACCCAATTATTCTCCCTTCAAAATGTCACCTTACATCCATCATAGCACGTTCTGAACACATTAGACTTTTACATACCGGACCACAAGCTCTCTTATCAGCTTTGAGAGAGAGATTTTGGCCTCTAGGGGGACGCAACCTGGTAAAACGTGTGGTTCGTGAATGTATACAATGTTTTAAGGTAAATCCCAGACCTGAGTCACACCTCATGGGAAATCTTCCTGCTTCTCGTGTCACTCCCTCTCGGCCTTTTTCGATAACTGGATTAGACTATGCTGGTCCATTCCTACTGCGTGATCGAAAGGGTAGAAATTTCAAAACAACTAAAGCTTACGTTTCACTTTTCGTGTGCTTCGCCACTAAGGCTATCCACTTAGAGGTAGTCAGCGATCTCACAACTGAGTGCTTCCTAGCATGTCTACGTCGTTTCACTTCGAGACGTGGTAAATGCAATGAAATACATTCTGACAACTCGACTACATTTGTAGGAGCTAACAACGAATTAACCAAATTTCTTTCTTCTCGCGCGAATAGCATCGCAAATGGTTTATCACAAGATGGTATTCAGTGGAAGTTTATACCTCCCAAATCTCCCCATTTTGGGGGTCTTTGGGAGTCTGGAATTAAATCCACAAAACAACATTTAAAAAGGGTAATGGGCAATGCTTTACTAACTTTTGAAGAATTTAATACAGTATTGTGTCAGATAGAGGCCTGCCTTAATTCTCGTCCTCTTTGTCCTCTCTCTCATGATCCCAATGACCTAACTCCTCTTACACCCGCACACTTTCTGATTGGAGACAACCTGATGGCGCCACCTGATAGCCAGATACTTGATCTGGCCGAAAACCGACTTTCAAGGTTTCAACGACTACAGTCAATGGTGCAGCATTTTTGGACTAGGTGGTCCAAGGAATATGTATCCTCCTTACAAGCCCGTATCAAGTGGAAGACCAATTTTCCACAATTAATTAACATTGGCGCTATGGTCCTTATTAAGGAAGATGGAATCCCACCACTAAAATGGAAATTAGGACGAATTTCCCAACTACATACTGGTGACGATCAAGTTATTCGTGCCGTCACAGTGAGGACTTCTACAAGTGAATTGAAACGTTCCGTGACCAAAATTTGTGTATTGCCGAATTAGTTTATTTTCTTTCGAACCCCTACAGTGCTTCAAGGCCGGGACTCTATGTTAGTGCCAAACCGGACCTGTTCCGAATTCCAGACGATGGTACGAGGGGTGCGGGTTGCTCCCCCACTCACCGAGAAAAGACACAGTCCACTACAAGCTTTCGAAGAGTAAAGACAATTTAAAATTATATTTGTGTATCGCTATTGTTTTAAACTTTATAATAAAAACGTGAAATTCTCAAAACTTACACTATTTATTAACAGTTAGTTTTGGAAAAAAGAAAAGATAGTCAGTTGGTTTTCAGAGGTACAAGGCGAACAGCCGTTGTTTTTGGGTAGTTTCCCAGAGGTAGGAAGCAGTAGCAGTGAAAGTTTGTGAGTTTTCGTGTAGTTAGTGTATCTGACAGAAGCTGAAGCAGCAAAATATTGTAAGTCATATTTTTCTACTTATATTCCAAGAGTCACTGTTCAGGCTAACGAGAGATTCAGTTTATCGTAAAAAGAAGATATTCCAAGAGTCATTTTTCACTCGGGCCAACGAGAGATTCAGTTTATCGAGAGGAGAAGAGGCTATCATAATTTAAATGATTCGTGCATTTGAAGGAGATCATTAAGGACGATAAACTTGCAATAATTTGTTGTAAGATTGCTGATTACCTAGGGAGCTGCTAAGAATAGATAGTGTAGACTACAAAGAACAAGGATTTGGACCATTCATCATCATAGAGAGATAGTTTTGTTTTTCTGCAGTTTTTCTTTCATTGATAACGCAATTTTTACAATTACTTTGGAAAAGATATAAATATTTTGATTAGGAGATTTAGAATAATAAAATTGGGTTTTTGAGTTTTTTTACTAATATTGTTTGTACCATTAATTTTGAAGTTTCACGTACGTAGAACAACATTTTGAGAATTATTATATGAGATTTTGTTTATTGAAAATTTTTGAGTGTGAATTTTATTTCATTATTTTATTTCAATATATAATGTTAGATCCTATATGTTTTTTATTATTCCGGTATTCTTTGGACCTTACCTTTCACATGTAATAGCATAGATATTGAAGCACGAATAGAACCCTGAGATAAGAGAACTATAAAGTGTGATAGAATCATAGTCATATCATTTAAATAATTTAATTAAATAATTAATTAATTAGCTAATTAATTGCTTGGCGCACTAAGACTTTGAATATCTTAATAATACATATATAATTACATAACTAAATACATAAGTTGACTTCTTCTGATAAGGAAGATCCGGTACCCAAGATCCGGCAAGAGAGGATAATCTCAAGACTGCAGGGCCTCTCAGATCGTTAATATGCGAAATCCTTGCAAAATAGCCACATGGAATGTCAGGAGCATCGTTAAGTGAGGTAAAATATATAATGTCATAAAAGAAATGAAAAGAATGCAAATCAGCATCCTCGGAATAACTGAAATGTTGCAATCATAGTAGCAAAACAATTAGCTGAATCATTATTAACTTATATCCCCATATCTGACAAAGTAATGGTAGTAAAATTTAGTACAAAGCCGTTCATTACCAATGTAATTCAGGTTTATATCCAAACATCATCCAGTGATGAAGATAAAATAGAAGCATTTTACAAAGATCTTACTGATGCTCTAGATCTTGTCAAAGCAGCAGAAAATACCATAGTCCTCGGAGATTCTAACGCTATAGTCGGCAAAGGGCGCTATTTGAATATTGTGGGGGATTATGGCTTGGGAAATAGAAACAAACGTGGAGATCGACTTGTCCAGTTCTGTCAAGAACACGATTTCATTATATCGAATACTCACTTTAAACTACCACCAAGAAGACTCTACACCTGATAGTGAAATGCGGAATCAGAGGTCAAAATTATTAGGAACTAAGTCGACTTCATTCTAATAAAAAATCGATTTAGAAACTGTGTCAAATCAGTTAAAACTTATCCAGGTGCTGACATTGGGTCTGATCACAATCCCATAGTAGCTGTAAACCAATTAAAATTAAAAACGGAAAAATTACGTCACGAACCTATCCGAAGACGATAATAGTAGTTCACCTCCCGATATTACTAACTGCGAAGGACCCCTAATAACACGCTCTGAGGTTATAAAAGCCATACAATCATTAAAAGAGGGCAGAGCGACTGGTCTTGATGAAAACTTCGTTTTTCAATACCATTTATACCAGCGGACATCTACCTAATGGTTGGTCTAATTCACTGTTTATACCTCTACCTATATTTATTAATTCACTGTTTATAGCTCTATCTATAACCAAATAGAGTTTTCCAGATCAGCATTTATACGAATCAGACTACGTACCATTCGCTGTTATATATTTTCAAAATAATTATATGGAGCTGAGACTTGGACATTAAAAAAATGTAATTTAAAAAGAATCGAGGCCTTCTAACTCTGGTTATACCGCAGAGTATTGAAAATATCATGGACTGATACAATTCAACATACAATAGAATTACAAATAAAGAAGTACTATAGAGGGTTGGTAAAGAAACAGAACTAATCACCACTATACAAACCAGAAAACTGCAATACCTAGGCCACGTGATGAAGGGACCAAAATATGAAGATCTGTTGGCCGAAGGCAGAACTTATGGTTAAAGAATCTACGTGATTGGTATCAATGCAGATTTATTGATTTGTTTAGAGCAGCAAGTTCTAAAATAAAAATAGCCATTATGATTGCCAACCTACGTAGGGAGACGGCACTCTAAGAAGAAGAAGCTCTACCTAAGAAGACAACAACAAAAACCTGTGCTGATTATAGAACCATCAGTTTATTAAAAAACTTATTGAAATTTTTTCTTAAGGTAATACATGGTTGTATCTACAATAAATGCGAGGAATACCTGAATGACACTCAGTTTGGTTTCCGTAAAGGGTTTGGATCGAGAGAGGCACTGTTTGGAATTAACGTACTTGATCAAAGATGTCGAGATATATCTGTAGACATATACTGTTGTTTTATTGATTTACAAAAGTATTTGATTGTGTTAAGCACTCTATATAGATGGTGTGGAATCACAGACTCACAATGTTAAAAAAGAACGGTAGGGATGCCTCTTGTCACTCCTGCTTTTCAACGTTTACTCCGAAAGAATTTTCAGAAAAGCACTTTATGAAAAACACGAAGGAATACTTGTAAACGGTGAAGTCATCAATAATTTGCGATACGCGGACGATAGAGTATTCCTAGCTTCTAGTCAAGAAGATCTGCAAACACTACTTGATAGTGTCGTTGAGAATTGTAGGGAGGCAGGTCTGGATCTGAACATACGGAAAACCAAAATACTCATAATATGTAAACAACAGCATATAAATGCGTTTATATATGTAAATAGTGCCAAACTTAATAGAATCGTTTACCTTGGACAGCAATTAAATGGTAACGCAGAAAGTCACGGCGAAATTAGATCTAGGATCGAGTAGGCTAGAGCTGCTTTTAGAAGGATGTCCAAGGTGTTATGTAACAAAGACGTAAAATTGGCATTGAGGATCGGTCTACTTCGCTGCTACGTGTTCTGGATCTTACTTTATTGTGTCGAGTCCTGGACTGTGAATAAAATCGATCTAAATCGCATTAAGGTTTTCGAAATGTGGTGCTATAGAAGAATTTTAAAAGTTTTCTGGGTGAAAAAGATTCAAAACTCCATAATACTAGAACGTCTTAAGACTACTGAGATCATAAAAAGCATCAAGCAGAGAAAGCTGGACATATAATGAGAGGTCCAAAATGTAGTTGCTACAAAATATCATGTAAGGAAAAATAGCAGGCAAGCGCAGTCCAGGACGAAGAAGAACCTCATAGTTGAAAAACGAGATTGGTATGGTGCTGATACAAGCATGCTGTTTAGGGTGGCAGTGAATAAAATTAAGATAGCTATGATAACAACCAACGTTCCGAAGGGACATGGTACATGAAGAAGAAGAAGATGAGGAGTCATCATCATCATCTCAGTTTCTATATTTCCCACAATATTTATTTGTTCTTTTGATCCTCTATTAACATATCGATTTCCAGAATTTTTCTTCCTCTGTTATGATACGTCTTATAGTTTTTTGCCAATTATTGTCATATGAAATTTTTGATATGGAGTCAGATAATAGTTGACAAACATCCCGAACTCCTTCTTCTTCTTCTTTTTACGTAGGCATGACTCTGTGTGTTTTTCAATGTGCCTCCTGTAAGTTGTCGTTCCATCAATTTCGTGGTCTTCCCACTAATCGTCTTCCTATTGGGGAAGATATCTTAAAGTTTAAATGTTGTATTATTTCTCTTGACATATCCCTTAATTTCAACCCAGATTAGTTCTATGGCGTTAAGTTCACAGTGATAAAGTGGTAATCGCAACACTTTAGCTCCATGTTCTGTTGCTATTTGATCTACAC
Organism: Diabrotica balteata; assembly: GCA_918026665.1. NCBI lineage: Eukaryota > Metazoa > Arthropoda > Insecta > Coleoptera > Chrysomelidae > Diabrotica > Diabrotica balteata. The sequence goes on from OU898276.1 coordinate 134,485,910, forward strand.
TATACTTCTGCACTATGCTTTGTTATATAAATCTACTGACGAGGAGGACTTTTTAGTGATTCTGATTTCGAGGGTATTTCTTCTGAATCAGAGCAGTATTCAGACGATGATAGAGAGAGTAAGTTTTTATATTTTATGGGATAACAATATTATTAATTTTTTTTATTGTTACAGTAAATGGAATGCCGATTCAAATCCAAGATGACGTTGCCAACGAAAACGAAACTGTGTTAGAACACTCATTTCCTGACTGGACAAATATTCCTATGAATATGAAAAATTTTAAGTTTTCGAAAACAAATGAACTTTTGGTTCAACCAGGTGGCAATGACCCAATCGATTATTTTAAAATGATATTTGATAACGACATTTTGGATTTGATCATTAGCCAAACCACCTTGTATGCAGAAGAGATATTTCTTTCTAAACATTACGAGGAAAATCAAGAATTACGAAGTGGAAGCCAGTTTCACGGAAAGAAATGTTAAAATTTGTTGCACTATTGATTCACACTGGAACCATTAAATAAATAGACTCAATGATTACTGGAAATCTCATCCATTATGTAATTTAAAATGTTTTTTGGAGCATATGAGTAGGGATCATTTCCTTACATAATGAGGTGCTTACATTTTGCTAGAAACCCAGCCAGTGGAGAAGAATTTCAAGATCGATTGTACAAAGTACGACCTATAATAACGTTCTTCAATAATAAAATATCTGCTATTTATTATCCTGGAAAAAACTTTTCACTTGATGAGTCAATGGTACTATGGCGTGGACGCTTGGTATTCTGACAATATATCAAGAACAAGCGTCATAAATACTGGATAAAACTTTATATTCTTACAGAGCCAAGTGGTTTAGTTCTAAAATCTTAGTCTAGACAGGAGCCCTGAATGATGCAGGTGGAAAAGGCCACGCAACAAAAGTAGTTTTACAGCTACTTCAGGCATATTTGGATCATCAAGGACATAGTGTATAGGGGAGATCCTTGTAATTTGGAGCGGGTTTTAAATAAAAGCAAATTTCAGTAGTTTTTTAAATTTGATTTCGAACTGTGATTTTTTTTAAATATCTTTAAGTAAATAAATAAAAAAATAAAATATTAATTCTAATAGCAAATATGCTTATGAATACAGTAAAATTCACCATATCCTAAAGGTCTCAAAGTACACACCGAGGTTGGCACTTTGGAACATAAGTATGTGTACGTTGAAACGCTTATTTATTGGACTTAAATGCAGATACATCGATAGAAAATGTCATCTCAGCATTTCTTCTTGCAGTGCCCCCCACTACTGAAGCCGCTCCTAGTTTCATCACCATATCTTTGTCAGGCAAGTCATAGACAGTGTCATTTTCGAAAATAAATTTGGCCGCAAAGTTACTTCTTTTAGGTATCTAACTTTAAACCCACTATCATTCACTTCAACGACATTAGCAACAAAATATCGTTTTGTCTTTTTTGTTGCTATTTGTGTTAAAATAAAATCTCCCACGCAGGGCTTGTTGCCAGACTCCAGAAAATCTTTATCTTCCTCTTCTGCATTGGCAAAATTCACGTTATCTAGTGAGTCGTCGCACGTTATTTCGCTTTCTTTTATTACATCATCAGAAGTACTATCAAGAACCTGTTTGGGTTGCTTTTAATTTTTTTTGAAACAAAATTGTTCGTGGTTTTAAGGAGCGCCATCATTTCAATCTCGTTCTTCTCTGGGGTATCTATAACTTTCTACAGCGCCCTAGTTTCTTACCTCTTTTCTTCGTAAATTTCCTCGCAGCTGCCTTGGGAAACGGGGAATTTGTTCGGTGCTTTTATGTTGATTTAATTCATTGGATACTAAGGAAGAACTAGGATAAATAAACATACTAGACGTTCCTGAAGGCATTCCTAGACCCTATAGAGAAATATTCGAGGAACTATTAGTTTCGGAGGTATTTTGATTATTTCTTGACTATTCGGCAACTGGTGGTCTATCCGTAACACATGAACTAAGAAATTCGTGTTCCTCGAAAATGTTTCAGCTGAATGGAAAAATTCCAGAAACGGTAAGACCAGACTGGATATTTTTCTGTGTAAATGGCTGTAGATATGCATTCCCAAAACACTCAGAATTATCATAGATTGTCATCGTTTTCGCAGGATTTGTAATTAGCCAGTCGAAACAAGCTGTATTATAATATTTCTTTAGAGGCCCGAAAACCGACCTATCTAATGATTGTAGCTTGTGGCTGGTGTGAGGTGGAAAGTTAAGCATGACGACTCCAGATGATTTTGCTAAATTTAAAGCTTCCACTGATATGTGGCCCTCATGATTGTCCACAATCAGTAGTGATTTGTTGTCAGTACTTGAATTTGTATGTTTTATATAGAGTTTAAATACTTAACAAAAATCGTAGAGTGAGACCATCCACTAGGATTCGCGCTCCCAACACTACCTATTGGAGACCTTTTTAGCATGTGTTCCTTAAAAAACACACGCACAAATACGAATAAAGGAGGTACACAATTACCAATAGCATTGATACAACAAATTAGAGTCACATTTACACCTCTTTCAGCCGATGCGATGCTGCCTTCTTGCTTAACTCCTTTCGTTGCAATAACATAACATAACGTGACATTGATAAAAAACAACAAAACTCTCTATATATGGGCTTCAGTTTAGTACTAAAGCAATGATAAAGCCCAAAATATTAGCATTTTTAGAAAAAAAATGCCGCACCCGGCAACTCATCTATCATAGAAGTCAGCAGCGAAAGTGTTAATGTCCACTAAAAGTAGAATCAAAGTTGGAATCTTTTTTTGTAAATAAAATGAATGAACTTTTGTTCAAATCGCTTGTGATGATGATTCAATGTTCATTCTTTGAGGGATAGGGTAAGGAAATCTTTATTTCGAAGGGAAAGAATGATTGTGTCCGTTTAGGGTCGGTTGACCCTCTTCAGACTTGAGATTGTATGTTGATTGTAGTCGTACAAAGGCAAACGCCCGGAAACCGCTGGCGCAAAGATCTTCTCCGTTATCTTCTGTTGTTGTTGCACCTTTTTCGCCTGGAGGAGTTGACTTCGGAGAGCCAGAGAATCAGAGAGACAGGGGTTTGTGATGTTTGTTGTGTCTTTTCAGTTTGTCTTGTTTGTTTTTTTGGGCTAGGTGCGACAAGGCCGGGTCTCTAGTGACCATTGGTCCTGTGCAGTCTCGAGCTTAACCCGTCCCCGTAACCAGTGTATTGCACTGAAATTTCGTGGACGGGTGTGCTCGTGAGTGGAGGCGCCTCGGCTTTCGAGAGTCGGCTTGTCGCACTTCGCTCAGTGTGAGTTTGTATGAATTCCAACAGTGATGGACGCTACCATTTCGGTGTTACAGACTCCTCGAACCGTCTAGATTCTCCCCGGCCGCCCACAGATCCCGTGTAAAGTAACGGGGGCTGCAGGCGGTCGGGGGTCCCGAGGGTGAGGGTGCATCGGTAGCATGAAAGAGGACCCCTTTCACTGTTGGAATGTGGAGTTTGTGAGTAATTGTGTGTGTATGTGTATGTAAGTGAATGTCATTGTGCTGATCCGACAGCAGCCTGCATCGTTTCCCCATTATCCCCTTGTTCCAGCGTCGTTTACGCGTTCACAAACAACACGAGACTAGTGTATTGCACTAAAATCTCGCGATTGTTGTTTGTGCTCGCCAACGGCGAGGTTTTGGGGGTTAGGTCGACGGTGCCTGCAGCTGTCGAGTCAGGTGAGAAAATAGTTGTGGCTATTTCCTCAGGGACGGACAGGTTCGTTTAGTAGTGAGATTGGGAAACCGCAAAAAACCAATCTCCCCCTGTCCGGGGTTAGGAGTGGGATGGGTGAGTGATAAGGATGATTGAGGGTAGGTGATTGACTAGGCTATGCGATAGGCATATGGAGTGGCCTCTAAGATTTCAAAGTAGTCTGCCGGAAGATCATCGATATGCATGTTTGCATTAATATTGAGGGAGGATGTGGGAATTTTCGTTTGGGAATCCGGGTGACTGTGTGTATTCTGAAGGAGCAGGAACTTTTTAGTGTATTTTGGGTGTTGGATGGAGGACCGTTAATAGTTCTAAGGGTGAAGTTCCTGTTGAGAGTTTTTATTCTCTCGAGAATAGGGGTGGTGTTGGCCAATCTATGGATTTCACGTGGGGAAGTCCCATCTTTTTCTACAAGTTTTGCGTAGGATTCTACGCTCCGTCGAGAGCAGCTTCTTCCCCTGACTCTCCTTTAGAAGGCAGTATAAGTGGGCCTTATACTCTATAACGGGTCGAATAAAGGTTTTATAAGTATGTGTGAGAGTGGTGTTACTCGTCTTGCCAAACGTCCCTTAAAGTGGTACTAGGAGTCGGGCTCTGTTTCTGACCCTATCTAAAGTTGCCTTTAGATCAGCTTCCCAATTAAGCGTCCTGTTAAATAGGACGCCTAGGTAGTTAGCTGTCGGGCTAGTCACGAGCCTGTCTCCCATTAGGTACAGGGGCGTTTGTTCAACGTTGTTGGCTGCAAGACGCCCAGACGTAAATGGGGCGCGAAACACAATGGTTTGTGTTTTCGCGGTGTTTAGGGTAACTCTCCACTTATTGCACCAATTTTCGACACCGTTTAGTAGAGTTTGTGCTCTTCTAAAGGTAGTCATGGGGACGTAGCCACTCCCTGTTGTCAGGAGAGCAGTATCGTCCGCGTAGAGAAATAGATGGGTATGAGGAATGTGAGGAGTGGGTATGGAACTGTTGTATGTAATATACAGCAAAGGTACAAGTACTGAGCCTTGAGGCACTCCTGCTCAAGGAGTGAATGGGGTGGACAATTGATCGCCTACTCTTACCTTGACCGTTCTGTTGGTAAGATATGAGTGGATTATTTTTATGAATTGAAGAGGGAGGCCGATGTCCAGTAGTCTCCGAATAAGTCCGTCGTGCCAGACTTGGTCGAAGGCCTTCTGAACATCGAGAAAAGTGGCGATGGCGATGCTGTTGCCGTTTAATGACTGTGAAACTTTAGTTGTGAAGTCTATTAATGCATTATGAGTGGAACGTTTTGGTTGGAATCCATACTGAAATTTGGGGATGATGTTGTTTGTGTCCAGAAAGTCGCTGAGCCTCTCCTTAAGGATTAGCTCAAGGACTTTCCCTAGAGAGTTGATTAGAGAGATAGGTCTGTATGATTCCACGTTCGTACGAGGTTTGCCCTTTTTAGGTAGCATTATTGTATTAGCTATTTTCCAAGGAGTAGGAAAATAGTAATTTTTAAGACATGCATTAATAGTTTTGGTAATTAGGGGTATTATACTCTCAGGAAGTTGCTTTAGATACCTTCTACTGATATTGTCAGGTCCGGGAGAGTTATTTTTGCCGATGCGGCAATAACTCTCCGTTTCTCTGTCAGTAATAGGGTCCATGATTGGAACGTGATTCGGAGTGTGATGCAAGAGAGTATTTCTTACCACATAGTCGGTTTCGGCTTTGAATAGGCGATCGAAGTTTGGATTATTGGGTGTTTGAAAGTTTTCGAAGAGTGAGTTTCTGAATGCTTCGGCTTTCAGTTCAGGTGAACTGATAATTTGGTTGTCGATCAACAGATGGGATGGTTGAGAAGTTTTTTGTTTTGTTAGGACTTTGAATTTGTTCCAGAATTTAATCCCATCTCTGTAATCCAATTTCGAGGTAGTATCTTCCCACTGGCGAGCCTGTAGGATAGATATTTCCCTCTTAATTCGAGCAGAGATGCGGTTATACTCTGTTTTGACTAGGGGGTCTCTGTTGATCTTGTATTAACGTAAAAGACGTCTTTTTTGATGTATTTTGGCAATGATGTATTGTGGAAATGCCGGAGAGAAATATTGTATAGTTTTCATAGGAATTGAGTGATTGATCGCCTCGGTTAGGAGGTTCTCAATTTGGATCGCACTCTGGTCAATACTTTCATTTGTATTGATTTCGCCTAACTCAGGAATGTTGTTTGTGATATAATGTTTGAAATTTTGCCAGTTTGCATTACGATAATCTCTTATTTGTCTGGGAGGTGGTGGAATTATTGGTGACATGATATCAGTGTTAACTAATATCGGAAGATGGTCGGACGTTATTGTATCGCCTATGTGACATCGATCCTCGAACCTATGCATCACGCTACCAGTAACGATGATGTGGTCGACAATAGATGCCCCAGCGGCAGACAAAAACGTATAGTCAGTGTTGGTGATTCTGATAATAGGAAGGTCTAGAAGTGTATCGGAGAGTACGATGCCTTCCGGATTTGTGGAATGATCACCGAATTGAGTGTGTCTACAATTCAGGTCACGCATGAGAATTGCTTTATTTAGAGTTGAGAAGTACTCTAAGAGTTCGATAGAAAGCGGGTTTGCTGGATGCTTGTAGTAAGAGATTATCGTGAGGGTTTGGTTATTGGGAAGGTGGAGGTCAATTGCCAGGAAGTCCACGTTGGGTGGAGGTATATTTTGAGGGAATACGTGGGGGGAGTGTGGTAATCCATGTTTGATAAGGATACCATTCCCACGGGAAACCTGACAGCGGCTTCGATAGATTGTTGTATATCCTGCAAAAATAAGGGGTGTTTTGACAGAGAGTGTCAGTGACGGCTAGGATTTGGATGTTGTGCTTTTGCAGGATATGTTTGATTAGGGGTCTCTTTCTAGAGATCCCTTGGCAATTAACTGCTCCTAATGTGAAATCCATGAAAGGTTATTTAATAGGAAGGGTGGAAGGTCAAATCGACCTTGTTGCTGTGGCCAGACAATGTAATTGTATGGCCGAAAATTTTTTCTACCACAGAACTTGTGATGGAAGTAATGAGGTCCCGTCTTTCGGGAAGGATGTTTAGTAGTACTAAGGTACTAAGTTTGATGGTGTTTTTGAGGTCTGTGGTTAGGTCGAAAGGGGGAGATGACCTTTCGATGGATAAGGGTTGGATTTGGTGAGGGTTGGCGGGTTGCTCGTGCCTTTTAGGGCAACGGGAAGAGTAGGCGGCGTGTTCGCCACCGCAGTTAGGGCATTTTAGTTTGGACGGATTGGGGCAGTCGCTTGACTTGTGGCTATTGCCACAGTTAGGGCAGATGAAAGATCGTTGACGGCACTCTGAAATTGTGTGTCCGTTCGTGCAGCATTTGCTACAGTATTTGGGAGTGGGAATGATTGGATTTGCACCGTGAGGGAGTTCGGTGTAGTGAATTAATCCGTCTAAGGCTATGCCATAGTTTAATACATGATTGAATTTTTCGGCGGAGGTGGTAAGAACTTTGATTAGGCGGGTGTTCTTTCCGGTGTGGCGGGATTTTACCCGCCAAAGGTTGGCTACAGGGATGTCGTTATCTTCCTGCAGGATTTGGGTAAGTTCTTCCTCAGAGTATTCGTGTGAAACGTTTACTATGAGGAATTGATAAGCTGTTGGGCGGGCGGATTGATTGCTAGGAGCGTGAGCTCGATTGGTTATTTTAATCTGGGTTTGACCTGTAGCTTTGTGAATTTTTTGCTGGATTTCTTCAGCGTTCATGGAATGTAGAAGTCGGAGGTGGGCTATACCGTGCTGAAGTACTTTCAGCGAATGGATTTTGGTATATAGCATGGGTATGGCATTTAAAATGCGGAAGAATACCCGTTGATTACAATGGTCTTTGGGGATATCTTTGACGAGATATTCGAAAGTTTTTGGGTTGTTGATAGCATTGGTGATGTTTGGGTTTGTTCTGGAGGTAGAGGGTGCCTTAAGTGCAGCAGCGAACGATTGAGATGATTGTTGTGCTTGTTGTTGGGGAGTGTTTCTGGGATAGTTTGGTAGGGGTTTAGATTGTTGGGAAGTATTTGGTTTGGAGGTGCTAGGTTGATTGATTTTAGAGGTAGATTGAGTTTGATTGGGTTTTGAGGGTTGGGTATTACGTTTGTTAGAGATCGATAGCTTCCTATGTGAGGAAGAAAGTGGAGGAAAGTCTGGAGTTTTAGGACGCTGATAATCGCTATCTAGTTTTTTGAGAAGTGGATGGTTTGAATCATTTTGTTCGATTTCGTTTCGAACAAGGTTGTATCTGGCTGTTAGGGCGATGATTTCGGAATTGAGGCCTATGAGTTCGTGTGCCGAAGCATACGGGTCATAGGACCTCTCGGGAATTTCGGACTGGACACTTTCAGTTTCGTGATCGTGCAGGAGGGGGGCATAGGGGTTTCGTGCGAGTGCGGCGGTCTGTGATCTAGTCACAGACCGGGTAGAGAAGGCAGACCTGGCTGACCCAGGCATTTCGAGGGGATTATTGGACGGTACAGAGCAGACCGACAGACGGACTCCGCAGCCTCACGGAGCCAGGGGGCTGTATAAACCCCCCGAAAAAAAGGCTTGTTCTACTGTCGTGCTCTATACAGTATTCGAAGATGGCTATACTCACCAGCGCGTTACCACGCTGCTAAAGGGTCCCTCGATGGACGTCTGTACGCGGAGAATTTCGGTCGGCGTACTGGCACTTGTTCCTGAAGCGTTTAGGATGTCAAAAAATAAAATTCTGGGGCCAGTATATTCTACTGAAACCCCGTACTAATTAAATTTGAAGCCAACGCCAGGCCTCGTTGGTTGTTCGGCCGACCTTCTCCTATAGACAAACTATGCGCAGCTATTTTCAGAGCGAAGCTCTCTCAAACCTTTCGGTGACGCTGTTCCGGAGCGGGTATGTTACCAGTGACCTGCTCACTCAGCGTCTCGATCGAAAGTGAAATCGCTTGTTTCACAGTATCATTTATATGAATGAGTTTTCTCCCTGTTGACATTTTAGGTGTGTCTGTCATACTTTAGCTCTAGGTAATATTAGAAGGCAAAATCGAGGGTAAAAGGGGTATAGGAAGAAAGAAGAAATCCTGGCTTTGAAACATCAGAGATTGGACTCACACAACAGGAAATGACTTAATCCATCAAGCCCAGAACAGGGAGAAATTTGCCATATTGATCGCCAACCTCAATAGAGAAGGCACTTAGGAGGAGGAGGTAATACTTTCACTCTTTTGTTGCTTTAAAAGTCTACAAATAGTTGCTTCTCTAACTCCAGTCATATCTGAACACTGAAGCTAGACTCCGAATAGCACTTGTAAAATGTTTAAGTACAAGAGCATCATGTACATTTGACACCAAAGTTTTCATTGGCACCGTTAAATGACACTTTAGGTTTACAAGAGTAAAATTGGACGTTTGTGATTATTATTGCTTTTTATTATAGAACGAACAATTCTGCAAGTTATAATCACAGGACTGTAACAAACACAATCTGTTAATCTTAACCAAAATAATTCACAGCTTCCAAAACACGTTCTGCCACTTGACAATTTTTAATTCTTTTTATAAACGTTGAGGGATTATAAATTGATCTTCTCCTTTTTGAAAATTGTAAATATTTTATATATCATTATATCATTTATTGATTAAAATGAATACTAAATTTAAGAGAGGAATTGAAATAAATCGGTATGTTTAAAATTTTTAGATAAAATCTACTATTTTAGGTTTATAATGCTATATTGATCTTACAAATCCAACAATTACATCTTCTTGAAGTTTGCATAAACCAAGACTACTTTGAATTTAATAATCAAATATATACATATAACAGTGCAGGACTTATAATGGGCAATCCTCTAAGCCCATTACTATCACATATATTTATGGATCATCTAGAGTCAAAGATTTTAAAACATCCCGTATTTAAACAGTGTTTATATTGGTGGAGATACGTAGACGACGTTCTAGTATGTTTCACAGGAACTAACAGGCAACTCGACCAATTTTTATCGTATATTAATTCACTTCATAGTCATATTGAATTTACAATAGAAACAGAACAAAATCAATCCATAAATTTTTTAGATTTAAAAATTATTAGACTTAAAAAGAAACACGACTTCTCCATAAATCACAAACCTACCCATACTGACACGACTATACACAATTCATCATCCCATTCAACACAAAATAAACTGGCAGCATACCATAGTGTGTTACATAGATTAACAGAAATTCCGATGTCAAAATACAACTTTGAGACAGAATTAAATATAATTAAGCAAATAGCAGTAAACAACGGATACAACGAACAAACAATTAATAAAATGTTAAATCAAAAACTACACAAGATAGTCATAAAATGAGTATTTCCACCACCAGAGAAAAAACCCAGTACTTTCTGCTCGATTACATATACAGGCAAAATATCAACAAAAATAGCCAAACACATAAAAAAGAAAGGAATAACACCAGCTTTCCGAACAAATAACAACCTAGGCAAATATATTAAAAACAACAAAAGCCAAAATAAAAAAACACTTACATAGTGGTGTGTACAAACTTAAATGTGGAGACTGCCCAAAAACATCGGTCAAACTGGTAGACACTTTAATAAACAAATAGCAGAACATAAAAGGGCTTTCAATAATAAAACAAACAGATTCTACATACGCACTTCACCTTCTAGATCATAATCATTCCTTTAATGAAAAATTTAAAATTCTTCACATTCAAAATAAAGTCCTTAAGCTATCTTTGTTAGAATCTATCATTACTCAACCTCTTGCATCCACTGTTGGATATAGGTCTCCTCCATGTTCTTCCACTGTTCTCTATCTTGCGCCTTCTGTATCCAATTTCCGACTGTTTTTCTCAAGTCGTCCATCTATCTTTTTGGTGGTCTGCCTCGGTGTCTTTTGTCTTCCCTAGGTCTCCATTCTATGAGTCTTTTGGTCCACCTATTATCATTTAAACGTGCTATATGTCCAGCCCAACTCCATTTGGCTTGTGCAATTTTGTCTATGACATCTGTCACTTTAGTCCTCTCTCTCACTATCCTATTTGGTACCATATCTCGTCTAGTTGTTCCCAACATTGCTCTTTCCACTTTTCTTTGGGTTACTCTCAATTCTTTCAATAGTTAGAATCTATGGAAATCAACAAATTAAAAAAAAAACACAGATATAATTCTGAATGACCAACTTCAGACAAACAGTTCTCCCCTCCTCTACCTATTTCATTAGAGACTATAAAGTGTAAACGCAAGCCAAAAATAGATCACTTGAGAAAGGCAATCAGCCTAATCAGCATAAGAGTTGAAATAAATTTTGTGGAAGTTAGAAAACAAAGTTTGCAGTGTTTTATTGTTACTTAAGACTGTGAGTATTGACTCATTTCTCACATACTAGTAATTTAACACGTATCTGCTTACATAATATGTTAAAGGCATATTAAAATTAAATGAGATAGACGTTGGATTCAGTTCGATGAAACTACAGTACTACCACCATATTAGTTTGTTTAAATTACAGCCAACAATAGCAGTAAACCAATTTTACAAAGTTGTAGCACTAAGTAGAAATACACTATCGACCATCCTTAGACTAAAAGTATATCATGGATGTTTTCCGAAATATTTACACAAAATCGGAGTTCTCTTAATAGGCAGATGTGCGTGTGGGACTAGCATAGCTGATCTAAATCACATATTTCTAACTGTTTCTTACATCTCAATATAAATCCGTGACTACTAAAAGAAATTTATTTATTTATTTACTTATTTATTAATCGGATGGCCCCAAACAACAACAACTATACAATAATAGAAAAACAATAAATTGATGAAAATACAAGAGATCCCTTAAGTTGACTCAAACTGGTGTTAAATAGATCTACATCTGAGTTATAAAGGGGATATTAAAAGTAGTTAAATGACGCAAACCTAAATTTGGAACATTAAATCTGATTTCATTAGCAGGTAAGGGCAATGAATATGACTAATTATAATTTTTAAAATAAAGCAGAACCTAAAATATCCATCCTAATTATAAGTGGTGGCAATCCTACTAGTTGACATATATTAGTATAATTATGGTTAACAACAATATTATTAGTTCTAATTGCACAGTATCTCAAGAAACTATGTTAAGCAGTTTGTTTCTAGCATGGCAATATGACATTGAAAGTAGGGTGACCAAACTACACAACAATATTCCAAGATGGATTTTACAAGGCAACCATAAACTAATCTAGTTGAATTTATAGAAAAATACTAAAAAATGTGTGTAGCCAAACCAAGTTATTTACAAGCTTTTATTGATATTAAGTTGATATGCTCCACCAAGAAAAGCCTCTCATTTAAAGTAACTCCTAAGTCTTGAATGGAAGAGACTTACTTAAGAGGTAGCTCATCAATGAAGTAAATTGTACCAATCGTGTTCACCTTTGAGATAAATCTAATATAACCCTTATTAACATTTAAACAAAGACCATTTCGACTACTCCAATTGTATAAACAATCAAGATCAGCTTGTAAAGACAACTGATCTCTAAAATCTTTTATAACCCTCCAGAGCTTTAAGTTCAAGTTAATATCAAACACTGATTGCTTAAAAAACAGCTCACAATATCATTAACAAAGATGCTGAAAAGGATAGGTAATGTGTGTCCTCCCTGTGGTATATCTGAGATGAGCATTATTAAATCTGAAATATTACCTGCAATCTTAACTCTTTTTGATCCATTCAACAAACTGAACATAAAATAACACAGAAAGCAATTTTGTAAGAAGAATTTGATGATAAAGAATAAATACCCCCTAAACTTATATGTACTATTAATTAAAGATAGCACAAAAATGTTTAAACTAAAATTATATTATTAATCTAATACCATATTAAATTAAATATGGTTATGAAGTACCATTATTTGATTTTTAACTTCAGTGCTTGAAATTTGATGATTTAAAGAATTAATACCCCCTTAAACTTATATTTACTATTAATTAAAGACAGCACAGAAATGTTTAAACTAAAATTATGATATTATTTGTACAAAAAATTAAATTAAAGAGTTGAATAAAAAGTTGATCGCTTGAATGGATATTTTCTTTGTGTATATACCTATATGTTGCCCACCTATCTAACCATAGTTTAAGTCTAGTGTGTTATAATAAAGTTGCTCTGATGAACCTTGAGCGTGAAAAATGTCCTTTCTGTAAAATCCTGTATGAATGAATATTAATCTTTATATGTAATTACGTGGCTAAAGGTTCCAAACCAAAGCTTAAAAAAATTGAATGCCTCATAGTTTGTAGATATACTGTTGGCATATATGTAATATCAATAAACATACATAAATTGTTTCTATAAAGGAGTAAATACTGCGCCTCAAAACTGTTTCTCTATTCACCCAGCGTGATAAACAAGTTCTTGGTAATTTCCAAACTACCCTTGTAAAAAAACCGCGACTTCCTCCCTGTCATAAAAAATAACAGCACTTGATTTTGAATGAAGTCCTATTTTCATTCAAGATTTACATCTGTTTACTTTGTGAACCTTTCGCTGTTTACAACTTATTTAGGCAGATATTATTTAGAAAGCTAGACAGACATTTGGAAGGCTGATTCGGTTTTATGATATTTCCCAGAAAAGCATCAATTCAACTTAATAATTTTACAACAAACTGACAAGATAAGATCCGATTGTAGTGCCGCAATGGGTTGTAAATGTTTGTGAGTTTTACTTGGCTAGATTCATTTATGTACCCCAGAGTGATATAAAAACTTTAGAAATGCAGAATTATGTTTCTCAAGTTCTATTTTTATATAATAGTCTATTTCAATTAATTTAACGAAGGAAACAATAAATCACAATGGTATATTAATATTTGTTTTCTAAATCATATTCTGTGATATTTTGTATTTAAATGGACTCGAATTTTAATATTAATATTTAAAAGTTCTTCAATTTTGGTAGATGTACATTTTTGGAGACCTACTTTAGTTTTTATAAACTCTACTTTGTGAGTTTTATTTAACACGTTCTCTCTCTCTCTCTCTCTAATTCCATCCCTTCTTGTGGAATGTTGGGTGCCTATGCGTTTCTTGGTCAAAAGTGTAAAGCAAGTCATACACGATACTATCTATCGTACAACAAAGTGTACCAAAAATTGTAGAGACAATTGGAACGACAAATTGGAAACAGGTTTGTCCACACACGTATATCATATTTTAATGAGATACCATTTTTAGTGATTGCGCCTACTATATTAAAAAAGAAGATACAATATTATAGCAGCTTTACTTGTTATTCTACTGGATGAAAAGGCAAAAACAAAGAAAAAAAGAAACAAATGGTGCAATAATTGGAACTATACATATTTGTTTTCACATATGAAATTAATACAAAACTAACGTGTTTATCAGCCTGCAGATTTTCAAAATTACTTAAGAATCGACAACGATATACAGTGGAACCTCGATTATCCGTCTCTCTATTAACCGTCACCTCTGTTAACCGTCAGGGTCCATACATAAGTTATATTGACGAAACAAAAGTAAAAATTTAGTCATCAATTCGTTTTGTTTGCAAAAAAATTTCCGCCAAAGACTATTCTCATTTTAAACAATGCACCTGCCCATCCTTAAGCCGGTATACTGCGAAGTGACGATAAAAATATCACGTACTCTTTTCTGTCTTCGAATATATCATTGATACAACCAGTGGATCATTGGGTCATTAACACATTCAAAAGAAGATATAGGAAAAAATTTATTCAAAACCTAGTTATGGACGAGTAATATTATTTGCCAGAATGGTGGAAAGCATACAATTTAAAACACGCAGTCGACAATGCTGTGGATGCTTGGGCTGATGTTTCGGAAGTAACGGTGAAAACAGCCTGGAATAAATTATGGCTTAAATCAACTTAAGATGAAAATGCTTCCCTTAAATGAAGTTATGGCTAAATCAACTGTTTTGTTTTCGTTGATGAGGACGCAAACGGCTATCGATTGCTGACAGACGATGAAATCGTTGAAATGGCAACAGAGGCGAACGAAACTGATTCAGAAGCCGAGTTTGATGGTGGCGATGTTGAAGATGCTATTACAAATCACAAAGATTTGCGTAAAGAAACTAGAGGAGCTGCATCGCACATACAACTCATCAAGTGGTATTCTAGGCAAGAAGAAGCAAATAAGAAATTCAGCCATTGCAAAATGTTAAGTAACAATAAAACAAACAAAGATTTCGGAATAATTTAAATGAAATTGATTCGATTGTACTAATATAAATCAATCTTATATTGTCAAATAAAACATACAAATAAAATTCGAGAGTTATACTATGAATTTTTTTTAACGTTCTGTTAACCGTCTTTTCGATTATCCGTCATACCCTTGGTCCGGTGCCCTGACGGATAATCGAGGTTCCACTGTACTAAACAAACAACGATTATGTGAAATCCAGTTAGCGTTGAGGAAAGATTAAATGTAACGCTAAGATATTCAAAGGAACTCCCGAGAATTTTCAATATTTACTTTCAAAATTTTGTATTGTTCTCTAGTTCGGTCCATTTTGGAATATTGTAATATTATTTGGTATCCATATTATAATATGTATATTGATCAGTTGGAACGAGTTCAAAATAAATTCCTAAGAATTTGCAGGTATAAAATGGGTTTTAATAGAACTAACTGTGATTATAACTATATTCTTTGTCAACTTAATATGAAAACTTTGGAAAATAGACAATCTGAGTGTGAATTGCGTTTTTTGCATAAAATTCTTAATGGTTATGTTGATTGTCCGGAACTGCTGGAATTAATTGTTTTTAATGTAAATTCTAGAAGAACACGCTCTCCTGACCTGTTTAGGCTAAAGTTTCATCACACTAATTATGGTAAAAGTGAGTCAATCACAAGGATGTTGAGAACTGCCAATAATTTGCAAGATAGTGTTGAATTGTTTAATTTATCCGTGTCCTCGTTCAAGAACAGTTTAAAGAAATTGAGACATTAATGTTATTAATACTTTTTAAAATTGTAATATATGACTACAGTTTATATGTTAATTATATGTGTATATTGTAATTTTTGTAAGGAAAAAGGGTTCATCCCGTTAAATAAACAAACAAATAAACAAACAAACAAACAAACAGATTCTTCCTATGAAGACATGAAATATACTACCGCTATCTCAGCGCAATGCGTTGGTAAAATAGTACCTGAAACATTTACGAAGCTTTAAAAGGAGAATATTTAAAGGTGAGTTATGATGAAATTAATTTGTCAAATTTTATTTATGTGTATGTAGATTTAACATAACAAACTATTCTAAACAAAAAACGAAATAAATTGAATTATAAGAGGCAAATTAAAAACAATTTTCTTTCATATGACCCACTTCTTCTTCTTAACATGCCATACACCAAAGTGCGTAGGCGACTATCTCATTACTAGAATTCTGTTCTTGGCGGCGTGACACAGCTCACCTGTATTGTGTATTCCTGTCCATTCTTTAATATTCCTTAACCAGGACAATTGTTTGCGGCCGGCTCCGCTCCTACCTTCGATCTTCCCTTGTAGGATTAACTGTGGTATTTCATATTTTGCTCCTCTCAATATGTGCCCAAGGTAACCAATCTTGCGTTTTTTAATTAATTCAAAGAGTTCTCTTTCCACGCCGGCTCTATTAAGGACGTCATCGTTTCGAACTCTATCCACCCAAGGTATGCGCATCATTCTTCTCAATGACCACATTTCAAATGCTTCAAGTTTGTTGATAGATGTTTTTTTCAAAGTCCACGTTTCCATACCATAAAGCAAGATGGACCATATGTAGCACTTGACCATTCTGTAGCTTATTTCGAAGTTTAGGTGTTGATTACATAGGAGCGGTCTGAATTTCACAAAAGCTTGTCTTGCCATTTGTATTCGGGTTTTTATCTCGTGTTGTGGATCCGATTGGTCATTGATTGTGCCAAGGTATTTGAAAGTTTTCACGCGATTTATACGATTGTCACCTATGCATAATATCGGGTTTTCTGGAGGGTTTTTGCTAATGACCATATATTTCGTTTTCAAAATGTTGATTTTGAGGCCATATTTTTTACCTATGCTATTCACCCTATCAAGTAATAACTGCTGATCTTCCAAATTATCAGTTATAATCACTGTGTCGTCCGCATAGCGTAGGTTGCTAATTGGTATGCCGTTCACCTTAATGCCTAATTCCGTATCTTCTAATGCTTCCGCAAATATATTTTAAACATATAAATTAAAAAGCATCGGAGAGAGTATGCAGCCTTGGCGGACACCTTTCCGGATTTCAAATTCATCCGTATATTGGTCTTGATCAATCCTCACCTTTGCAATTTGGTTCCAGTATAGATTCTGAATAATTCTGATCTCCTTCTGGTCAATGTTAGCCCTATGTAGCAGTTCCATCATGATATTATGTTTAACATTGTCAAATGCCTTCTCGTAGTCGATGAAGGTGAGGTAGACATCTTTTCGTTGATCTAAGCAGTTTTGTATTAAGGTGTTCAAACATAAAATTGCCTCTCTTGTTCCTAGTCCTCCCTTAAAACCGAATTGTGTTGACCCGCTAAGTTCTTGTAGTATCTTATACATTCTTGAGTGTAATATTCTAAGGAAGAGTTTCAACAAGTGACTCATTAAACTGATTAAGCGGTGTTCATTGCATTGACCCACACCAATCATAAAAACATATTTTCACTCTTGTGGCCCGTAGCTACTTAAAAGGTATCTGAGATTCTGGCTGTCATCTTGCATATAAGAACTGTTCATAGAGTCTACTTGTGAAACAGTATCATCTTACGTTATTGTCCTTGGTGGTTGCAAGTGTAGGTAGCCTCGTAATTGACTGCTAACTGGTGGAGGATGACCAAATGTTTGAAACTGAGAGGTTGTAGGCTGTAATGTCGAAGAATCACGTATATTGTTAGTTACATCTTTACAGTTGCAGTTTCTGTAAGTTTACCTATTTTGGCGTAACAAATAACATCAGAAATCAATTTGTCCGCAATTATTCTGATTCTCAGCTATTCTTATCAACTGAAAACCGATTCGTTTTCCGACAACCATATATTCTTCTTTATCAGAAGTTAAGGCACGTCCAGCTAATTTAAATAAATTCTCTTTCCTTTGTGGATAAGTGGTTAATTGTTTTTCTCTTCTGGCCATTTCGAGAACTACGAGACGGTGATCTACTTGTCTGTGGTATTTGTGTTTGGCGAATATCAGTAGAAGCACGAGATGGAGATGTAGTTGTTGTTGGTGTTTGTATTATTTGAGTATTGTGATATGTGCTTGTCTCTTGTTTCTACTGTATTTTCCTCGGAGTCAAGTGGATCTACTACCTCCCGTACATGATTAGTGTCACTTATAGGTGACAGTGGCGGTTCTGTTTCTTAATATTCACTTTCCATAATATTATCCTGAAAAAAAAACAATATGAGATTCAAAACTTTTTCGCTATTTTTCGTTATTGAATAATTATGAACTGATTGTGTCAAAATTTAGAAAAATATTTTACTACAATATTTGTTTTTCTTTAGGTTCCTTGTTGTGCAAACGAGTGGCAGAAAATTGCAGACGACTTCAAAAGTATGTGGAATTTTGAAAACTGTTTAGAGACAATTGATGAACATATTCTAATTAAAAAATCTCCTAAAACTAGATCATACTTTTACAATTACAAAGGCACATTTAGTGTCATATTATTTGTAATAGTTAATGCAAATTATGAATTTTTATATGTTCACACTGGCACCAACGGGCGAGTATTAAATGGAGGCATATGAAAAAAAAAACGGGAATCTAAATAAGTGTTTGATGGCAAATACATTGAATATACCCAAACCAGTCGAACTTAATAATACAGGTGTTGCATTGTCTTATGTCTTTATTGCTGACGAGGTTTTTTCTTTAATGACAAATTTACTAAAACCATATTCACAAAGACAAATAACTTATGAGGAACGAATTTTCAATTACCGACTTTGTAGGGTTCGCCAGTTGAAAATGTGCATCTTGGCAACACAATTTAGAATATTTTTACAACCCATTGCCATCACTGTTGACAAAACTGATGGCATTATTCTTGCGTGTTGCGCACTTCATAATTTCTTACGAAAAAGGACAACAAGAAATTATTTAACAGAAACGGTTTTGGATTGGGAAGATACCACTAGTGGTGTTCTCGTTCAAGGCGGATGGAGGCAAACAGGCCACCTCTTAAATCTGGAAAGGGCATAGTCGAAAAATTTAACTGCGTCGGCAAAAACGATATGAGATTCCTTTAAAAATTACTATAATACTACAGGCAGAGTTCCATTTCAAGACAAAATGATAGATAACATAAAATAACTGTGAATATTCATAATTGTACACATGAGTTTATGCAAAACAACTTATAAATTACTTACTATTGTATTGTCAATTACGTCGTCTCCTTCACCTGTTGATATTCATTTTCGTCCAGATTCGGATTGGGCTGTAAATAACAGCAAATTGTAATACCACAGGCTTGACTCATATATTTCATCTCCCGAACCTGTGCTTTTTGAACCTTGTACCTGTAACAAATCAAAACTTAAAAATAAAAGTAAAATATGTGTCTGGTCAAACCCTTAATTTAATATGTTTTTCATTGTCTTACCTTTTTCAACTCCCTTCTGAATGCTATTCTCATATTGTTAATTTTTTTAAAAGTTCGCTGGTTGGATTTTCGTTAATTTGTTTAAATTTTTTCAACAGAAGTAAGCATCATTTCGTTTGTTTATTTGCAAAATCTTTTAATTTCACTTCCCACAAACAACGATTTTCACGATATATTCTTCAATAAATTCTGCCCAAAACCTTTCGTTCTTTTCCATGATGACGTGCAGTCACTAAACTAAAATCGTACTGTCAGTTGATGAATGCGGAATGCGCTTACACGTTCAAGCTTTTCGTACGCAGCACTCAGTTGTACAACAGATTCTTGCGCATGGTGAAACTTCCGTACGATTCGACCCGGTCGTACTGCAGGCTGAACTATAACGCCACTAATGATCAACTAAAATTGTACAACTTATTATACGATAGATTGTATCGTGTATGGCCCCGTTTAAGATTGCTGACTGGCAGGGTCAGCGGTCATAAGCGGTCAGCGGTCATAAATGCGTAAGTTACTGTAGTTTCTACGAGTAGCTCTTTGATACCATAGGCCAGAGACGCGAGCCCAATGTCGAAAAAATACAAAAACGAAATACATGTGTAATTACGTAAAATACGAATTTAAAATATTTTCGGACCAAAATATTTAAAAGAAGAATAAACAGAGTTTGCAGGATGCATTAGAAGAAATTAAGAGAAAAGGGATTCTTGGAAATAGAATTCTGATACTTCTATAATTATTATGATTTTATATGATACTAATTATGATACTAATTTTTATGATTTTGATTGTAAAAATGTTGGATAAGTCTAATTAAGCAGTGAATAATAATTTTTATAAATCATTTACATTTGCAAATTAAACTAGGGGTAGACAATTTCCGCTTTAAAATATTACGTAACTTGTCTATAGAAATTTTCTCACGGGAAGATAGTAGACTGGATTTAAAAAATACAATTTGATAAAAATAACATAAAGAAAATACAAAAACATGTGTTATTTTTTAACGATATATGAATGAGAGGTTGTTGACACTCTCCTAATCATGCCTATTCATATGGCACTAAAAACCTCATAGTTCAAGGATAACTTTATAATTATTATGATTACTTAGTTATTTTACCAGAAAATGACGATTTTAAATATTAGCAAGGATAGCAAATGGTTTTGTCTGGCTGTCTGACGAATAGGGAAACTACAAAGTTCTAATTCCTTCGTATTTCATTCTTAAAACCGTATTTTTAAATATTTATTCTGGGTTCATAGATATTTTCTACAGTTTATACAACGTAGGTGAAGTAATGAAGTAATAAAAAACACTCAACCTAAAAGAGAGATGAATCACTAAAATAATAGTAATAAGGAATTAAGTAAGTAAATAAAAGTAATTAAATTTATTATCGTGAAAACTTCGTTTTTAAAAACTTTATTTTTAAAAATACAATACAATATACTTGTTGCCGAACTGTAAATAAACGCCCTCAATACAATTAATTAACTTCTTAAATTATTAACATATTAATTTATTATAACCAAGTGCAGGCCTATTAGGCCAGGGAAATAAGCAAAAAAAAGTATCCTGTTTTTGACACTCGTCCGGCCAGGCAAACGACAGTTGTTTTGAGTAGTATGGACCTCTGTAACAAAAACCTATATGTTCCCTACAGTCGATTTTTTGTACTTAATTAGTTATTAACAAATTAAGGTCAAAAAATGGAAAATTTTACTTTTTTCGTCTATCAGCAAAAAGTGAAGCAATTTAAACAAATTTTAGAAGAAAGGAAACTTATAAGTTATATAAAAACCTTCAAAATGGCGTTTTCAAAATGTTTCTATCCTCATTTGTTGCTTAGAAAGTTGCAAAATAAGTCAAAAATTTCGGATTTTTATAAATGTTAATAACTTTTTTGAAAATAAACTTATACTATTTATATTTCATGGAATGATGTGTCTTGTAGTTTTTAAAATAGGGTCAAAATTTAAAAGTGATCGGTTCAATAGTTTAAAAGTTATTTTATTTGTTTATCCCAAATTAACATTTTTTGCAACAATATAAGTCAGAAATTTATACAGTTTTAGTAATTCTAAGGGTTGTTTCTGGTAGAAGAGGACTTTTTTTATTATTTACATTAAAAAAACTTAAGAAAATTAATTTTAAGTATTGCAAAATAATTTTGCAAAAACATGTCGATTTTTTGCTTATAAACAATTAGAATAACTTTTTAACCATTGACTGTAAAAATATTATTTTTACATATTTAAAAAGCTTGAATTTTTTCACAAATTTAAATAAAATAAAGTTTGTCCTAAAATAATTTGGTACAAAGTTAGCCTCTTTTTTGATTTAATTCATAGCACCTTTGATTATAACGATTAAGAATTCTAATTAGCGCCATTTGAAAAAATATACTTTATAGTTTTAAAGTACTAAATTTTAAATGGAATTTTTAATGGAATCGTCCACAAAGCTTCAAAATGTATGTAAAATCGGTCGGCTTTAAAACTTTCGGGAGCT
The DNA here is from genome assembly GCA_918026665.1 of Diabrotica balteata. NCBI lineage: Eukaryota > Metazoa > Arthropoda > Insecta > Coleoptera > Chrysomelidae > Diabrotica > Diabrotica balteata. The sequence continues at coordinate 134,507,894 of OU898276.1, forward strand.
AAAGGGAGGGGGAAGGCGCTGTTAACTGTATCTCTGTTCCTTTTTTATGTATTTCTACGTTTCTTTTTGAACTTGTATGTACTTTTATAACTTTTCTATAACTTTTTGCTGATAGACGAAAAAAGCAAAAATTTTCCGTTTTTTGACCCTAATTTGTTAATAACGAATTAAGTACAAAAAATCGACTGCAGGAAACATATAGGTTTTTGTTACAGAGGTCCATACTACTCAAAACAACTGTCGTTTGCCTGGCCGGACGAGTGTCATGAAAAAATGCTTATTTCCCTGGGCTATATTTATACCTTCTGATCGGATGGACTGTGGTCGGCCGATTCCGATGGAATTATCTGTTTATGTTTATATAATTTCTCCCTAATTAAGCTGTGAAAACAAGGGACTTGCTTTTTCTGAGCCATTTTTTGTCGTCTTTGTATTCCAATTGATACAATATTCTCTGAATCTAGTATGAATCTCTATTCTATGAATTTACTATTGAACACCTTAAAAATTGCTAAAATAAGAATTATTAGTATAATTATAATAATTAGACTTGAGTTGGTCCAGTTGTAATATGTGGATTTCTTTTAGTTCAGGCATTTCTATATTCTCTGCTATTTTCTGTATCTTCTTAATTTCGCTGCTATTCAATGTTTTCAATGTTAGTATGGGTAGATTCGTTATAATATTTTCTTTATATTCAAATCTTAATAAGTCGAATATGTATTCTTCTCTGTATTGTCTCTTGTTTTTCATGGGTTTGATTATCGATTATTATTTTACATTTTCCGATAGTAACGATTGATGGTTTGCTTATTTTATATATACCACTTTTAATCTTATAATTGGTTTCTATTGTTGCTGAATTAACAGGAATGACTACTAGTTGATTGGAATTCATGGTTGATATTGTGGAAATGTATATTCGTATTTTTACATTCATTTTTACCAGTTTGTATAAGTTTACTTGGGCATGGTTGAGAATTTTCTTGTAGAGTATTATTTAAACAATAATAATAATTTTCAATTTCGGGATATCTTTTGGCTGTAATTCAATTCTCTTTGATGCCGATAAGTAGGAAATGTTGGTCAGGAATAATTGTGAGGTTATTTAGAATAATAGGATAAATTTGAAAATATCTATAGCGATATTTCTGCCGATTTACCAATCAGCCAATCGCGTTCACTGCTGGACATAGGTCTCCCTCAGTTCTTTCCAGTGTTTTCTACACTGGGCCGCTTGTAGCCAGTTTCCCGCTACACGTTTTATATCATCGGTCCATCTAGTCGGTGGTCGTCCTCGGCTTCTTTTATAGTTTCTGGGCCTCCATTCCATAATACGTCTTGTCCAGCATCCATCTTGTGCTCTGGCTAAGTGCCCTGCCCAGTTCCACTTAAGCGACGTGGTTCTTTCGATGACGTCTTGAACTCCTGATCTTTGCCTAATTTATAGTTTATTCGTCTTCCGGGTTTGGACCGTGTCATTTGTGAGTGACCCAAAAGTGGGTTCATCTCGACGTTTCGCTACAATTGTATGTAGCTTCTTCAGGAGAACAAAGAAAAAGAAAACAAAAGACAGGAAGATGGGTGGTTAGCAACGGTAACTCAGTTACTCAACGCAACCAGAGGCGAATACTAACTACCAAGATGGGCATTTGGTCACAGTAACTCAACTACTCAATGAAGGGAGTGAATCCCCGCCTCTCGACGCGTTAGTGTTCTGAGCTGTTGGACGTGAATCCCTGTCCTGGTATTTGGTTTTCACCTCTGGCTGCGTTGAGTAGTTGAGTTACTGTGACTAAATGCCCATCTTGGTAGTTAGTATTCGCCTCTGGTTGCGTTGAGTAGCTGAGTTACCGTTGCTAACTACCCATCTTCCTGTCGTTTGTTTTCTTTTTCTTTGTTCTCCTGAAGAAGCTACATACAATTGTAGCGAAACGTCGAGATGAACCCACTTTTGGGTCACTCACAAATGACACGGTCCAAACCCGGAAGACGAATAAACTATAATTCTGACTCTGGCCGTGGAAGCCTACGATTTCATTTGCCTAATTTGTTGGTTTGTTACGTGGTCTCGAAGGCTCACGTTCAGCATTACACGTTCCATGGCTCTTGTGTAAATCTTTTATTCGCAGATTTTTGCGTGAGTGTTAAAGTCTCTGCTGCATAAGTTTGTACAGGTAAAACACATTGGTTATAAACCTTTCGCTTGAGACACATGGGAATTGAACTTTTTAGAATATGGCTTAATTTGCCAAATGCTGCCCAAGTTAGGCCTATTCGCCTCTGTATTTCATGTGTTTGATTGTCTCTGCTTATTTTGATTTCGTGTTCCAGATATTTGTAAGTGTCTGTTTATTGTATGGTATTATTGTCAATAGTTATATTTCCACTCATTGCGAGTTTTGTTATAAGTTTAGTTTTCTCAAAGGTTATCTTTAATCCTGCTCTTTCAGAGAGACTTTTAAGCGAATGCATCATAGAAACTGTATCTTGTAAATTATCTGCGATTAATACAATATCATTTGCAAATCTTAGGTGATTTAATCTTTCTCCATCTATAGTGATGCCCATATCTTGCCATTGAGTGCTCTTAAATATTGACTCTAGAGTTGCCGTGAACAATTTTTGGTGAAATATTGTCTCCTTGTCTAACTCCTCGACCTAAGCTGAATTTTTCTGTGTCTTCGTGTAGTCATATACCTGATGTAGCGTTCTCGTAGATGTTTTTGATTAGTGTTGTGTACCTGTAATATATTCGGCTTTAATTTAGGGCTTCCAGTATTGTTTCAAACTCTACAGAATCAAAAGCCTTCTCGTAATCGACAAATGCAAGAACCAGTGGTATGTTGTACTAGATGCACTTTTCTATTAAAATCTTTATGGTATGCAAATGATCATTTGTGACATATCCTGCCCTGAAGCCTGCCTGTTCTTTGTGCTGATAGAAATCAAGTTTAGGTGTTAGCCTCTTTGTTAAGATTTTCATAAAGAGTTTGTACTATGTGCCAAGAGGCTGATGGGTCTATAATTTTCTAATTTATTAATATTGCCTTTTTTGTGTAACAAGACTATTACCAAATTGTTCCAGTCTTTTGGAATCGTAGGCGCATGTAAGCATTTATTAAACAGTTTGCTTACTGATTTTAATAACATTTCTCCTCCTGCTTTTATTGTCTCGATAACGAGTCCATCATCACCAGGCGATCGATGGTTCTTCATTTCCTTTAAAGCTGCTCTTACTTCTGACACAGTAATGGGTAAAAGTATTTCCGATCCCTGATTTATGAGAGTCTTTACTCGTGTCGGGAAATTGTCTTGTGGTCTTTGGCTGGTATAGAGGTCTTTATAAAACTCTCTGGATATTTTCAGAATGTTTTGTTTATCTGTTGTTGCCTTTCCTTTTTATTACTCAGCTTATATATTTCTTTTTTACTTTGTGTGAGTTTTCTTTTTATTATCTTTAAACCTTTGTTCTCTTCTACTGTTTGAGTAATTACATTAGTAATAACTGGCGATTGGAGTATGAATTTTAAAAATAATGTCTTTTGACTGATTTCGAATGAAAATAACATAAAACTTTAGAAGACGTTGTCCACTTTGAGCACCTGGTAGCTCGATAACTAAATTCCTATGAATTTGAACTTGAGTTTACTTTTATTAAATTTGTTAAAAGGATTTAAAGATTGAATTCGCTGATCATTGTCAGACTATCTAAATATCTGAGGCTTGAATAAACGTTCTAGGTTCTCTAATTTCTAACATTGTTCTTGTTTTTTCATCTACATTTGCTAATAAGATGTCAATAAAATTACTTTCAGTTTGTTTCAATAATATTAATTTTCTATCGGCATTTAATTCTGCTTCTGAATTAATTTTTACTTTTATTCTTGATTTAAGTTGAGAAATTTTCGCAACAAAGTCAACAATATTTTCGGTTCTACCTTTTGTTAATTGTAAGAATTCTTTAGTGACCGTTTGTCACTAAGTACCTCGTAGCTCGTGGATCATGGCCGTCATATTCATGTTAAGCAATCTCAAAAACCCCAAGTAGTGATTTCGACTGATTTCGAATGAAAATAACATAAAACTCCAGGAGATGAGGTCCATCCTGGGGACTAGGTAACCAGAGGATCATCATTATCATATTTACACTCAAAGACATCGAAAACACATAATAACTTATGACTGTCGACTCATTTTGAATGAAAATAACATACACCATGAGGCAAAGTCCACCCTGGGCACCAAATTTTTCATTTCTATGCACTTTGGAAATGCATTTTTCTGATTTCCAAAGTGTATATAAAATGAAAAATTCTATTGAATTTTTGAACTGATTTGGAAATCAGTTTTCATTTTACCACCATAAATTTTGTTTACAAACTTTCCTGACACTTTCCCGAATCAAATGCAAACATATTCATAGTGATTTATCTTGCTACAGAAAATTGGTAGGTTTAGTGCTTAATTTCCTCGACTAAGAGTAACGTCACTCGCTGGTAATATACAAAACGCTAATTGGCTGCAGTAGGACTGGTTTATAACAGATGGCTTCCAGAAAAAAAATACGTAGCTAAAAGTTAGATTCCTCATATGTTTCTAACAAAAATATCTCATTAAGAATTTTGGGATAAATCACGTTATGTGTAGTACTTCAAAAGCTATTTCAAAAAAAGTTTTAATTGTTATCAATAATGTCACTGTTATTATTCACAATTTCACAACAAAACTTCTTTTGCCTTGGACAAAATATAACATAAGAAAATCGTTAACTGAAAAATGTATATTGTGCAGATGACGCAGGCTAAAGATCGTCTGACGAAGTGTTTAGCTTGCCTCTTTACCACTCTGACTATGCTATTGAGTTGATATAAGAACTGCAGATCTTTTATATAAAGGATAAAAAAAGAAAAAGTAATAATAACCTCTAAAGTTAATGAGTTTATGAAACTGTTTTCCTATGACATGTTGAAGTAATATTGTATTTATATGAGATTAGACCACGACTGATTGTAATAAAAATTACATTTTAGATTTTTTTGGCCTCTCGATTTCTGTTTCGAAAAAAGTTTTAAAAAAAGTTTTTTTAATAAGGTCATATTTAAACTTGTGGCTTTTTGTTAACTTTTACAACTTTGAATCTTTGCAAGCACCAAAAACATGACAGTACGAGAAACAAAATTTTCCCATAAAATAATACAGATAGGAACATGGAAACCACCTGACAACCAAACCCTTAACCAGATAGATCCAAAGTCCAAAGACAGATAGTGATCACTTTTTAGTAATGGTAAAAGCAGAGGAAGAATATCAAACTTAAAGAAAAATAAGCATATAAATCAAGAAAAAAAATGGATAAGCAAATGGTGGGGAAAAGTTAAATAAAGGACTAGAAGTGCCAAGAAAGAACAGATAACAAAAATAGAGTAAGTATACCTAAAGACAAATCAATCTGAATGCACAAGAGGAGTAAAGGATAACTATCGGACACTAAAAAGAAAAAAAAAAAGATTACGTACAAGATTCTTCTTCTTAGGATACCTGTCCGTTCCAAACGTTGACGATCATTCTGGCTATGACGACTTTGTTGGTTGCTATACGGAATAGCAGTGTTGTGGTGTGTCTACACATTTCTGTCAGGTTACAAAGCCAGGATATTTTTCTTCGTCCTGGGACCACTTTTCTTTTAATTTTATTTTGCCTTCAAAATGCATTGGAGTAGCTCATATCGGTCTTGATTTCGCATTGTCGTAAGTACTGCAGCTTACGGCCCTTCACGAAGTTGACCAAATCCGCATTTGTGTTCATCCTCCACAGTACTTCTTCATTGGTGACTTTGTCTGTCCATGATATCTTCAGGATTCTTCTATATAACCATATCTCAAAAGCCTAAAGTTTTGAAATTAATGGGAAAAACCCCGTAATTGGCTGTATACCATCGTTTAAAAAACACAGAAGTTAAAACACTTCACAAATGTGTATGTAGGTATAAAACAAACAAGTTAAAACTTTTTAAACAAGTGTCGTCACATTTAAAGTTCTGGCAGAACGTTTTCGATCACTACGGATCATCTTCAGTGCCTAGTATTTGTTGCTAACTATATAAATATGGTGTCTATAAGACTTCCATGTTTGAGTTGGTAAAGTGTCACATTTTACATTAGGTAATGTTGATACTGTAGGTCGATGACAATGGATGTATTTAAAATTTAAAATTTTTTTACTTTAGGGACTACATGTCTCCTAAGCTCGAGTACTTGCACGTTGTCAGTTGAAGCGACGACACAGACCAAATGGCTGATGTCACAGGAGATAACTTAAAGACAGCTAAACTTGACAGGATTTCAGTATGTTCCGAAATTAATGTAATTTTTAATTTGTGAAATTATAAAATTTGTTTACTTGTACTTGTATTCATTACTACAAGTAAACAAATTTTATAATTTCACAAATTAAAAATTACATTAATTTCGGAACATACTGAAATCCTGTCAAGTTTAGCTGTCTTTAAGTTATCTCCTGTGACATCAGCCATTTGGTCTGTGTCGTCGCTTCAACTGACAACGTGCAAGTACTCGAGCTTAGGAGACATGTAGTCCCTAAAGTAAAAAAATTTTAAATTTTAAATACATCCATTGTCATCGACCTACAGTATCAACATTACCTAATGTAAAATGTGACACTTTACCAACTCAAACATGGAAGTCTTACAGACACCATATTTATATAGTTAGCAACAAATACTAGGCACTGAAGATGATCCGTAGTGATCGAAAACGTTCTGCCAGAACTTTAAATGTGACGACACTTGTTTAAAAAGTTTTAACTTGTTTGTTTTATACCTACATACACATTTGTGAAGTGTTTTAACTTCTGTGTTTTTTCCTAAAGTTTTGATACAGTGTCCGCTTTTAATGTCCACGTTTTTACACTGTACATAAGCGCTGAATACACGTAACATTTCAGGAGCGTTATTTTTGTTTCTAGGGTGAGGTCATGGCTCTTGCACATAGAGCTCATAGACAAGGATGCACTTTTTGCCTTTCCGATGCGACATTTAATCTCTTGGGTATTGTCTCACGATTCATTGATTAAAGATCTCAAGTAGTAGTACTGTGAGACACATTCCATACTCATTTGATTCACATACAGATTTGCTCCAGTTATGTTCATAATTATTATATTATATTATATCCAGTCCTTATGCTCTACTTGTTTTCGTTATTTTGTTCATTAAGTTTTGCAGTCCTTCTATGGTATTAGAAAACACTATTCTATTGTATTATCTAGATACCTCAGGTTATTGAGCTTGACTCCATTTATTCAGATGCCTTGTGATGAAAAATGTACTCCGAGTACAGATTGAATATCAGTGGTGAAATTATGCACCCCTGTCTCACTCCCCTTAAGATTTTGACCTGGTGTATACATTCTCCATCTATTCGGAGTATCGTTGATTGATTCCAATACATGTTAGCTATTATTTATACGTCTATTCCGTTAATCTCTATCCTCTTCAGTACTTCCATTATTTGTTTATGCCTGACTCTATCGAAAGCCTTCTTGTAGTCAATCAGGCGTACAAAAACATTATAGCTGACATCTCTACATTTCTGAAACAATACTTGGGCGCTAAATAAAGCTTTCCTCGTACCAACGGCGTTCAGAAATCCAAACAGATTAGGTGCAATTTGTTCCTCGTATTTTCGGTAAATTCTTTTGTGGATAACTTTTAAAAACAGCGGCAGCAGATGGCTCATAAGGCTTATGGTCCTATAGTCTTCATAAACTTTTGCTTCTGGTTTTTTTTGGACACTGGTACGAACTCCGATTTGAGCCACTCTACTGGTATTTTTCCTACCTTGTATATTTCATTAAATATTTGAGTTATACATACAAGATAAAAAGGCAATTTTAAGAAAAGTGTTAGAAAGCATAGAAGGGATAAGAAATCAAAACGGAACTCAAAAGTTTTGGCGAAATCTAAACAAAGTAAGTAAAGGGTTTAGACCAAGAATTAGAAGCTGTAAGGATAGAGAAGGAAATATCCTAAGTAATATCTTTGTTCAAAATAGCAACACATCGCCAGAATCCTAACAGAATGGCGACAAATTTAGAGCAGGCCAGGATCCACAGAGGATTGTCGAGTTAAAGATGTTGATGATAATGTTTATTAATTGGCGTTTTGTTTTAACCAATTTGACAGATATCATACTTGGCCTTGATCTTGTAGGCATGCTCTAAGCTGAAAATTCTAAGGGTGATGTAAAATTTTGATTTTTGTATTTCTGTGTTATGTGTTTATGTATTAACTTCAAAACCTCTCAACTGAAAATCTTCAAATTTTACAGTATGGACAAAAAACTGTTTATAGCTGTAAATTGACGATGAATATATATTATTTGTTTGTTATATTAAGTCACAACTGTTCCATGAGATTTGAGCTAAGAAATACTGAATTTTAGTTCACATAAATTATCTAAGATAGTTGATAGGTTTTAGAGTTTAGATATCGTATGTGTTTGTGTATTATGTCTAACTGTAGGCGATATGTCTCTGACGGTCTATTAATGCATTTATGTTGATATATTCTTGCTGCTGACTTCTTGTTTTAGTATTGGTAACCAAAGCCTGCTCCATTTTGTTGATGGGTTTGCTACACATTTTTATTCATTGAATAAAATGAGGTCCGCTTCTTTGATTTTTCTCTTTTTCTGGCTATTTCATTCAGAACCATTGATGCACCTTTTAATTAAACTCTGTGCTTATTGTAACAGTCGTGTTGGTATATCTGGGATCTGTCAAGGTCTCTGTTTTTAATGCTCGTCTATCCTGAAACTTATTGGTCTTTCGGTTTCTCCCACATAAAAATTGTTGTACTCAAGAGATATTTTATAGATGCAGTTATTTGATTTCTCCTGTGTGTTATCTGAGTTTTGGATAAAATAGATCTCAGTGTATTGACTATTTTCAATGTGGTTATGATGTTCTATTTATTTCCTATCTTTTTTAATTTTTCTGATGAGCATTTTACATATGGTATTTAAATCCTTTCTTGTGAGCATTTCTGAATTACTTATAGTGTTATATGGTTTCCTTTCTTTAATCTTGTGAAATTATTTGTTTATAAATATTAGTGGATAATCATTTTTTGTTTCATATAATGATTTGATAATTACCTTTTCGTTCACGTTTTCAAGTACTTATCTTTTTCAATAATTGAGCAAAACGTATTAAATTAAATACTGAATTTTTTACTGGTCACGAATCTGCAGAGTAAAAGTTCTTTGGAAAAGGTCTCAAATATTCTCAGGTATAAAAAATAAAGTCCTAAAAGAAACGGATGGTAAAAAGGGAAAAATTAAAGAAGGGGCTCTAATTATGCTAAATGAGACCAATTGTGTCGCAAATTCCTCGGCAGAATATAGTAGGATATGGTTACCCATTCCACTAGGAAACTAAGTTCCTGTAGCTGGCTGTATACCATATATCACAAAAAATTGTTTAAAATCCTTTATAAAAAGTATATAAAAAATGCCCCAACCGGGCTATCACAAACACATTGCAAAACGTTTTCGGATTGATAAATCCATCATCAGTGCAAACGGTTGTACATGCTAGTAGCCACCAAAATATATGGGTCAAAACCCTTTAAATGTTTTAAATTTTTAGTTGTTTTACATTATTAATAGTTATAATTTGTGATGTTTAAGTTACCGTTGGATAGGTAACATGGCGGCGTATGACTCTACACAAGTAAAATGGTCCTGAGACGAAGTGTCTACGAGGATCTGTTGATAACAACTGAAAAAATTTTTTATGGTTACCCATATTAAAACAGGAAGTTATTAAAAGGAAAATCAGGTTTTTTTCCTAGGTTTTCCCTCATAATTTACTATGCAATCACTAACAGGAGAATTTTACTGTCATCTTGGCATGTTTTTTATCTTTTTAAAAGACGAATTACATGCTATGATTTTTTCTGACGGATATTCTTAAGTTTAAAGTTGATTTCATGTAATCGAATGAACTATCTTAAAAATAAAGTCGTCGCAGGACGCAACTCAACAATATTGGCAATATCATTTTAAAGTCGTCTAATTTAAAATGTATAATGTATGTCTAAATTGTCAATATAAATGAGTCAGATAAAATTAAATTATTAGAAGAATTTTTTCACCAAGTAACAAAAAAACAAAATTTGTTTAATTTACTAATGTTTGTATTTTGAGAACGATTTCCGAGTGGAAATTGAAACGTCAATAAACTTACTTTAACCTTTAATTGTGGCTTATTCCCATTTAAATATTAATTACTATAAAAAATAAGTGTTTAGGAGATTTAAGATCTCAAAAAGAGTTATCATTATATTATACATATTGTTACGAACACGTAGCGTGTCTCCGTATAGCGGCTGCATCTCGAAAGCGACTCGATGCTTCCAGAAACATCTGTCACGTACGCCTAGAGGTGGGAAATTTCTAGAAAATAATAACTTTGGTATATATATGTAACGAAATTAGGAGTTAGGTTTAGTTGATAAGAGAACACCGAACTGTAAAGTTACAAATAAATATATTTATATAAAATTCGAACCGCTCGTTTTATTTAATCTCGCTACAATTGGTGTCACAGTGTGAGGACAATAATTGATTTATTAAAAAATAAATTCAGCAGTGACTTTGAAAACGAAAAGACTTTGAACATTTTGAAAAGTAGTGTTCGTCGGGAACATCCGCGTTGTTCGATAGTGATCGTTGTACGAAAGAACATTTAAAAAGTACGTGTGTGCCTGACCAAAGATGCATGCTAGTAGAACTTTCGGTGAAACAGTTGCGTGAGCAACTAGAAGAACGCGATGAAGACTGCAGCGGGTCCAAGAAGATACTCCAAGAACGACTGAAGACTGTTTTCAACAAGAGTGGAGACGACCCAGAGATATTCCAGTTCCAGTCAGCAGTTTTAACAAAAATAAAAAAGGTGTCACAAATGATTGAGGAATCTTCGAGAAAAAATGATAGTAAATTTGAGAACGTCTCGCAAATGATTGAAGAAACTTCTAAAAAAAATGATGATAAATTCGAGACTGTTTCCAAAAGATTCGATGAAAACGTCTTAAATGATTGAAGAATCTTCAAAAAAAATGATGAAAGATTCAATGAAACGTCTCAAATTATTAAAGAAACAGCTAGACAAAACGACGAGAAATTTGAAAATATGTCTAGAAGATTCGACGAAGTATGTATTCAGAACAATAAGAAATTTGAAGAAGTTTCTAAAACATTCGATAAAGTAGAAGAGAAGATCAAACAGTTAGAGAGCATGATAACCAATACAAAATTGCTACCACCAGTTAATACACTAGTTGTAGATCCGGTAGTGAAAGAAGAATTACATAGAGACGAAATGACACATCATATGAGATTCAAATTGCCACCATTTGATGGAAAGTCTCCTTGGTCCATATACCTTAGACAATTTGAAGCTATTGCGACAGCCAATCATTGGACAGAACAAGAAAAGGCTAATTCCTTGACTGCTGCTTTACGAGGTGATGCTGCAGATATCCTAAGATCGATTCCTAAGGGTCAAGAAAAATGTTACCAGACCTTGTTCACTCGACTAGACAAACGTTACGGAGATGCCCATCTACAAGTCTACAAAGTACAAATAAGAAGTAGAATCCAACGAGCAAGTGAGAGTTTGCAAGAATTTGAAGCAGATATTGCTTGTATAGCGCTGTTGGCCTATCCAGAGGCACCAGACAACATTTTGGAAGAAATTACTGTAGATGCCTTCGTCAATGGGTTAAGAGACAGTGAACTACAGAAATCTTTACGACTAGCAAGACCGAAAGTTTTAGATGAAGCGCTCGCCATTGCCTTGGAATACGAGATAGCTAGTCGAGTTTCACAGAGCTATCAAGTACGAACCTCTGAAGAGAATGACGAACGAAACGATAAACGTCTGGAGGAAATCGTACGGAAAATAGTTCGTAACATGATGCCGAAGAGACGTGAACCCAGATGTTGGAATGGTAACAACGAAGGTCACATTCGTCGTAAATTACAAGAAAATAATACAACAGTCAGAAAGCTAGAACAGATGGAACATTGGGCGGGAAAAAGTCGCTCAAATGCTAATGCTTCAGTCAAGACGGCCATACAGTGTAAATCGTAATCATTGTCTTGAATTAGAACAACGACTTTGCCCGTAAGACGAACCACCGTTATTAATGATCAATGGCAGCCTCAACAGCTACAAGACGCTCAAGCAGATGATCCATGTATAAAGAGTATTGAATTGGTGCTTCGAAGTGAAAGACCTTCTTGGCAAGACATTAGTGCATGTAGTCCTGAAATCAAGTGTTACTGGAGCCAATGGAATTGCCTAGTGTTAAAAGATGATCTTCTGTATCGAACCTATTGAGAACGATGATGGTACACAATCTAAGCTTCAGTTAATTGTACCTAAAAGTAAAGTGTTAGAAGTATTGCGTCAGTTACATAACGGTGCATCAGGTGGACACTTTGGTATTACGAAGACTCTGCAAAAGGTTCGAGAACGGTTCTATTGGGTGAACTGTAAAGATGATGTAAGAAGATGGTGCCGGAAATGTGAACTGTGTGCAACCAGTAATGGTCCAGTTGGTAAAAAGAGGGCACCCATGAAATAGTACAATGTTGGTAGTCCTATGGAACGAGTAGCAATCGATATTGCAGTTCCACTTCCAGAGACAAATGATGGAAATAAATATATCCTGGTAGCCATGGATTATTTTACGAAATGGACTGAGGCCTCTGCGCTACCAAATCAAGAAGCTGCTACCGTTGCAGAGGTACTGGTTAAAGAATTCTTTAGCCGATTTGGTGTTCCCTTGGAGATCCACTCCGACCAAGGGCGAAACTTCGAGTCAAACCTTTTCCAAAACGTTTGTAAATTGATTGGTGTCAATAAGAACAGAACGTCACCCCTTCATCCTCAATCAGATGGAATGGTCGAGAGAATGTACCGAACGATGGGTAAACACCTGTCCAAAGTTGTATCAGAACATCAAAGAGATTGGGACCAGCACATTCATTTATTCCTAATGGCCTACCGCTCGGCCGTGAATGAAACTACGGGCCAGACTCCAACCTGCCTGATGTTAGGTCGTGAAGTTCGTTTGCCCTGCGACCTAGAGTTTGGCTGCAGACCTTCTGAAGAATATGTTGCAAGCGAAGATTATGTCGACCGCCTAATGTTAAGAATGAACAACATTCATGAACTTGCCGACAACACATCCAGTTAGCCAGTCACAGAATGAAAGATCAATACGATTCTCGATGCAAGAATGAAAGCTATGAAGTAGGTGATCTTGTTTGGCTTTATAATCCACAACGTCGTCGTGGCTTGTCTCCTAAACTGCAAAGATAATGGGAGGGTCCGTATGAAATTAAAAAGAGAATAAATGACGTAATATACCGAATTAAGAAGTTGCCGAGAGGTAAACCAAAAGTAGTTCACATAAATCGTCTTGCACCTTATGCTGGCTCAAATGAAACCGAAGAAGTCCGAACCCTTCAACATGAGATCAAAGATGATCGGCGACCAAGCTTTAATGAATTTATGTCAAATTACGCAGAGAGAAAGAGTGCTAGATTCGGCGTGACGACAGAAGTACAGCAGGATCTTTTTAGTGTTCCGCACTGTGTTGCCCAAGATCTTGAGATGACTAAAGGAATCTCATCCGTATTTTATAAGAAATTTGGTCGCTTGGACGAGTTAAAAAAATTGGAAGAGTGCTGAGATTAAAAGATGGTTCTCGATCTTTACTGTATATGGTGACCAGGAAGTCGTATACAGACAGGGCAACCTACGAGGATTTATGGTGTGCTCTAACTAATTTGAAGAAAATCGTCTGCAATTACAACATTAAGAACTTGGCTTTACCCAAGATAGGCCATGCACTAGATAATCTGGATTGGAAGATTGTCAGAAGCATGCTTGAAGTGATCTTCCGAGAAACCGGTGTAAGAATTACTGTGTGTTGCATTAATCCGAAGAGATCGTGTCCTTCAAAGACAGTAGACTGTTATTTCTTTCTGAGGGGTTCATGCAGAGCTGGAGAGTTCTGTAGATTCCGCCATCCTGGGCCTATATATAGAGTTGCTGATCGGGACGCTCAGATCTAAGAGGGGAGCAGTGTTACGAACATGCTATTCAACATGGCCATGTAACGGATGCATCTCGAAGGATCGAGAAGTTACCGGCCATATATCGAGCGCTGTAAAATTCCACCCGTCGTCAGATAACGAATTAGAGATGGGACTACTCCTGAATATTCTCGAACATAGTAACTTTGGTATATATAGGTAACGAAATTAGGAGTTAGGTTTAGTTGATAAGAGAACACCGAACTGTAAAGTTACAAATAAATATATTTATATAAATTCGAACCGCTCGTTTTATTTAATCTCGCTACAATATATATTATATTCAATCATAATACTTGTTTTTTCGTTTTAAAAGAATAAGCTACTAGAAAGGATCTCGATCGGTACTTATCTTATAAAATTTAAGACTTTTAAAATATACGATTACAAACTTTAATAAAACCTTTTTCATTGTGGTTTTAATATTGATTGGAAGTAGTGTCTGCTTACGAGAATCCAAAATATTCATTTATTTACATCGAATGCATTAAAGTCCGCACTGACCTAGTGACTTTGTATTTGTTTACATTTCCATTTAAATTTTTATCACTTATATGGTGACACTTTAAATCGATAAATTATTAATGCGCCTTGTTTACTTTCTTTGAAATTACAATTTGACCGAATAAATAGTTTAAAAGCCACGTGGGGGATATAAATAGAAAATTAGGAAAGAGTATCAATAGTACCATTGGATTAAAAAAAAAATACAATGCCAATTTTGGAATTAAAGCTCTCGGGCCTTGAAAATGCTCTTCCAAGTTTTTTTAACTTTTAAGAAAAAAATTTGTATTTTTTACCAATGGTATCTCTCTTTAGTGGTGGCACTTTATAAATTTTACCATACCTCTGAAAATGGCTTTGCAAGCCGAAAGCGATCACCTACATAGAAATTAAATATTTTACACATTTTAAATTTTTTTATCTTTTCTGTTAATTCAAGTACAAGTAAAAAACTAACACGATAATCATAATATTCGAAGCTTTCTTGGCCTTTGCAGTTACTACTGACGCTTCGTGAAAGATTTGGGAAAAATTGCCAAACCTCTCTTCATACCCTGACTGAGAGAAAGCTGTCCCTTGACTCCTAAATTTAAAAGCACCTGAAGGCCAGATAGCTTGATTCAGAAGAAGTCATGGGAATGCCAATATCTTTAGAGAAGACCACGCAAAAAAAGGAACTGTCGATTCTGCAAGCGATCTAAAGGTAGTCCAGGGATGGCTGAACAACGGAGCTAAGACATAGTGTCAGAAGTGACTTCTTGTGTCTGCAAGATGAAATTATCACTCGTAAATGGTAGAGTCCAGATGGAACCTGAACAGTGCCTCAAGTTGTTCTCCCAAAGACATGTGTAAGGAACGTGCTTGAAGAACCTCACAATACCAGCTCCTTGGGACATTTAAGTATTAATAGGACTCTGGCTAGAGTCCGTGTGAGGTAAAACTCAAACAACACATCACCGGGACTCCATGGGAACGAGTTGCTGTCGACATTCTGGGACCATATCCAGTAACAACATTAGGAAATAACTATTTGATAGTTACTACAGAGTATTTTTTAAATGGCTAAAAGCGATTGCACTACCTAACCAAAAAGCAATCATAGTTAGTTATGATTGGATATAATTGGATATTGGCTAGTATAGAGGTCTTTCTAAAATTCTCTAGTTATTTTCACAATGTATTTATCTAGTGTTACCTTTTCATATTTGACTTCTTAGCTTGTATCATCATCAAGCCTCAAAAGTCCACTGCTAAACATAGGCCTTACCTCGTATTTCCAACCCGTTTATCCTGCGTCATCAAGTTTTTATATTGTCTTCATAAATAGTCAATCTATCGTGTAAGTCGTTGACTTTCTCTTGTCTTCGCTAAGTCTCCATTTTAGTAACCTTTCTCTCCATCACCCACCAGTCATTCTAGTTATGTCTGCCTGCCCATCTCCGATTTAGTCTGCCCATCCTTTCGATGACGTCAGTCACCTTGTTTCTTCTAAAGACCTCTTCGTTTTTTTATTTTGTGTAGCAGAGTTATTCCTAACATAGATCGCTACATTCTTCTCTGTGTGAGTTTGATAGCCTAGGCTTTTGTTCAAGTAATTGTTTCTGCTCCGTATGAGAACACTGGGAGGGCGCATGGATCAAATACTTTTTTCTTTAGACATGTGGACAACTCACTTTTGAAAGTTTCTCTTAGTTTTCTACATGCTGCCCACCCAAGACCGATTTTTCTCTTCGGTTCATGGGTCTAACTCATAAGTCTAATCATAATTTTAGGTCATTCAGCTTGTATATTTCTTTTTTACTTTGTGTCAGTTCTGTTTTCATTATCTTGAAACGTTTGTTTTCTTCTACTTTTTGGTAATTGCATTACCATTATACCTTCTTGTTCTTAGATCTTTAATCTCTTATTGTTGCACTTCCATCATATAAATAGATCACTCGTTAATTATTCCTTTCGTTAACACTCCTTTCGTTACTTTGATTTCAAAATATCCGATTACCTCTTCTTGTTCGTCCTTTTTCTTTTCGAGTTTGCCGTTGAAATTTTTTATTATCATATTGTAATATGCTGGTTCTTACTTTTTTGAACTTGAGATTTTCTCATAGAAGGCTTCACCAGATTCCTCTTTGTAATCACTGGTGGGGGTGTATACTTGGTGTGGAATTAAGGCTTGCATATAGCAGGGTTGCATATCTGAAGCAGTTTTGTGCTCTACTGGTATTGCGGAAGAATACCTAGCTACTAACAATCCCAATTCAATCGATTCGATCTTACGTTCACATAAAATTTATCAGTCTTCCAGACTTGTCCTGAATATTGATTCTTTATGCAAATGGTGTTTCTCCAACATCTATAATTCTAATAAAAAATCCTTTAAGAAATATTATGATATTATATGCCTCTAAGTTCGAAAGGCAAAGAAGGAGTACTACTAATAGATTTACCAGAGAAGTTAAGATGATGGGAGGAGTACGTTAGAGAACTTTTCTAAGATGAAAGAGGTGAAATGCAGAAAATACAAGAATTAAATCCTTTAGATAGACAGAACATCACGAGAGATGAAATCAAATATGTTATCAAAAACTCCAAAGACAATAAGGCAGCTGGATTAGATAAAATACCAGTAGAACTGTAAAACTAATGGAAGAGGATAACTTGGAAGTATTGGCAGATTTATTCAACACGGTATACGATATGGGAATAATACCACAAGAGTGGCTGAAGTCAGCATTAATAACCATCCCTAAAAAACAAATAGCAAAAGAGTGCTCTGATTATCGAACACTGAGCCTCATGAGTCATACTTTAATAGTTCTGCTAAAAATAATACATAAGAAAATATACGAAAGGCTAGAGGAGGATATTAGCGGGACACAGTTCGGGTTCCGAAATGGAATGAGTACTCGAGAAGGACTATTTGCTATCAACATGTTTATCGCCACTTTTGTTTAACTTATATATTCTCAAGAAATTTTCCAAAACACGCTCAATACTATCGAAGCGGGAGTCACCGTTAACGGAAACTTAATTAACAATTTAAGATATGCAGACGACAGTATAATCATAGCAATGAGTATAGAGGATCTACAATATCTTATCGAAAGCTTGAGTATAAATAGTGCTGAGATGGGAATTACTATAAACGCTAAAAAAACGACGTACATGCTAATTACAAAAAGACCACAAGATATACATCACCTATTGACAATCAATGGTAACGTGATAGAACAAGTAGAAAATATCAGTACTTAGGAACTTTGATCAATAAAACCAATAATATTACTGTAGAAATAAACAGGCGAATAGAGATTGCCAGATCAGCATTTATACGAATGAAGCCACTGCTAACGTGCAAAAATCTAAATTTGGAGATCAGACTACGTAACCATTCGCTGTTATATACTTTCAATATTATTATATGGAGCTGAGGCTTAAACATTAAAAAATGCAATTTAAAAGAATCGAGGGTTTCGAGCTCTGGTTATACCGCAGAGTATTAAAAATATCATGGGCTGATAGAATAACAAATAAAGAAGTACTGAAGTGGGTTGGTAAAGAAACAGAACTAATCACCACTATACAAACCAGAAAACTAGAATACCTAGGCTACGTGATGAGGGGACCAAAATATGAAATTTTGAGACTTATAATACAGGGAAAGATTCAAGGAAGAAGATCTGTTGGCCGAAGGCAGAACTCATGGTATTGATTTGTTTAGAGAAGCAAGTTTTAAAATAAACATAGCCATTATGATTCCAACCTCCTTAGGGAGACGACACTCTAAAAAGAAGAATTTCAAATATTTACGGAAACCCAACATTTTTTAAACTCATGGAACAAACTAAGCTCTTTAAGCCGCTTGCAATGCTGAGATGCATGTCAATGCTTGACAAAACTTACCGGATGATACTAATATTTTTCAGTCAATTCATTAACAAGGAAATCCCACACGAAAGGAAAACATCATAGCTTACATCAATATTTAAGAAGGGTGATCGAGTTAAATGCAAAAACTATATAAGAATTTTGGCAATGGCAACTATACAAAGATTAAATAAATGGATAGGTTTTAAATAATAAACTGTAGAGGGAAATCAAAAAAAATCCCAAGAAAATCGAGTAATGGCCAGGTTTATATAATCCAGCAAGTAATTGACAAAAAAGAGAACGAAACAAATATCCGTTTACCATGCCCAAAGATCCTGTGGCTATATGGGATAGGTGAAAATAAGTTAAACCAAATTAATTAAGAACAAAATATACCTACTGATTGCAGTTACTTAATTAACCGTAGATTTTTTGGTTGAACATGACACACACTGGCTTTAACACAAATTATACATTTAACATTGGACATGCACACCAAGCTCAATTATCAAATCACCAGACACCGCCGGGGAATTTTTTCTGTGACTAATGCACAAATAGAGATATTGGCTTCATAAATGAGTGTCTCTTTTAGAGTCCGAAAATAACAACCTAGAGGGAACGAGCACAGAAGTGAGTCCGTCGCGAACTATGTTCCAAATAGGCCTCAATGACCCCAATCAGTCTCCTACAGTAAACCTTAGGCACAATGGGGCTGCTTCCGGGGAGCTTAGTGTTACTACTACTGGTACAATACAATCCGGGTATTGGTGGGGAGCTTATATATAGCAGGTCTCTATTTTCCATACACATTTACTAAATCTAAACTTTTTCAAATTTTCATTGAGTTTTTCTTTTACTATTTTTAACTTTTTTTTATTTTCAATCTCTTGTTCAAGGCGTTGTTTGGTTTATTTCGTACATAAAAAAACGTCGTATTTAAATTTTAATCATTTTAAAAGAATAAGAAGAGTTTAAGCTTTGGAAAGAAATTAAACATTGAAACTACGACTTTTTAATGTGAGTATATAAAATATGCGTATTTAATTTGTATACTACATTGTAGGATCATCCTCGTATAAAAACAAACTCAAGAATCTGCCATGATTTACAGACCAAAAGGAATTACAAAGAAACCCGCTAATTCAGTTTGCACTTAAAAACAATAACAATAAATAAGACAAAGTTCCTTTCCCTCGGTATTAATTTTATCTCAGTGCATCAATCAATTTTTTTCTCTAGCTCAAGATGCAAACTTGGTAAAAATTCTTGTAAAGTAAGGCCGTTGATGCCATTCAAATAGTATAAATATATATCAAAATCATTTAACAGACGACATTATTCTAGAGCAAGAAGTTTTTTTATTTATGAGTTGATTATTACAGTTCATCAGACCATGAATAATTTCTTTCTCAGGTTTTTCTTTTAGAAACATGGCATAATGCTAGTTAGGTCTAAAAACAAACAAGTAATAGAATTCCTTTGAAGGACGGTACTATTAAAGTGAAGTTCCAATGGTTTTAACAAATCTTTCTGCTAAAATATATAGTAATTATGCTAAAAGGATAACTAACACGTAACTGATAGATAAGCAATTATTTTTAAATCATGCGTTTTAAGGATAATACATAAAACCAGACAGAATATTTATGTCCTAAGTAAAACTGTACATTTGAGTAATTATATATAATAATGATTTATAGTAGAAAACAATTTAGAATGTATATGTGTATAAAATCACAGTATTTCTTAAAATTGATACTAAACATAAAAATGTATGGTACTTAGTATGCCGTTAAAATTCATATATTGAAAGACGCAATATAGAAAGACTAAAGAATACCTAACTAAATACAGTAATTGGGATATTAAGTAGAAGATAGGTATGCGGATACACATATTTCAAATATGTAAAAGAGCTAGAAACGATTTTTTTTTAAATCCAATGGCTTAGGCTAAGCCCACAGAATCATTAAAAATCAAATAGGTTACATTTTAGTAAATAAAAGATTCTGAAACAGCTTCACATCTGTCAGACTTATTCGGGAGTAGACATGGAAATATGTTACATTACACTTGTAAAAATATTATGAATAAAATTAAAAAAGTGCAGAAAAGTAAATCACAATATATTTATGCAGAGAGGCCTTACGAATACGAAAATGGAGGTCCAAGCCGTATTAAAGGAGAAAGTAACTACTGTCAGGGATAAAACGAACGTAGAAAAGAAAATCAAACATATTACAAAAATAGTCCAAAGTGTAAAATAAATACTAAAGACAGATACATTAATAATATAATTAATACACCATACTAGTGGAACGAGCAGCTTAAAAATCTGAGGACACACTACATGAGAGTAAGAACGGAGTGTAAGAGGTTAAGAAGAGTACAAGCAGGAGATTTGGAAGAGAGACTAAATGAATTAAAGTAAATGCAGAATGAATACAGGAATAAAGTAAATGCAGAATGAATATCATCAGCATATCTGATGTTGTTTATGCTGATTCCGTTAATCTTAACTCCGCCTTGGACCTGATCTAATGTTTCTCTGAATATAGACTCCGAATATAAATTAAACAGAAGGGGTGATAACACGCAACCCTGTCTCACTCCTCGTCGGATTTGTATATCTTCGGATGTTGTGTGTTCTATTTCCATCGTTGCCGTTTGGTGCCAGTATAGTTCTGAGATAATTCACAAGTCTTGTTCGTCAACTCCAGTTGTTCTCAGAATTTCGATCATCTTTTGATGGTTAACACAGTCAAATGCTTTTCGATAGTCAATAAAACATGCATATACATCTACATTCATGTCTCTGCATCGTTGCGTTAACACATTTAAACCAAACAGAGCCTCTTCGTGTTCCCAATCAGTTTCGAAATCCGAATTGAGTGTCACTCATCTGAAACTTGCACTTCTTGTAAATTCGTGTATGTATAATTCTGAGAAAAGTTTTAAGGACATGAGTCATCAAGCTTAATATTCGATAATCATCGCATTGTGAGGAATTCGATCTTTTTGGTAATGCTACGAATATTGATTTTAGCCAGTCTGTTGGTATTTTACCTGTGTCATATATCTTATTGAATAGTGCTGTTATTAAGTCTAGGCTTTTACTTTCGTTATCTGCAATTAGTTTTAGTATTTCGACATTGATATTGTCTGGACCGGTGGCTTTTCCATCTTTCTGAGATTTTACTGCGTGAATCACTTCTTCTTTGGTTATTTCTGGGCCTTTTTCATTTATTCGATTATCTGTGGATGGTGGAGAACAAGGTCTATCGTCATCAAAAAGAGTTTGTATGTATACTTTCCATCTCTTTAGTTTGTCTTCTGTACCCATAATTATTTCGTTATATTCATTTTTTAATATTGTTGCTTGTCTCTTTTTGTGTCTACCTGTCATTTCTTTTACTTTTTTTGTGAATATTAAAGGTGTCGTATTTTTCTTGAAGTTGTTCGATTTCTAGGCATTTTGTTGACATCCAGTTTTCTTTCGCCTCCCTGCACTTTTTTCTAATGATTTTATTGATTCGCTTGTATTCTATTGAGCTTGTTTTATGTTTTCGTCTTACGTCCATGAGGTCCATGATCTCTAGCGTTATCCATTCTTGTTTTTTGTTGTGTTTTATGTACACGATGTCTTCTTCTTGTATTTTTGTTATTTTTGTTTTTAGAGCAGTCCATGTCACTTCAATGTCTGTCTGTACCAAGTTTTCGATCGTTTTTATTTCTTCCTCAAGCTTGAAACTTATTTCTTTTTTCTGCTCAGGATTTTTCAGTTGCGAGATGTCTATTTTTCTTGTTACTGTTTTCTTTTTAACTTTGAGAAATCTTTTTAATCTAAAATCCATTATAACTGGATTGTGATCGCTATGTATATCAGCTCCAGGGTATGTTTTTGTAGATTGTATGTACTTCTTAAATGTGTATTAAGCAAAATGAAGTCAATTTGGTTTCTAACAATTTTGTTTTTTCTGTCTGCAGGTGATTTCCATGTGTATAGCCTTCTAGGATGTTGTTTGAAGAAGGTATTGGCTATTAACTTGGTTAACTTATATTGGTCCTGGTTACTTTCTATTTTTGAATGAATTTATTGCTATTTCTACTTCCTGAAAACTGATTTCTAATTAGTGTCTTAATTCAGGTACGTTCTTGTGTTGATTATTATTTTCTTTTGCTTTAAACAGTTCCGTCAGGTATCTTTCTCATCCGTTGCTGTTATGCTATTTATTGTATTCCTTTAATTCTGCTATTTCGTTTCCGTTGGTTTCTTATGAATCTTCATATTTGTTTTTATGTACTGTAGCAGTTGCTTTCCATCCTTTTTGTAAACTGTTCTTAGTGTTGATTTTTTGTTCGTCTTACCAACTGCTTTGTTTCATTTGGTATTCTTCTATAGGTGTCTCAGGATTCTGGGGTATTTAATGCTTTGTACTTCGTACTACTTATCTCTCTAAAAGACCATATTATTCAGTAGAACAGTTTCTAAACGAATAACTAAGAAATTACAGTACGTTTATGTACAAGGAACTAAAGTATTTTGATATATATATCGATATAACATGCAGCAACGTAAGGTTTTCTAATGCAATTTGCAATTTATTTAAATTTTACAATGGATTGTATGTTTTATTATCTCTTATTTTGTGATATGGACGATTTATGTAATTTCAGTAAATTTTAAATTTATTGTTATTTTTCTGACTTTTTGTAAGCTTTGTCCATAAAATTGTACAATTTTCAGTGACAATAAAGCGTATTTCTAAAGTTTCAACGATTTATTTCCAAAAAATATTATTTTTGACCCTTTAATAAAGTTTTTCCCTACTAATAAACAATAATGATTATTAATAAGCATAAAAAATGTGTAAAGTTGTTATAAAACAGGATAATCATTTAGATACGCACTTTATATTCGGGTGACATCATAGTGCGAGTTCATAGAACTTGTGTTTATTAATTCACAAATATTTTCCAAATGTTCCAGTACATTATATCAATTTTACTATTTATGGTCCTAATTTTACTAGCGTACCATTGATGTTAATTAGCAAGTTAAACGACATTAAAATCCTTGCGATTTTTTTAGCTGAGGCCCAGTTTCTTGACCGAAACGAAGGTGAAGGTTTAGTAAATAAAAATTGTCGCTTTGTAATAAAAAAATTGTCTCTTAACTACAGATAAGAAATATAAAGGTGAATTGAATAACAAAAAAGCTATATAAGAAGAATACATTTCGATTGAAATTGAATAAGTTGATTTTTTTTTCCGCTACTTTATTAATTCCGTCATCAACAGTAATATTAGTGCAATTTACTATTTTTATTAGAATACGCAGCCACAATTTTAATTCAAAAGAAGTCTATTTTGACGTTTTGATTTCCCCTTCGGAAACTTTGAGAACGATGTACAAACTGAAAATTAACTAAACTAAAATTGCGGTTTATTCTCACCAAAAATAGTAATTGACATTAATATACCTCAAAAATAGCTATTAGTTTTAAAAAATAACTATTTTTAGTACGAATAAGTCACAATTTAAGTTTAAATTTTATTTTTAAAAATAAACTTATTTTTAGAGAGAGAGAGAATTTTCTGAGAGTTTATATATATATATATAAATATATATATATATATATATATATATATATATATTATATATAAGCGAGGTTCTTACAGCCTCTGCCGCTTCTCGCATTTCGACCGCCATCGTCTCTGTCCATCCATTCGTCTCTTTGAGGCTCTATCTCTCATTAGGTGTCGTACATTTTCTTCCCAGGCAACTGAAGGCCTTCCCTGCTTCTTCTTTGTTGTGGTATGTAATTTAAAGCTTTCTTTGGCCATCTATCTTCATTCATTCGCTTCACGTGACCATACCACACTAGTTGTATCGTTTCAATTCTGTCTACACTGGAATATACAGTATTTGTCCTTCTTCTAATATCTTCATTCCTGATATGATTTTTTTTGGATACACCTCACGCTCTCCTTAGAAAATCCATTTCTACTACTTTTTCTATCTTTTTTCGTGATTTGCCAAACTTCTGTCCCATAAGTCATAATAGGCTCTACCAAGGTTCGATAGATTGTCAATTTCGTTTCTTGTCTAATATTTCTTTTTAGAGAAGGGCCGCAGCAGGACTTTTTTTCCCTGCTGTGTTCTGTTTTCGATGTCTCTTTTGGTGGTGCCTTCTTTAGATATTATAGATCCGAGATATTTATATTCATTGCATGTTTTTGTGTTTCTAATTTCTAACTCTGGATCTTCTTCATCATCTCCTATTTTAAGATACTCTGTCTTTGACATATTCATATTGAGGCCCCATTTTTCATATTCTTTCTTTAGTTTTCTAAATATGTAGTCCATGTCTTCCTCATCATTCGCTACGACCTCCTGATCATCTGCGAAAAATAAAGTTGTTAGACATTTACCACCGCCTATGTCTATTCCCATTCCGGATACTGGTTTTCTCCACTACTCTAGCGATGATTGAATATATATTTTTAATATGGTCGGAGATAGACAACATCCTTGTTTAAGCCCCTTTGTTATTGGGAATGATTCAGATATAAGTTTCCCTCTTTAACGACACTTCTTGAATTTTATTCTTTGCAATAGATGGGTAGATAGATTCCATGCCTTCCGTTTTTCGATTACCTGCTGCAGAACGAAATATACCATCAGTGCACGATCTTCCTGAACGAAATCCATGTTGTTCTTCTATGCTCGATTCTGATTCTATTCTTTCTTTTACTATTCCACCGTACAACTCCCCACTGAGCTGATAACAGTTATTCCCCTATAATTAGAACATTTGCGTTTATCCCCTTTCTTGAATATTAAGCTGATGTATCCAATATTCCAATTGTCAGGTATATTTTATCCTCTTAAGCATGTGTTAAATAGTTGAACCAATATCTCAAGTAATATTTTCGGTCCATACTTTACCAACTCAATTGGGATGTCTCCAGGTCTTGATGCTTTACCATTTTTGGATCTTTTGTGGGCATCGTTTAACTCTTCAGTTGTTTATGTCAATTATTTGTGTGTAGTTCGGATATTTCTTCCATTTCGATCTCATGAAATTTACATCTATCTCTGTCAGTAAGACCTCATAGTGGTGTTTTCACTGTTTCATATCTATTAACTATAACTTAGATTATTCATCGGTGTTTCTGTGGTTTCAGCTGGTTCAAAACATTCAGTCTTCTAAAATTTCGGATTGAGAGGTTGAATGCTAGTCTTTCTAAACCCATTCACAGCAGTTTGGACACTAGCATCTTTCATATATGCGCTTTCGAAAAGTTTTCTTATTTTGTAGACTGTGATTGGTGGACCTGGATATTGCTACATTCATTTTTGAACTTCTGACGTATAATAAGTAAAAGTGGTGACATGAAACTGACGTCTAAAGGCTGCAATCGATGCGTGGTATGCGAAAGAAAACACAACATTACAACACCAATATCTCTAGCTTTCGTCTCTATGACGTCAATATTTGTTGTGTGGGTCGTCTGTCCGTCTAAAAGTAAAAGAACAAGATGTTCTTTGAAGCGTTTTGAAAACTCAATAAAATGACTAAACCAGTTAGAAAAAATTTATTTTTGCATCCATCCTGACGAATGATAGAAAGCCTTATTCCAGATGGAGCACCATCTAGCAGCTCAGGTTTTGCTCTAAACCTGGGAAAAATGAAGGTATGCGGCATAAATAGACCAGAAGTATGGAAATTTCCAGTAATAAAGACCACGTTCAGCTTAAGATATACACACAACTTGCCTTTTTCCAACGTTTATCTTTTCTTTGTCACAGTCATTTTACTCGTTTGGTCAACGTTGTAAACCCGTTCGGGTAGTATTTTATATTTTTCAAGCACGCCAGTAAGCAACGAAAAATAATTTTTTACGGCAGGCCTATTAAACCTTATGGCTCTAGGTAGAGATGTTGGCTCAGAGGTACGAAGTTTAACGGTGGATGCCTTTTTAGAAAGCTGTATAATCAAAATTTACCGGCCATTCTTTTGTCTCTATTAAATGGATTATCTAATCCATTGCGTTGAGCTAACTGAAAAGCCAAACTTCGAAAGTCACTCAAAGTAAAACCACATAGTCGTGATTCCATTAACAAAATGTGTTCCACCAACTCCTATTCTTGTTCCGTTATGAAAATCGCTCTGTGACGCCCTAGTCCTTTCTTTGCTGAATTTTCTCGTTCGAGAGTTCCATTTTATTTTTTTTTTACTCTGGACTTCAATAGTTGTTCGAGGTACCCCAAATTCTTTAGAAGCCTTAAGATAACCATTCTTCCGCCAAGAACCTCTTCCACTGCTTGGCGCATACTTTCCTCATTCCAAGACTGCTGATCAATTTTTCTTTTATATTTTCCCATCTTTTAATAACCCTAAAAATAATTAAATTTAATATGCTTGTTAAAAAGTATCTACTTTTTGGTTGGACACAAACGGGATAGTATCCAGTTTTACCCAACCACGCGATATCCAAATTTAAACACTGAATAATGTTTTGAAATTTTTCAAAGACAAATTAGAAAAGAAAGAATTTTCAAAGATAGAGGAACACAAGATTTAAACACGTCATGGGATGGACTAAAAAGGATTGAAATTTATTGAAAGGAAGATTGTAAAAATTTGAAAAAAATCTCAAAAGAACGCAAACAAACAGCAAAGAATCCTGGATGATCAAAAAGATTCTAGAGTTAATGCATGAATACCATTACGACAAGAACACAGTTAACAATCAATATAAAAAGATACATGGACTGATAAAACAAAAAATAATTAACACTTAAGAAAAGAGAATGACACAGAGGTTTGAAAAACTAGAGTTTTACAGAAAATATATGATGGCTGAATGATTCATAAGGAAATTAAATAAATAATCGGAATTAAACAAAATAGAACTAACAGTATAGTAAGTGTAAATAAGAAATTATTTAGTCGAAGAAATAAACAGAAACTGTAACAACAGTCTAAACAGGATTTATTTGGAGATGACTGAACACAAAATACATATACGTTACAAAATGACTTCCTTATGTTAAAATAAAAAATAAAATATTCCATTTAAAACATGAAAATATGGGAAAGCCACTGATAATATTTCTAGAGAGATTAGAAAACATAGTTATTGAACTATTGTTATATCCGAAATACTACTATTTAGAAGTACTAAATGATAAATCGGATCCATATATAGAAATAAAAATACGAATAGAACATACTAGAGAACGTGTACAATAAATGGAAGCAAATTATTTATAACCGAAAACTAAGCTTAAACATCAGAATTAGAGTTAATAAATGCTACGTTTGGTTAGTTCTTCTGAATGGAGTTGAGGCATGGACATTAAAGTTAAATATCATGAGACGGCTAGAAGCCTTTGAAATGTGACTTTATCGCAGATTGGTCAGAATATCAGAACCCATTACGAATTGAACAGTATTAAACATCATAAATAGAGAGTTAGAACTTATAACAAAGATTAAGAAAAGAAAGACCTCGTACTGTGGCCACATAATGAGAAATGGCAAATATAATCTACTACGAATAATAATTGAAGGAAAAATAGAGAGGGTCGAAGAAAAGTAGGTAGAAGATCCATGACATGGCTTCGCAATATCAGGACTTGGATGGGCATTAACGTTTAATGATTACTAAGCGTGGCGCAGAATAGAGAAGATTTAGATGTAGTGGTCGCAAACTTCGGTAATGGAGTACACCATCAGAAGAGAAGATTAAAGAGAAAAATTTAGACCTGTTCGCTTTCAAACATTCAACAAGTAGCGATCATAACTCAGTGGCTAGATACTGGTTTACCAAGCCGGCAGCCCAAGTTTGTTCCCAGAAGACACGAGAAGTTTTTTAATTTTTATTTAATTGAGCCGTTACCGTGCTTCGGACGGCAGGTAAAGCCACCGTTCCGGCTACGTACATAGTTGTACAAACCTGAGTCACAGGGTTACACAAATGACCGGTATAACAGAAAAACTGCTAAGTACTGACTTGATAGTCCATTACTTGCACTGACTATGGCCGCATCCAATAAATTTATATGAGATGTAAAACAATAAAAAAAATTTACCCATTCGTCAAACAATCAAGTCGCGCTCATAGCCCAATTGGCTTCCCAATTGTTTATAATAGCAAAACTGCTAAGTACTGACTTGGTAAGCCAGTACTTAGCCAGTGAGCTATGGACGCCGCTGAAGATAGGATTTCTTAAAAGCCGTCTAGATATATTAGGATTAAAAGGTGGAAAAGTCAACCATTTGATACTGATTGAATTTCAAATTTTTTAAATGTCCAATGTTTATTTTAATTTTACATCTATGGTTAATTCTTTTTATTTTAATTACACAAGTGAAATGCCACAAGAAAATAGCTTACAGACAACAGTACGGATATGATCAAAAAACGAAACAGCTTTTCGATCCAAATAATCGTCTTGTTATTGCGCCGCCTCCTTTCGAATGACGAATTGTAGCTTTGGAAAACTGTTGTACGAAAGATTTCCGTGGATGAGCAATCAAACCAACTCTCAGATCTTTCAGCGACGAGTTCTGGCGTCTTCTCAACACATATAGAGGGTGGTCCAGAATTATGTTACAGTTAATTTCTAGAGCCTCATAAGTACGTCCAAAAATAAGGGTACTTCTTTTATGGTACAACTGTTTTTATTAAAAACTGAATAATAAGGGAGAGGATACAACCTCTTTAGGGAGGTGAATTGTAACTTTTATTTTTTACAAGACTATTCTTCCAAAACGGTTTTGAATACGGAGTTCATATTTTGGGAGTGGATGATAGGACGTTAGGATAATAATTTTCATGTGAGACCAATACCACATCCTATATTAATACGCAGGGTGGTTTTGGGAGGGTAAGTGGGGGTTATTGCGTCACATGGTTTTGTACATTTGTTTACCATATTTTAAAAAATAATTTTAAAAATTGTTTCCTTAGACTTTTCTACGCAAAAAAAAGCTGTTGTTTAATATTTCCGATAGATATCACCGTTTTCGATTTATTTAAACTCGAAGGTATACATGTATTTTGATTGTAATCGTTACATTTTTTCTTCAATAATTCATCCAAGGTATGCATAGGAATTGACTCATTGTGTATAGTCAACAACCACTTTAATCTTAAGTAGTCTATGAAGATTGTCAGTGACGTTTATACAATAAACAATTAATATGTTATCTACCACTTTCTATTGTAAGCGAGAGTGAAATTAGTGTTAGCCACGTCTCTGTTGCTATATTTTTAAATTGTATTTGAGCGCACAATATGGCACCCCCCCCCACCTCCAAACTATTTTCAAAATTCTGAGATGAACACGACTATACTTTTTAGTCATTAGAGGACTGTTCGGGAAATGCTGCAGCAGCTGTAAGGACGCTACAGAGAAAAGGTATCCGACACGAAATATTCCCAATGCCAGGCCTTTTGTAAGTACTGAACGACCGATGAGAGAAACCGGGTGTCTTCGGAAGACGGAAGACAGCCTGCTCGGTCAGTCGAAGAGGAAGCAAGAAATGTTCGCGTTGAACAACAAATATTGGGATGCTGTTAATAACATGACTTCCGCAATAAGTAGTGTAAGTGTTTTTAAGAGATCTGCATGGGAACAAACAATTACACCTTAACCCTATCGACAAGTTGCAGGAATTGTTACCTGACGGATTAGTTGCCCACTTAGAGTTGATTTTTTGTGAAGTAATAGCAAAAATAAGGTTCAAACTGCCACCAAATTTTTTAAGTACAACGATTTAGTCTGTTTACAGAGAGGCGATGGCCACATTTACAAGGACAAGGTTATGTTCAATTCTAGCAATATGCCTTCTGGGCTGAAGGAAAATCCAAGGGCTACAATGGAAAACTCATTCCAACACATGTTTCAAGAAAAACAGTGTTGGGCAGCCTATTTTAGAAAATAGGTTTCATAGGACTACCACATCTTTCCCGGAAATTTAAATTGGTAACAAGTATTTACAATTTTCTAGACCCATAATTTTTACAAGATATTTAAGAATGATATTCCATTACACAATACGATAAGAAACATGTTTGTCATTCGATGATGGTCCATGTACACAAGAGAATTTGTGAGAGGTGGGTTTATCATGCATCTCTTTCTCCTCTCCTACATGACCCAAGTATTTTATCTACCTCTCTTTGATTAGTGCAGGAGTCAAGTTTTTTTTTGTTTTACTCATGCGCCTCTACTATTGGTCATTTTTATACCCAAGGAATTCTAGCATTTCGTCTGTATATACACATATCCAAGTCATTTATTACTTTATTTAGTTTACAGGCCATTGTCCAACTTTCACAGCATACGCAAAACAGCGAAAAACCGAGTAACAGTGATCATATTGAATTTCTGAGTTCTAGACTAAAAGTCTGATCTTGTGTAAAACATGTTTTCATTTTCTTGAGTTGTGTTTTCCTCGCTTGTCCGATTCATGAGTTAGGGATTTCTATTTTGCAGAAGTACACGGGCTCTTTGCTCCAAATATTTTTTATACACGTTACTTGTTCTATTAGTTTGTCACCTGGTATACAAATGTTACGTTTGTTTGGTTATTTTTGAAATTCTAGAATTAACGATTTGGAAACATTCTCTATATGTAAGATCGAATATTTAGTTTATGACGAACTACAGCATTTATTATATTTTCTAGTTCTTGTACGTTGCTTGCTATTAGGACGGTATCACCAGCAGCGTACCTGATGTTATCTCTGCTAGTTCCGTTAATATTGATTCCAACCTCGTCTAATGTTTTGTGAATATGGATTGCGAATACAGATTATATAGTAGCGGTGATAAGACGCAACCTTGTCGCACTCCTCATCGGATGCGTATATCTTTGAATGTTTTGTGCTCTATTTTAATTGTTCTCGTTTGGTGCCAATATCCAAATAAAATCCGTGCTTAATTTATTAAATATGTTTGGAAAAAATCAAGTTATTTCTGTACTAATGCATCTATTTAATAATTTTTGAAATGTAGAAAAATACCAAAAGATTAGTTGAAGTTAATTTAAAAAACTTCTAAAATTTTTTTGAACATCTCATTTATTTACAATCTGTAATAAGGATTACAATAACTAAATTGTTTACTTAGATTAAAAGAGACTTGCAGGAGACTGTCCAGTGACAATAACCTATTAAATCATAATTTTAGTAACAAAATTATTTGTGACTCTAATATAATGTTTATAATAAGTAAAAAAAAATGTTTAATTTAAAAATTTAAAATCTTGTTGGTAGATCGCTTGGAGTAAGACGTTTTAGCCTTCTGTTTGCCTTCTGTTTGCCTGGGGCCTCATAACGTTCTTCGCTAGCCTGTTGGGGTGGTTTTGCAGTCGACTGCCATATTTTTGGGAGTAACTGGCAATTTCTTCTTTAACAGTTTTTATCTGAAGATCGATATTGATGAATTTATTGGGCACGTACCACAGTGCATTTGTGATAATGCGGAAGGTCTTCGATTGGAGTCTCTTCAGTATGTCGATATTGGATCTTCACGCAGATCCCCACAGTTGGATCCCATAGCTCCATATTGGCTTTATCACTGATTTGTATACTAGGATTTTATTGTCCAAATTCAGTTGTGATCTTTTTTCCTATTAGCCAGTAAATTTTACTGAGTTTCAGACCCAACTGTTTTCTTTTCGTGAATATGTGTTTCTTCCACGTTAATCTGCGGTCCAGGTGCATACCTAAGTATTTTACATCATCTTTCTGTTGTAGTATTTGGATTAAAAATTTAATGCAAATAAATTGTGTGCCTATATTAATAATAAATTTGCTACTTTTTCTAAAAATTATTCACTTAGACATTTGTCTCAAGTGACAAAAATATGGTATAATATAGCCAATTTTATTTCAGATATGGTTTTCAGATATGAGAAGATTTATGTTTTCCATTATGAGTAAAGATGAATCTAACTTTGTCCTTAAACAACTTACTATTAATGATAACGTTTTCCTGTATGTTATAAAAAAAATATACTAACTTAACTAACTGCAACTAACTTTAGATTTTTTGAATAAATTATTTAAGCATATAATTTTCCTATTATTTATATCCAGATATATAACAATAACATATCTAAAATCTAAAATTCTGAAAATATAGTAACAATTAACTCGTATTTTTATACCCAATAATTCCATTTTGTAAGTCATGCACTCCCTTGAAAATATTTAGACACTGCGTGGGAGGGCGTTTAGGACGTGAGAACTGAAAAGTGCAAAACGATATTCGAGAGACACTTCATTAGATGCGGGGTTGTTTGTGCAGCTTCAATTATATAATAATCAAGTGATGCACTCTCGTGCGGGAGGAACATACGCTTACATTAATAATACAGTGCGGGAGCACTTATAAGGTGAAAATGAGGGTAGCGTGCAGTCAATTGCCAACTTGATAGCTGATGCCAATTATTGAAAGGCTTCCAGAGATATAATCGTTGAATCCCGGTGCTTACAAGGGATTATATCTTTATTACTCTATTTACCTCATGCTGGGATGAGACAATAATACCTTATCAATCATACTGAATATAGGGCTAAATGTAGCAGCTAGTGAATACAGTAGCGGCTACATTTTATAAAAATAAAACAAAATTTTTTTTTCTAATAACATTATTCAGGGTGATTGATTAGTGTGAGGAAGCTCAGTAGATCTGTTATAGTAAAAATTACAAAAAAAGTTATTGACAAAAATTATAGGCAGCTTTAAACTCCACATTCTAAAATTACTTACAATCTTACTGGGTGTTCCATAAGATGGTGGCAGATCAAACTTATGTTTTTTTTTAAATTTAAAATCTGCTTCACTTTCACATCACAACAATGTAAGGTTTTGTTATGTTATACCGGGTATTTAAAAAGTTATAACCAATATTACCTGAAAATCGTGTCAAGTTAAACTCCATGTACATATAATTAAAAAGGAGTATAGGAACATTGATCTATTGCAACCATAGTTTTTTAATAATAGTTAAAAATTATAAAACATATTTGTTTTCATAATATTGGTTAAATCAAATACAAGGTAAGTCAAAATGCAAGTACATTATTTTCTTGGTAATTTTAAATAAAACACCCTGTATTTTATATCACTATCAAAAAGTACTAATATTGTACTTCAAATTTTATAAAGTACTCCGTATACCTAAAGTTATCAGTTTTCTAGATATTTTTATTTTCCATCAAATTATTAATTTGGTAAATATTTTAATGTTTACCAATAATTATTATGAGTTGGCCATGATTGGTTTATCAGAAACTGACAGTTTGATATTATTGTTTATTAATTCAGTAACGAAATAACGACACAGAAAAGAAAACAATTTATTTTAAATAAAATTTATAAAAAATAACCGACGGAAAATAAAAAAAAAATAACAACACACAGAAAAATAAAAAACAACAGTAATTTTAACTTATCTTACTTAAGTAAGGTGTTTAAAATGACCTCCCACATCTATGCATACTTGAAAGCGGTCATTGAAAGAGTTGCTTACATTACTAAGCATTTGTAAAGAAATATTTTGAAATGCAATTTGAATTCTATTTTTCATAGCATTCCTTGTTGTTGGAGGTATTTTATATACTTCGTTCCTAACGTAACCCCAAAAAATGAGTCAGTTTTATTGAATTCTGGTGACCTTGGGGACCACCTTACCGGTCCATCTCCTCCTATCCATCTGTCACCAAACACCAAACTGATCATTAAGTTCATCACGTACTATTCGTTGTGATGCGCAGGAGCACCGTCATGTAGAACCATTTGTTCACTATTAAGTAACCTCTTCAAATATCGGTAACTGATTTACGATAAAATCTAAATAAATCTCACCATTTAAGTTATCTTCAAAAAATATGGTCCTACTACATGGTTACCGACGATACCTGCCCACATACTTAGAGACCATCTTCTTTGACTTATTACTATGTGGTATGGATTACTTGTTGAATAGTAGTGAAAGTTATGACAATTAACAGAACCGTTTCGATGGAATGTAGCTTCATCACCAAATAGGACGTAATCAAAAAAAATCTCTGCTCACTAATTTTTCTAAGTCCCATTCACAAAATACTATTCGTTCCTGAAAAATCATCAATATTTAATTCTTGGTGCTTTTGAATATGATGAGGTGCATCTTGTTTTTAGATAGTATTGTTTTGAACAGAATAGTAACTAAGTTCTTGTTCATTGGAAATATTCCTTATACTTGTGTGTGAGTTTTCTGTAACTGCCATCAACACTCATTTCGTTTTCCTCTGTCACACTAGATTTTGTTCGTTCATGTTTTTCATAATTCACTGAACCAGTGCGGTTAAATCGTTCTTTCAATTTTTCAAATTTATCTAGTCTAGGTTTTTGCCTATCTGGAAACCGTTCTTGATAAATTTTATCTGATAGTAATGAATTTTTATTGCATTCCCCCAATATCCAGACCATATCTACCATTTCCTCAGTAGTAAAATTCATTATTGCTAATTTAAATTGAATTAATGACTGAATTACTAAATAATAATTGTTGCTAATTTACGGTGTACCAAATACTGAATTAATAAAAAATAATGTCAAACTGGCAGTTTCTGACAAATCAATCATGGCCAACTCACAATAATTATTGGCAAACGTTAAAATTGGGTTAAAATAAAGTTTTTAAAAATAGGTTTCATTTAGTTATGCGCTTATAAAATGAAAGCAAATAACTACTTTTATTTTATAAGCGCCAAGAAAAAACTAAAAAGTTCCGTCCAAGGAAGAACTGGACTACAAAGTATAGAATTTTTCATAGAAAAACCATAAAAAATGATTGCACGTCATTACAAGATTTACAATGTCGAAACAGCGTTGCTAAAACATCAGAATACATAGTAAGTGAGGAATTTTTAAAATGTCAACTATTTGTCAAACTGTTATATTAACAGTAAATACAATTATACCGTCTAATAAAGACTTCAATCATCATAGGAGATTTTTTGTTTTCTTGTTTTTTGTTTTTTTTTTATAAATTTAGAACCTAAACATGTTTATAAATTAACTCTAGTCTACGTTGTTTGGAAGTAGCAAAATGAGTAATAACGTCATCGTAAAATTTATTAGAGTTTTGGAGAGATTTTTTTTCTATTGACATTTGAGACAAGCTTGACATTCTCTCTTGTTTCATGGTATTTCGACAATACGTTTTGATTCTTTTGAGTCAAGAGAAATCTCGTTCATTTGAGGCAGACGTTGGTGGTAATGAGAGAATTAATGACAATAATTTATTAATTTCGGTAACAGTTTGTTGTAATGAATTGCAGTATATAAAATTATACATATCTTGTAACTTATCCCATCTTCCGAAAATATTTGGATCAGCATATAAAAGTTTTAATTCATTTTATAATTTTATTTTATTAAAGAATGATGGATAATTTTTAATTAACCTGTCTAATAAATATCTTGGAAATTCTTTGACGTAACTTTTAAATTTTGAATCGTCAAAGAGGTCAAAAATTTGCAAATCTTCAAAATTCGAAAACGAGTATATATTTGCATAATAATAGTATCAAAATTTCAAAATATACTCGTTTTTCGAGATCTGTTTCTGTGTCATGCCTTTGTTCTTTTTTTGGGGGTTCGGAAATATGAAGCGAGTCCAAAACGTCACTGCGTATATACTGGAAATTACTATCATTACGAAAATCTCTGAGATTTTGCACCAGTCTTGTTATTCTATTTTTGGAATGAATAATGTCAGTTAACTGATTTTGAACAACATTGAATATCAAATCGGTTTGGGTAAATACTTTCTTAAAAATATTTAAAAGTATGGTTAAAAGAGTAATCATTTAATAAAGTTTTTCAAACCGATTGCTTCACGGATCGAGATATCATCACTTTCAAAATCGTCACATTCAATAATAAAATCAAAAACTTCCAAAAGCTGTTCACCAAAAACTGCTACAGTGAAAACTAACCGAGATTTAAAATTCCATCGCGTCTGACAAACTGTTGACATTTTTTTTTCGAAACAAACCGTTCTAAAACATTAGTCCGTTTAGGCGAGCTTGAGAAAAATGAAGCAAATCCGCTTAAACTGGCAAAAAAAGACATTCTTTAATTTTTTTACATGTATCCTGCAAAACTAAATTCATTCTATGCGCATGACAGTGAGTAAATAAAGCTTGCGGTGCAATAGTTTTACCTTTTACCTTTTACCATTTAATTCACCAGACATCACGGCAGCGCCGTCATAAGTTTGCCCTACCAATTTATTTTTGATATCAAAAAATTTTAATCTGTCCTTTAAAACACCAAAAATATATTGCCTTATGGCTTTTACTCACGTCTGTAAAACCTAAAAACCTCTCATAGATATTACCACGTAACGCGTATCGAACAACAATTGATAATTGTGAATGACATGATATGTCGGTAGTTTCATCTACTTCTAGTGAAAAGCAAATGGTTTCCTGAATCTCAGATTCAATAACGTTACTCAAAATGTAACTAATTGATTTATTAATTCATTCTGGATTGTTTTAGATACACCGCTAAATGTCTTCGAATCAGAAAGTAAATTAGAAAATTCCAAATCGTATTTCTTAAACATTTTTATTAGTTCTCTATAATTACCTTGATTTAACGAATGCTCCGATTCATCGTGTCCCCTAAAAGATAATTCCTGACAACTTAAAAAAATTACAATATCAATTAAACGACGAAAAACTGCGTGATTATTTTTTACAATTTCGTTATGTTTAATAGCATTTTCACGTTGGGCATTATCTAATGAAACATAGATATTTTGTTTTCCAAATAAATCTAATTTAGTCTGGCTGTAAGTATGATCTTTCGAAATATCATGTTTATGTAAAGCCCTAAATAATTCCTTTAAATTATCGTAACCAGATTCACACCACGGATTTTGATGTTTGCCCTATTTGTCGAAAATAAAATGCAAGGCCAACAGAAAAGTTTGTTTTTTATTTTACTCCCGGTAAGCCATGAGTACTTGCTGTACCAATTATCTGAAAATGATCTATTACTTCCCTTACCGCACTAATATTTATAAGCCGGGACATTTTAGGCAAAGGACGCCCTTATTTTTAATAACATTTGTATTTCGTATGGAATAGATGAAAACCCATTATGCAAAATATAATTTACAATATCAGACTTATCAATACTTCTAATATGTCAAAAAACCCTTTAACATTTAACTATTTACGGCAGACGTAACGTATCACAGTATTACTTTAGAAAATAAAAATAAATCACAAAAAGAAAGGCTAGTTCGTGCACTGAATATCACTTCACTTTACTACTTACGTTTTATATGAAATAACATTTCATCCCGCGCTCGCAATGTACAGTTCGCGACAATCACCAATCCAAATGAAACATCGGCAAATTTAAATTTGCCGTACTTGGTAATTAACTTCATATGGAAAGAAATGTATATTTGGTTGCTAATCAACTAATATTCCGTTGATTTTTACAAGTAAATCGTCAAGGTTGGGATCGGCTTGCCGAAAAAAACAAACGTGCCTTTTTAAGAATTCACAGGCGGATGAATGTCTCCGATATCGGATCATCAATTTGAAAAGTGTCTACGCAGGGATCACTTAACGCTCAGATTGGACGAATTCTTTTAAAAACCATGAATAAAATTTAGTCTTTATTATCTCACAGATATTTTTTTATTTCACAAAAACAAATGACATCAACTGATTACCTGCCACAATTATTTATTGAAATACTGATTAAACTAAATATTAAAAAAATCTATAATATCTATAAAGGTGTGGGTCGGCACTGCGAGCCTGCCGACCCTGACCGGCCGCCACTGCTGGATCACACGATATTTAAGTATGTATACATGGGACCAAATATGAAAAGCGTCCTTTTTTTATTGCAATAATTGTAATATAATTCAAAGTGAATTGAAAAAAACTATTATTCAAACATAAATAAACAAAGTTAGGTTTAAAATTGACGTGTAAGGTTGTCCGATATTGATTACTCGATTACCGCAAGGCCGAGATAATCAACAAAAAAAGAAGATGTATTTGGTGACTTTTCTAGTAACTTTTTTGGGTGTGAATCTGTCCTTTTAGTTTACTCCTCCTGTTTAAAAACAGAGTATAGCTGTGTTAGGAAAATTGGAATTCTAAGGTTGACGTTCTTGGAAATTTTAAATATAAGTCAAGTAACTTTATATAAATTGTGACGTGCACCATTTTTACTTTGAAAAATGCTATAAACGTTTGCATGTTATGGAACGAGTGATAACAAAGTCTAACAAAATAAAAAAAATTTGGTGCTTGAGAAATTTAAATATTTTTGATGTTCTGATTTCAAAATTGACTTCTTCATATAAGTTTTTTTTTACAATCAATTATATAATTGTAACTTCTTATGAAAATATACACAAAGGGACCTGGAAATCACCAGACGGACTTACAGTAATAAAAATGATAGATCATTATATTGTAGACTCAAGACACAATCCAAATATAATAAACGTTCACACCAGAAGAGGAGCACTGCGGATTCTGATGACTACTGGATCGAAAGTCGGGCAAGGGTCAGAATTTTAAATGTTTAAAAAAGAAAGGAGGTTCTAAACATGAACTATACAATGTAAAGAACTTAAACATACAAACAAAAATAGAGAATATAAACAAAATATAAACATCAAACTAGAAAACATACTAAAACATGAAAGCATAAATGAAGAGTGGAAAGGGTGCAGAAACATCAGGAAAAATGCAGCTGAAGAATTACTAGGCATGAAAGGTAAACGAACAAGAACGAATGACTATTTTGACGAAAAATATCAGATCGTAATAGAGAGAAAAAACAGAGTATATTTAATGGTGCATCAGGGGCACAGAAACCGACAAGCAAAAGATATGAATAACTACGCAAGGAAGAGAAGAAAATCCACCGCAGAAAGGAGAAAAAAATATAAACAAAGAACTTCAAGAACTACAAGATCTAAGTAAGCCAATAGAGACAAGAAAATTTCACCAGACACTGAACAAAAGCAAAAAGGAATTCAAACAAAAGAAGTACAGACATAAGGAGGGTAGTGTATTGACGGAACAGCAAAAAAAGCAGCAGAAAAACTAAGAAGATGGGATTCCTGAATGAGACCAAAAATCTTTTAGATTAAATTTATATATTACATGGTCGTTTGTAATATTCCATTTAATGTTTTTTATAAAAAATACTGTTTTTAATTATGTGTTCTTAATATTCCATACACTAAATAAAAAATAAATTCTCCGCTACTGATACGCTTCTTGGTAAAACTAATAAACACAGCTAAATTTTTTTATTTATTTAGCGTATGGACTTTCACAGTACGATAAATATACAAATACAATAATATATACATATATATTAAATATGTTATTTAAACACTAAAGATAGAATGAATGACACTAAATATTAATGTCCAATTTATATAGCCATTCAATTGCTTCTGGGGAACATTCCGCAAAGTCCTGGAGGTTTCCACGGTAGGCACGATTCAAGCAGTCTGAAACACAATGGCTTATGGTCTGTGTAGATTGTCCGCAATCGCACTGTGGACTTTCTTCACGACCCACCTGAACAGCGAATCAGCACATTTACCATGTCCGGTACGTATACGATTAAGCCTTGCCCAAGTGGACCGGGGCAGATTTGATCCGATGAAACCTGAGTTGGGGTGGATATCTTACTATAGTCCGATTCTACTGTTGGCATTCATCTTGTTGTCCATTGCCTATGTATATCATAGGAATTACCAATTTTTCGGGCAGATCGTATTGGAGGATTTCTAGATCTCAGTCGCTGGTGCTCTTTTGAGATGTCTGGAATATCTTGATGTATTGGTAATTGTACGTTGGCTACAATTTTCTGGTACTCTCTCACTAATGCTGCTGTACGGCGTAGATCTGGTGGAGCAATATTGCTCAGAGTAGGCAGCCATCTCACTGGCGTTGGTTTTATTGTTCCAGTGATTATTCTCATGGTTTGGTTAAGTTGGACAACGATTTTGCTTGTATGTGCACTATTAAGCCATACTGGTGCACAATATTCTGCCACTGAAAAAACCAAAGCTAGAGCAGAGGTCCGAAGAGTATCTGCAGAAGCACCCCAAGTTGTTCCAGCCAGTTTTGATATTAAGTTATTTCTTGTTCTTAGTTTACCGGCTGCGTTTGTAAGATGACTTTTGAAGGTGAGTGTTCTATCAAGTGTGAGCCTAGATATTTAAGGTTGTTGTTATGTTTGATAGCTGTATCATTTAGAGTTACATTGAGAGTATCGCCTGCAGGTTGATTCGACAGGTGAAAGAGACAGGTTTCAGTTTTGCTTGTGTTAGGACGTAAGCGCCAGTTCTTAAAACAGCTAAATTACACGATAACTTACGATATCACGCGTATGACTCATTTTATTATTTCTTTGTTGGAGTATTTATAGTAGTTCAATAGTTTGATTACCTCTGCTAATTTTTAGCATAAGTCCAAGGTACATAACTGTCAACAAATTTAATTTCGTCTACCTTATAGGGATGGCTCGGAACCAAATTCATCATTATTTTTGTTTTTTGGTTATTAGTTATACTTATTAGTTATAACTAGTGTTAATTAATTAATAGGATGGATAAAATAGGATATGAAAATTGATGGAAGGCTTAACAAATAAATATCTGGATTTATATCAGAATTGTACAAAACCTGTATTGGAATGAAGATGCCTTTGTTAGAACAGACACTTCTAATACCGCAATCATGAATATTCAAAGAAGCGTTAGACAGGGTTGCGTTTTATCCTCTCTGTTCTTTAACTTATATTTAGACAAAATCTTTACAAATGTCTTACATAGCGTAAATAAAGGTATAAAGAAAATGGAATTTTTTTTATCAATATCCGGTATGCCAATGACACGGTCGTTCAAAACGAGCAAGATCTACAAACTCTACTGGACAGAATCGTGCATGAAGGAGAAAGGAATAATATCAAAGTCAACGAAAAGAAGACAAAAACGATGAATATTTACAAAAGTAACTCATCCGGGGTTACTTTTGTAAATAATTAATCATATCACTAATATTTAGTATTTAGACCTAACTTACATGCTACATCGCTAAGTTCATTGAACATATGACTGGCAATTTCTAGGTCATCTGAAATGAACAAATGTCATCTGCTAATCGCAGATGACTAAGCATCTCACTATTGATATTTATTCCTTTATTTCTCCATTTTGCAGACTTCAAAGCATGTTTAAGTACAGTGATGAACAACTTTAGTGACATAGTATCTCCCTGTTGAGCAGATTTATAGTTATTGTAGTATTGCTGAATATATTTTCTATATTGTTGGTGCACCTATAATCAATTTGAAACTCTTCCAGTGCCTTTGGAAGTGCGAGTAGTTCGATAGCATGAAACGCTTTATGGAAGTCTACAAACGTAAGAGCTTGGGGTCTTTTGTATTCTATAGATTTTTCAATCAAGACAATGCACTGTAGGTGGTCTGTATCGTAGTTGTTTGTTTCCAATCGATGGGTTATTATCCTGGTTTAGAAAAATATACAAATTCATAACTCTCAATTATATTAACATAGACAACCGAAAATGCTACAAAATGTCATACAAAAATTTGAACTGATGTGAACATATCGTAAAAATGGTTCAAAGAGTACTGAATAAAGGATATGGTACATATAAACAGTGGTAAGAAGTTAATTTAGTTGAATTAAGTAATGAGTAAAACAAAGGAAATAGGTCAAAGATAATGGAAAATCGCATAAGAAATTAAATCTTAAAACAATGAAAAAACTGATTATCCAACCCACGCAATAATAAAAACAAAAATTATCTTAAATTAATATTTTTTGAGTAATTTTGTAATTTTATTAAACTTTATCAAATTGTTTTCACTTTAATTATGTAGAAAATATTGCCAACTGGGTGGTCAGTTCGAACTTAACGGCATACTGTAAAAACAATAATAATATAAATCTCTATTTTTGGCTAAACACCATATGTATCAGGATCTACACAACATGTGCTATTTTAGGAAGTAATATTGAAAAGTTCGCCGCAAGACGCTATACGGATCACCGGAAGCGCCGGAACAATCCATCAACTTCTTTTGTACCTTCATTTACGACTGTCATATGTTTTATTTCTTTCTTTGCTGATATTCTGTGAACGCTA
This sequence comes from Diabrotica balteata, assembly GCA_918026665.1. Classification (NCBI taxonomy): domain Eukaryota; kingdom Metazoa; phylum Arthropoda; class Insecta; order Coleoptera; family Chrysomelidae; genus Diabrotica; species Diabrotica balteata. The sequence goes on from OU898276.1 coordinate 134,550,724, forward strand.
CCGAGATTTTTCTAAGAACCTCTTCAACTGCTGGCTCTCCGGGTTCCCATGCACCATATGAAAATCGATACTCCCGACATTTTGGCTGAAATTTCATTCTTTCGAAGCGAATTCTGGCGACAATGTTATCGGGTGTCTTTCGACCAGGGTGGTAAACGTTTTTGGCAAGTTGTTGATGGGGAAATATTAATTGACTTTTAATTACAAAAAGTTTTTTCACATATCTAGATAATATCTTGCAGATCTTATCTATTATAAATAAACTATTCCTTGTATTACTAAAGAGATATTTCTTTGTATAAAATAGTTATTTGAAAGATTATTAAGATTTGTTCAAATTAATTTTTGTTTTCTACACGTTAGTTTCATATAATTAAATATATAGAAAACATAAAAAAAATTTAAATAATAAAAAAGTAGGTTGTGGTATTTACATTTAAATCTCGCTTGTTGGCAGAGCAGATATTTCTAAAGTCTTTGTGTATACAGTGTGTCCAATTAAGTCAGCACCGTATGGGAAACTTTTTTATTTTTAGTTTGATGAAAAAAGTTATTCTTTATAAAAAGTTCTGCATGTTTTTAAACCTCAAATACAATCATTAGATATTCAATTTCATGAGTCATACACACGGTTTCTCAGAAACATGTCTTCTTCTTCTTCTTCGTGGGACTAGGATTACTCCTGTTGGTCTGCCTCTTATTCTTTTTCAGTCGTTGTTGACTGTACATTTTCTTTATACATTTTTGGCGGCCTTCCAACGGGTCTTCTGCTATACGGCTTGTTGATTTTACAGATGTTCGCTAATCTATCTGTTCCCATTCGGTTTACATATTCGTTCCAGTTTTTTTTCTTGTTTTTATCCACCTGTTAATATTTTGAATTTTGCATTGTTCACGTATACTTCTGTTGGTTTGTCTGTCTCTTAATGATATGCCCGCTATTGATCTTAATACTTTCATTTCGATATTGTTGATTTGTTGTTTCATCTTTCTTGTATCGGTCCTTGACTCCACTGCGTATGTTAGGATTGGTCTTACTGTTGTCTTGTATTCTTACATCTTGCTTTCCCTGGTTAGATATTTGTTTCTCCATATGCTTTTTTGGAGGCAATCACGTACTCTTGCCGCTTTTGATGCTTGCCTTGTGGTCTCTGTTCTTATATCCCTGTCACTGGTGGTCTCTACTCCTTGTTAATTGAATTTCATTAATTGTTCTAGAATTTTGCCGTTTATTTCTAGTTTGCATCTACGCGGCTCTTTACTGATTACTATACATTTATTTTTTTCTACTGATATTCTCATATTAAGTTTGTTTGCTGTGATATTGAAGGTCTGAAGCTGCCTTTGTAGGTCATCTTCGTTATCAGCAATCAGTAATTCATCATCGACATAGCGTAGTATTGTGATTTTATGCGCTCCCATGTGGTATCCGTGTCGTTTTCTTACTTCGTGAATTATTTGATTCATCACCATATTGAATAGCAATGGGCTGAGCGAGTCTCCTTGGCGGATTCCTCCTTTTAGTTCTATGTATTCTGTTTCTCCTGTTGGCATTATAACTCTGGTCTTGTTGTTCTTGTTAATTTCATTAATTGTCCTTATAATCTGATGATCTGTTTGTTCAGCTTAAATAAATTTAAAATGTCATTTCGCTTCACCCTGTTAAAAGCACTTTTTAAATCTACAAAGCACATGTATGCTGGTTTTCCATATTCAATAGACTTCTCTATTATTTGTCTGCTAATAAAAATTGCATCTATTGCGCTGCGGTTCTTCGGAAGACCTTGTTGTTCACCTGCCATGTTTGCTTTTTCCTCGATTTTGTCTTTTATTGACTGACGTTAACAATTTTAATGTACTATTCATCAGACTAATGCCTCTATAATTTTCAGGATTTTTCGAGTCTCCCTTTTTAAGTGTCGCTAGTAGGAGACATTCCTTCCATTCCGCTGGTACTACTCCGGTATTTATTATATCGACGAATAACTTTAGGAGCCATTTTGCGTAGTGTTGTTCCTCCATATTTTAGCAGTTCATTGTTTATTTTATCATTACCAGGTGGTTTTCTGTTTTTTAATTTTTTTATTAGTTCTTGTAGCTCTTCTTCTGATATTAGTACTCTATCGTGAGTTTTATTAATGATTCTTTCTCTGTTCTCTTCTTCTCCTTCTCCATATAATTTCGTGAAATGATCAATCCATTGTTCCTCCGTAATGTTATCTATGCGTACAAACTCATTCATTTCTGTTTTTTGTCTCCTTTCACACGTTTTTCTGGGATCCATAGAGGTCGTATTCCATATATTTGGTAAATTATTCCCAGTGTTCTATTTTGATGTTATATATTTATTGGTTTACTCTATTTCTGATTTCACGTAGTCTTCTCGTGCCTCCGGTGTCTTCACTCTTTTGTATGTTAAGAAAGCTTGTTCTTTTCATTTGCTAGTGTTTTCACTATATTCTTTTTCCAGGTTTCTTCTATATTCTTTTTAGTCTCTAGATTATGGCTGTTAAATTTTTTATGTTAGTCTGTTTCTATACAAGTTTTGTGTCCTTTCTTCTTCTAAGCTTTCTATGTTTAACTTTTCTTCTAATTTTGTATTTCGCTTGCCTTTTGTGGTGATTGCTATATTTATTTTTCCTAGTACCAGACTATGGTCGGATCCTACATTGGTGAAAGATAGAGTGCGCACATATATTACATTCTTGGGGTGTATTTGTTTGTTTGTTATAATGTAGTCAATCATAGAGTTACGTCTTCTTGTATCTGACCAGGTGATCTTATGTTATATTGGCTGGTCAAAGTATCATCATCATTAGTGGCATTACGGCTCGTTACGAGCCAAAGCCTTCTTCAGAACAATCTTCCATTCGCCTCTGTCTCTGGCAACTCTTTTCCATGCTTTAACTCCGATCGATTTTAGATCATCCTCTATGTTATCTTGATACCTAAGTTTTGGTCTTCCTCTGGATCGTCTTCCCACTGGTCCTCTTCGTTCGAAAATTTTTCTGATCGTTGCATCTTCATCTCGCCTAATTATATGTCCTATCCATCGAAGGCGTGCTAATTTAATCAATTTTACAACGTCAGGTTCCCAAAACTTCTGTATAATTCAAAGTTGTAGCGCCTATGCACACAAACCCTGTTCTTAGGAATCCTCCATATATTTTCCTTAGAATTTTTCTCTCAAAACGTCTAAATCAGTTCTTGGTCGTTCTGCTGTGACTGACCACGTTTCTGACCCGTATGTTAACACTGGTCTTATTAGTGGGGTGGTCAAAGTATGTGTTGTTAATTCGGAGGTTATTCCATTAAACAAAGTTCTAGAAGTCTTCTCCCGTTGTCGTAAAATGTGAATTGTGAATATTGTATAACCACTGTTGCACAAAATTCTTGTATTCTTGTTTTTGATTGAATTCTTGATTGTATTCTAGTTATTTATATCATTCAGAACTTTTTATACAGACTATTTCACTAGACTAATATTTTTAACTGATAAAATGTTACAGCAAACGCCACGTTTCCTACTGACAAAACTTCTTCCTACCGTGGTTTCTCACGACAAGTATGATGACAGAATCCGTCACGAAGGTGTCTGGTAATTCTATTGTTCAACCTATATAAGTTGTATGTTCGATAAATGAACTTTGATGGTACACAAGGCAAATATCGAAACAGTAGTTAATCAATTTGCCAAGTACTTTCGATCACAAGATCATCTCAGGGGCATTTCGTCAGTTTGTGGCCTATCCAGCAGTAATAGAATGTCATAAATGTAAATTGGGACATAACAAATACACTAAAACAAAGACAAACAAACACTTTAAAATTTAAGAAATGGAGAAGCTAACATTTTAATATATAGAAGCCTGTCATGTCTGTCTCCGGCTTCTATATAAAATGTAGCTTCTCCATTTCTTAAATTTTAAAGTGTTTGTTTGTCTTTGTTTAGTGTATTTGTTATGGCCCAATTTACATTTATAACATTCTATTACTGCTGGATAGGCCACAACTGACGAAATGCCCCTGAGGATGATCTTGTGATCGAAAGTACTTGGGCAAGATTTGATTAACTACTGTGTTCGATATTTGCTTGTGTACCGTCAAATTTAATTCTATTGTTGTCCAATTTGGACAACCTTCTTAGCGCGTAATCAATCGACAGATATAAATGAATCCAGACGAAAAATCAAGATTTGAATTCCATGCAGGTAAAGAAATCAAAAAATTGGTTTCGGAAAATTTCCCATTGAACACGCAGAGGTCCAGAAGCTCTATTTGGACCCAATTTTCGGAGTTCCTACGGGTGAGAAATTTTACGCTTGAAAGATGTACTACTATAACGGAAGTAGCAAAAATTGTCGAGGATTATGTCTTTAATACAAAAAAAGCAATGGCGAAGACTATAAAGAGTCGTCTATAAAGTCAACGTGGAATACTACAGCAAAAATGGTACAAGAAAAATATTTTACGGACTACGGTATAAAAATCGACCCTTTTACAGATATATCTTTCAAATGTGCCAGAGATTGCCAGGATTGGCCAGAGATACCAAGCGGAGGAAGCTTCAAAGTTTTCAAGAAAAAGGAGAATTCAGTTCAAAAGCATTATCCACCATAGAACTATTAAAAATCATCCAAAGCTACAACGAGAAAAGATGAAACACAAAAAAAGTTTTTTCACCTTTGCTCCTTTGAACTTGCTTAGAAAGGCAATAAAGCCGTAAACTACAATATTCACCTTATCCAGAAGGAATTTGATGTTATGGGAGAATTTAACTTCCGAATTCAATACAACAGCATTTTTTCCAAAAAAAATCAAGGCGGTTCGAAAAGTTTGGCAAGCAGTAAATAGCTGGTAAGAAATTTATCAAAGGAAAAGTTATGCCCAGTTAGATTATTTTTGAAATTAATGGAAAAAGGGGAACCTAAGAGTTTTTCAGACAGACTCTTTCTTGCCGTTCACCCCAATTGCAATCCACTTAAAATCAATACCGTATATAAGTGGACAAAAATGTCAGGGTCTCTTTGATTTCTGATTTTATTATATCGGATATTAAATCTGATCCTTGGTTGAGTACCCAAGTTTTTACTCTAATTGGAGGTTGCGTATTGTTTTCTATTTCTCTTGATCTATAAGCACTTTGTTTCTCTTAATCTACACTGATCTATATAGGTAAATTAAATATTTCTGAATAATTTCTAATACGCTGATGGTATTGTTCTTCTTGCTAATAGTTCAGAAGGCTCTCAAAGGCTAATTAACTAAATCGAAATGACTAGCAGAAATTTCGGAATGAGTAAACGATAAACCGCTTAAAAGAGTCCAAAATTTCACATATCTAGGGGCAACTTAAATAAGGCCTGGAACCACTTTAGAGAAATTCGTGTTAGAATTGAAAAAGCCAGAAATATATTCTATAGAATAAAAGCTGTTCTTCTCAATTTTGGCCTTAATATAATAGTGAGAATTCGAGTACTTAACTGTTAAGTATTCTCAACTTTTCTATATGGAGGAAAGGAATGGACCTTCATAGTAACAAGTAATAAGAAAATAACAGCATTTGAAACATGTTGTTATCTAAGAATGATACGTATATTATAGACGCATCGAGTTATCAACGAAAATGTTTTACAAAGAATAGGTCAAACTAATCTACACAGTATAACGTTATAATATAGAACTTTGCCCTCTTTAACAGTAATTATTAGGATAATACTCAAACTCGACAATCCGGCTAATAAAAATTAAATTTATGGGGAACCCTTGATCTCCAAAGAGAGTATTCTCTTAGGGAAATTGTTTCTATCTGTCAGAGGTTAAAAAAGGAATCCATCAACCATTAAATATTCTTTATGGGCGCCAGGTATTCATTTATTACCTGTGAATATCTCCAGGTATTTAAATAAAGTACTCGATCTTAGCACACAAAAAAAATGTATGGTAACGGGATCACCATTGAACAAAATATATCCTCGAAATATATCCAAAATAGATCCATGGTCTCATCTACTCCAGGAGATCAGTAATCGAATGAATCATAGAAGGAGGAGAAACGTTAATAAATGTGGTGAAAAAAATTCAATGTTTGTTTGACGAGAGGTGTAACCCCTCCCAATGGCATAATGCAATAACAACCATAATGCACAAAAAAGGGGACATTTCAGACCTAAAGAACTAGAGATCTATTAGTTGGCTCATCCATACATACAAACTATTCATAAAGATAATAACAAAACGGCTTGTGAATAAACTGGATTACTAACCTTACGAACAGGCTAAGACGCTCAGATCTTACGTTTTTTCTACCTTATTGTGAGGAGTAGAGTCTTGGACGCTTTTGACGCTTCTTTAAAAAAGCTTCAAGGCTTCGAGGTGTAGTGTGATAGGTGCGTTTTAAGAATTTTACAGTTGGCTAATATTGAGGTTAAAAGGAGAATAAGGAAGCAAATTAGAACGTCTGGGCTATATTATCAGAAATAATTAGAGATATATACTGTTACAACTAGATCTTTAAGGTAAAGCCTATGGAAAAAGACTACCAGTAAAAGAATAATTTCTTGACTCTAGAAACTAAGAAAATGGTTCAACAAGTCTATAACCGGATTATTCCGAATGGCTGTAGGCAAAATAAGGATAGCATGCACGCATAAGAAGAAGCACTTATTTCGTGGTCATTTCCCACTTGTTGATCTTCGATGCTTAAATATTCCGTCTTGTCTACATTTACCTCTATAACATTTTAAGATCATCATAAACTTAGAGACCGTAACTGTATCATTCCCACTTTTGTAATAAGACTCATATAGACTTTAAATAAGGTGAGTCTCAGAATTGTTTTAGACAACAACTGGATTGACGATTTAAGAACCTTTCTTTGTGATGACGAAATCCAAACTGTGTTCTAAATATACCATATGTATTAGCTAGGAAAATATTACAAGTTACTTTGATTACTAGCTCAACTTTTTAGTTCAAAATTTGTAGCCAATCTCACATTGTAATTAGAGATTTGGTTGCATTCGAAAGTCACTTGTAAATACATAGTATATATTATTAAAAATACTTTTTGTTATATATTAGTTTACAGAAAAACTTTGTCTTATTCAGTCCATTATTTTGTTTTTCATTTCTATTTTTTTTTCTATGTTTTGGTCAAACTTTCTTATAGCTCCAATTTTTCTTTTTCTATTTTGAAGCTTTCCTCTGTTTGTGAAGTTTTCTCGATTCGTCTATTACTTCTTATTTAGGTCCTCCATGGTCTTCTTTATTCTTATTTTTTGTGTATTGTTGCACTTTCATTATCAAATAAAATTAAAATTGTTTCATACTTCCTTATAGTGAATTATTATATTCAGTTTTTGTGACTATTTTTATTTAATTAAGTGTTTTAATAGTATTATCACTCATATTTTTTCTCGTAATAATTTAATATCAGTTGTCACACGATGATCATTTTAATTTTTTTAACTATCATATTACAATTACAGAACTATTACTTACTAATACTTCTTACTAGGAAGTAATCTGTGTAATGAGTAATCTGGTTTTTACGTTCCCCCAGGAATTTCTGGCGTTACTTAAAACTTATAGAACAACCATGAAATTCAATACTATCATCCTTATTTCATTAATAACACACATTTAATAAAATCCCAATGGGTATACTATAAATATCCTGCACATAGTGATGATTTAAGAAATTAGTATCAAGTGAGATTTCTACGTAAATAATTATTCGTAAAAGTTTATTACTGCAAGTCGTTTTCAAATACATTTTTACATTCTAATTTTAATCTTTTATCTTAAGTTATCACATACTTTATAGTGTATCTTCAAATAGTATTTCCAGTATATTTGAAACGAGTTTGTGGAAAACATTTTTGGAAATATATTACTTGACTTGAATAACGAACTACCTGAATTATCTGAATATTACTCCGCATTCTGTATATGCTGGGTGGATTGAGTAGCTCAGTAAATGCCGGTCCCAAGCCCGGATAAGGGAGGAGGGTTGAGGCGATGGGCTAGCAACTCATCCCTTGTCAAAACAAATAAATGCTAAAGTTCACGTTCTCTATTCATACGCCTTAAAACTTCTTCATTTCTAACGCTGTCGGTCCATGGAATTTTCAGCATACGACGAAATACCCACATTTAAAAGCTCTCTAAACGTCGTAACGAGCTGACTGTTAACATCCAAGCTTCCATGCCGTGTAATAGTACACTATATACATAACACTTTATCATGCGATATCGTAGAGACAAATCAAGATTACGAGTAGTGAGTAACTGTCGCATCTTTAAGGAGGTGTTTCTTGTATGTTCTATTCTACATTTAACCTCTTGTTCTTGGTTTAAGGTTTCATGTATCCAACAGCCTAGACACTTAAACTGTTTCACTTGTTCAACTAGATTGTTGTTGACTAACATGTTTATAACTGGTGTGTGTTTTTTTTTAAATTACCATTGTTTTGGTTTTTTACATTCACCTTAAGGCCGTATAGTTCTCCCTCTCGCACTACTTTGGTTAACAAAATTTGTAGTTCTTCTTCACTAATAGCAATCAGTACTGTATCATTGGCATACCTGATATTATTCACGATTTTTCCATTGACTTTTATTCCTTAGATAATGTTCCTTTTATGAACATTACGACGGCGATAATCTCCGATGATCTCCGACGGCGATGATATGTGGTGTCCAGAGTGACCTCGTCTCCTGCAGTTTCATGATAATAAAAATCTTAAATAAAAAATAACAAAAAACTACTGGAATTGAAGTTCACATCTGGACATCAGATACTTCGAGATCGAGATCGAGACATCGAGATCATCGCCGTCGTAATATTCCTGTTCAGCAACCCCAAAAATACCTGAGTAATGACTTTTGACTGATTTTCGAACAAACCGGTTGATTGATTTTGATCCAGTTGTGTACTTCCGAAAATGTTGTTATATAGAAGTTTTGAATTTAGATGTATTTTTAGCAGTGTTGTTAATTATTACAGAAATGTAATTACTTTAATTAGTATATTTATATAGAGATCTTTTCAGAATAATTTATTGCAGGAAATTGTCAACTTGATTCTTCCTTCATTGACTGATTTTTTAAATAATACCTGGGACGACAAACTGAAGTTTCTTATGGAACTGAGGATATACGGAATGTATGCTATTGATTGAACATTTTATTTTCTGCTTTAGAAATGCTTTAGAAATGATTTATTTTCATTTCTAGATATTTTTTACGTTGCTGAAATTGCTACGTACAGAAAATGTAGTAAACAACTTTAATAATAAGTGCATAGTTAATTTAGTTATTTATTCAAAGTAACCTTTGAATTTGAAAACCACTGTCTTAGCACTGAAGAAATTATGATACATTTATTTTGCAAAATTTTCTATTGAAAAGTCTTTGACACTCGCTTCCCGTTTTTCTGTCTTAGCAGGTCATTCAGCTTGTCTCTTTAATAAATTGCGCAACTGATATTATGATGTAAAAGTTATTTAAAAATTCCAGTAAAGTTATCTGACGCCCATGGTAAATATTTGCAAAGTAAGATAGAAGTTGATAAACATATTTTGATATCGTCTGTATATTCTCGTATTTCATTTAAATGGCGAAATTATTAATAATAATATACGTCATATTTAAAGTCCACACAAAATGTGTGTTAAGGTTAATAATCAGGCAAAATGTGACAAGTAGATATGTGGAGATATATCGATGCACTCGTTAATACAATTAGATAGTTTATTCTTTAACATAACCATATTTTTCTGATATCTCAATAAACATGTAACTTTCCAATTATTTTGGTGAAAATGCTTCTGATATTTTAAAATAATAAAAGGAAACCTTTTTCTTCTTATTCTTCTTATTCTTCTGCTTAAAGTGTTCTCTCCTCAATGCAAGTTGACTAATGACTACTAGATTTGCAAACTCTTCTCTATCTTCAGCGTTCAAAATTTAACTCTGTCTATTGGCGTATGTTTCTTAGCCACGCTAGTCTTTTCGTTCCTAGCCCTCTCTTTCCCTCGATTTTAACTTTCACTATTAGTAAGTTAAGCATATTGTTACTTTATTATTTTTCAGTATGTCGCCTAGGTGTGATGATTTCTAACATTCACTGTGTTGAAAAGTTCTCGGCCCTTGTCTATTCTCTGCAGCACTTCTTCGTTTGAGGTATGCGATGTGCATGAAATTGAGAATTTTCCTGTTCTGTTTTTAGAGTCCATGTTTTGACTGCATAGAAACGACAAGTAGCATTTTAATAAATGTAGTAGTTAGTATTTGGAGTTTTACTCGAGAATCACATAGCAATTTCATTATTTTTTCCAAAGATTTTCTGGCCTACTCTGTTCTCTATCTTATTTCTAGATCAAGTTTTAGGCTACTATCGATCGAATATCTCAGGTACTTGAACTTGTTGGCCTGTTCTAAAATGTGCCCGTTTATTGTGCATGGTTGAGGTTAATTTTGGTTTTCTCGGATTGACACCACTTTGGTTTTCTTAATGTTTATTTTCATATTAAATTCATCGCAGACCGAGTTGGTTCTGTCCATAAGCCGTTGTAGACGCAAGTCGAAATCCGCAATTAACACTATATCATCGAAGTATCTGATGCTGTTGATATTTACGCCGTTAATCTTGACTCCATCCTTGGAATCCACCAGTCCTCCATTATAAATGAAAACTCAGAATAAAGATTAAACTCCACTAGAAACTAAGGGTGGACCGAATAAAAAACATTGAGATTCTTCGTCGAATAGATAAAACGTATGAAATTATATCCACAGTGAAACAGCGCAAGCTAGAATATCTTGGACATATAATGCGAAACCATCATATATATAACCTGCTGCAACTTATATTACAGGGAAAGATCTACGGAAAGAGGAGAATAGGAAGAAGAAGAATATCTTGGCTCCAGAACCTATGATAACGGTTTTCCTTGACCACTTCAGGACTATTTCGAGCTGCGGTCAATAAAGTTAGAATTGCCATACTAGTAGCCAACATCCGTAACGGATTAGATTACAGTAAGATACAGTAAGATAAGGTCTTTCAGCCTATTTCACTGCGACCTTTTCAGATCTATTGTGGTCCTCTAGTCCTAGATAACATTCTCTAGCCTGACCCTTTTTATAAAGTCTAGACTGTAACTTTCACGTAGCTATTTGCCGGTGGATTTTCTTCTCCTAATTCAAAAAACCACACATTTGCCAGAATGTCACACTGACATCAAATGTGCTCTGCTGTTTTTTCTTCGAGGTCACAGAATCTGCACAGGTTATCCATCATCTGATAATCCCATAAGCTTCAAGTGCCTATTCAGTTTACAGTACCCTGTTAGAAGACCTACTATGGCTATGACTGTTTTCCTGTCTTTGCTTATTAGGTCTGCCGTAAATTTTGGCGAATGTTCTATAATGAACTTTTTTGCCTGTCTGTGTCCTGGTGATTTCCTCCACCATTCCAGAGATTTCTGAGCTGCCCACTTCTTTGTAGCCATTCTTGTTATTGACTTTGCAACGCCGCAAAAGGGTTCTGGTCCAATGAATGGCATTGATAAGCCTTAGTTAGCCATTTCATCTGCTTTTTCATTGCCCTTATGACCCTCGTGCCCGGTACCCAGGTTACCGTAACCTTGCTATAGTCTCCTAGTTTATGTAGGGCACACACGCAATTCCATACTAGCTTAGAATTGACATCTGCAGAATTGAGTGCCTTAAGCGTTGCCGTAACGGATAGGAACCACAAGAAGAAGAAGGAAACTAAATTCCTGTAGCTTGCTGTATACCATGTATCACAAAAAATTATTTAAAAATTCCTTTATAAAAGGTATACAGTGCTTTGGTTAAAACTATCCATCTTAAATATCTTTTGAACTTCTAATTTTTACGAAAAGCGCAAAAGCACGTTAATTAATATTTGAAGGGGGAGACATTTTGTCATATTTAAACTTCCTGGGAAACGCACCCACTCCTCGCCCCCGTATCATCCCTTTATTTTTTATTTGATATTTGAATTCTCCTCTTTGTACTGATGTCAAAAATATATATTATATTTGGCTTAAAGTGATTAGTTTATAAGAGAAACAATTTTTCTCTTTTACTTCTTCTTCTTCTTCAGATGCAAATCCACTAATGGATGTTAGCGATCACATTTTCCATTAATTCTCTATTTCTTGCAATATGTATCAGAGATTGTATGTCGTTAATCCCTGTCCATTACCTTATGTTTCGAAGCCAGGACATTTTCTTGCATCCCATTCCTCTCTTGCCTTCAATTTTACCCTCGATTATAAGTTGGAGGAACTGGTATTTTTCATTTCGCATGATGTGACCTAGATACGCCGTTTTCCTTTTCTTGATGGTTTCGAAAAGTTGGCGTTCTTGGTTTATTCTTTTAAGGACATCTATATTTGTGATTTTCGCTATCCATGGTATTTTTAGGATACGGCGATAAAGACACATTTCGAAAGCTTCTAATCTGTTTATATTCCTCGTTTTGAGTGTCCAGCCCTCTACGCCATATAGCAGCAGTGACCATACGTAGCACTTAGTAAACCTTAGTCTCAGTTGAAGATCAAACTCTGAACAAGTCAGTACTTTCTTGAATTTTACGAAAGCTTGTCGAGCTTGCTCAATGCGACATTTTACTTCCCTCTCCGATGCCCAGTCTTCAAAAAGCCACGATCCCAGGTATTTAAATTTACTCACTCTTTCAATGGACTTAGTATTCAGTATTATGTCTCTTTTACACTTTGCAAGAAAGAATCGAATTTGTAGGTTTATACTGCAAAAATAATAATTATGCAAGAGCTGTTGCTAGAATTTTTAATAAAACCCATCACAATAGACATGTAACTTATGTATAAGTATTAGTTTAATCACATAAGAAATGCAGAAATTTAGAGCAACAGGGCTAGTTTGCAATAAAGAGCATAACCGCCAGGGACTCATCAGTAAATAACGAAGCAATCCAAGTATCCGGTTTAGTGCAAGTTAACTTAGAGGCTAAACAATCACGGTCACTGTCAACAATAAGTAGAACAATCGGTGTTTCAGCTACTACAGCCTTTAAATCTAATCTTCCATAAATTTAAGTTCTATCCATTTAAAATTAAATTTGTACAAGAGTTAAGTGAAGAATATTTTGATCGTCGTCTCTAATTTTGCGAATTAATGACACAATGCATCATTAATAATCCACAATTGTTAAACAATATTTGCTTCCCTGATGAATGCTCATTTACATTAAATACATTGGTGAACAGACATAATTGCCGATACTGGGCATGAACTTTATACACAGCACCCACAAAGATGAAACTTAAGGTGTGGTATCATGGTATCTCAGGGGATTACATTAACGGACCCTTTTTATCACTGGAAACTTAAATGATGCATCATATCTTGAGTTACTTAGGCAAGTGGTTTATCGTATTAGAAAAATAGAAGAAAATTATAATAAGCTTTCCGAAGCCAATTTGGTTGTATTTCAACATGATGAAGCTCCTTCACACTTTGCTCTACCTGTGCGACAATTTTTAAACGAAACTTTTCCCGTTCGTTGGCTAGGTAGAAGAGGTCAGATAACGGAGTGGCAACCTAGGTAACCGCATTTAACACCCCTGGACTTCTTCTTATGGGGGTATTTAAAAACAAAGGTTTATGCTGATCTACCATATCTTCCAGCAGTCTTTGTGTTTTCGCCGTATCTGCTCTTGTTTCCGTTGTGTACGTCATTATCGGTCTTATTGTTGATTTATATATCCTGGTTTTCGTTTCCGTTGTGAGGTATTTGTTTCTCCAGATTGTGTTGTTGAGACATCCTGCTGCTCTGTTTGCCATGTTCACTTGTTTTTGTACTTTTTCTTCCACTTTTTCTTTTCCTTTCTACTATCGTTTTAGTTTTCTCTGTGGAGATCACCATGTTGTATATGAGCGCCGTATCTTCGAATTCTTTAATTAATCTTTGTAGATCATCTTCATTTTCGGCTGTTATTATGGCATCGTCGGTGTAGCATATTATCCTTATTTCCTTTTCTCCCATTCTATATCCTCTTCTTTTTTTAAATTTCTTTATGATTTTATTCATTATTAGATTAAATATTAATGGGCTCAGCGAATCTCCTTGTCTAATGCCATTTTCATATTTGATGTGTTGCGATAGTTTTCTTTTACATCTTACCATAGCTATGTTATTATTATATATATATATATATATATATATATATAATATATATATATATATATATATATATATATTATTGTGATATTTAAATTCTTGGTGCGCCAAACAATAATTAGCTAATTAAGTTTTTTGATTAATTAAAATTATTTAAATGATATGATTATGACTCTATCACACTTTTTAATTCTCTTATCTCAGGGTTAAATTCGTGCTTCAATATCTATGCTATTACATGTGAAAGGTAAGGTCCAAAGAATACCGGAATAATAAAAAAACACATATGATCTAACACTATATATTGAAATAAAAATAATGAAATAATTCACACTCAAAAGTTTTCAATAAACAAAATCTCATATAATAATTCTCAAAATTTTGTTCTACGTACGTGAACAATCAAAATTAATGGTACAAACAATATTAGTTGAAATCTCAAAATCCAAGTATTACTCTAAATCTCCTAATCAAAATATTTATATCCTTTCTAAATTAAGTGTAAAAAATTTTGTTATCAATGAAAGAAAAACTGCAGAAAACAAAACTATCTCTCTCTGATGATGAGTGGTCCAAATCCTTGTTATTTGTAGACTATACTATTTACTCGTGGCCGCTCCCTAAGTAATCAGCAATCTTACAATAAATTATTGCAAGTATCTCGTCCTTAATGATCTCCTTCAAATGCACGAATCGTTCAAATTATGCTAGCTTCTTCTTCTCTCAATAAACTGAATCTCTCGTTGGCCTGAGTGAAAAATGACTCTTGGAATATCTTTTCTTTACGATAAACTGAATCTCTCGTTGGCCTGAACAGTGACTCTTGGAATATAAGTAGAAAAATATGACTTACAATATTTTACTGGATCAGCTTCTGTCAGATACACTAACTACACGAAAACTCACAAACTTTCACTGCTACTGCTTCCTACCTCTGGGAAACTACCCGAGAACAACGGCCGTTCGCCTTGCACCCTTGGAAACCAACTAACTATCTTTTCTCACTCCGAAATCTAGCTAAACTTTCATTCCTACATACCTCCCGCCTTTTTTAATCTCCGCCAATCAAAACTCGTCACAATTCCCCATTTTTTCATTCCGATAACAAACAAATTTTTACCTATAATTATAAAATTTCCTAAAACTTATTTACAAATAATATTTTTCTATAATTCTTAAAAACTAACAAAAACATCTTTCCAAATCTCTTCTATTGTCTATAATCGCTGCGTTAATGTATTTGGAAAAACCCGGTTCAATTGTCTTTGGGATTTCACTTAAAATTATGCGGGTCACTCAAGTATAGTATAACAAAGGAAATAATTTATGCTTAGCTTACATTTTGTTTAATACAGGTAATCCAAAAATTTAAATATTTTCCTTCTTCGAAATGTTTGTTGGGTATTATCCTAATTATCTGAATTATTTTAATGTTTTTGAATCTTGAAATATTTTAGACAAATCGATATTTTCTTGATTTTAATATCATAACAAATCCCCGCCATTTGGTCTGCCGAAAACTCTTTGTTAAATTTTAAAAATGACAAAAGTTTTCTAGGATCAAATTATTTCACTATGTTATTAAAATCTACTCAAGATACTGATAGATGTCGTGAATATTAAAACACCCCGTATATTGCCTGTCTTTATACGGGATTGGATATGCTTTCGATTTAAATTTTCCCAAGTTTTTAACTTTAAAAAATATGTTCATCATTTTTCTCCACTTGGCTTTCTTCAGATATTCCCATTTCTCGTGATATTTTCCATTCTGTAGCTCTTGGTTTATTTTCCTCTGTTTATTTTTTAACCATAAATAGTTGAGAAATTTATTTTCGAAATCTGTCCAAATTTTAAACTCATCATCTTTGCTTTCATCCCATAATGCTGCTCCTTTTTTCAGATGGTTTCTAATAGTTTCTTTGCAATCGTCAACATATCTCACATATTGCAATTTGGTTTTCAAATTTTTAACAAACAGTACTGGGTGTGTTTTTCTAATATCCCCGCCAAATTGTATTTTCGCCTTGCTTGTTCCATAGGTAAACATTTCCCTTTTTTCCCCGGAATTTTGTTCCTTCTTGATTTCCTCCATTTTTCTTTCTATTTCTCGCAAGTCTTCTTGTAACGCGTTTTCAAATTTTGTTTCTAATTTTTCTAATTCCTTTTTCTGGACATTCCTATTATTTTTCATTTTAGTTTCTATTTCTTCTCTCTGCATCTCTAGTTTCCTCTCTCTTTCTTCTCTAACTTTTTCTTCATTTTCATATTTGTCCAAACGCTTTTCCATTTTCCTATCATTTTCTTCTAATTTCTGTTCTATTGCTTGTCTTGTTTCCCGTTGGTTTTCTTCCATTTTTAGTGATGTTTCTTTTTGGTTTTTCTCTGTTGTTTGTTCTGTCTTTTCTTGGTTTCTATTCATTTTCTTTGATGTTTCATTTATTGTTTGTGAAAATTCATCCATTTTTCGTAACGTTTCTTTGTGGATTTTATCCATTTTCTCGTAATGGAGTTGCATTAGTTGAAATATTTTATCTAACATCCCTGTTTCTTTTCTTTCCTCAACTATTGTAACATTTCCTTCATTATCCGATCCTTCTTCCACAATTGTTTCCTCTTCTCTATTATCCTCCTTCCTTTCCTGCATTTTGCTTTGACTCCTTGTGGTCGACATGTTGTTTCTTTTCGTTACTGTTTTTGTCCCCGCCAAATGTGAAATTTTACAACACTCTATATGTTGCAGAACACGACAATATTTCTCCCCAATTGTAATAAATTTTCACGACAAATATCAAATATGCAATCAGTAAAATTCAAATAATTCAAAATAAATATCAAATGTACGATTGGTAAAATAAAATCAAATAATTCAATAGCAGTAAATATCAACTAACTACGATCAATCAATAAATCAAATTTATATCCACTGGAAAAAATTTTCAAAATACTTTCAAATTCAAATTCCCTCAATGTTATATGTTTTTATCTCTGGATCACCTGTACTTATTCCAGATCTCTTTCCCTTCCTTCAAATGTAAAGCTGCGATATTTTCAAGCCCCACGTTTTGGAAGCCAGTTATTGTGATATTTAAAGTCTTGGTGCGCCAAGCAATAATTAGCTAATTAAGTTTTTTGATTAATTAAAATTATTTAAATGATATGATTATGACTCTATCACAATTTTTAATTCTTTTATCTCAGGGTTAAATTCGTGCTTCAATATCTATGCTATTACATGTGAAAGGTAAGGTCCAAAGAATACCGGAATAATAAAAAACACATATGATCTAACACTATATATTGAAATAAAAATAATGAAATAATTCACACTCAAAAGTTTTCAATAAACAAAATCTCATATAATAATTCTCAAAATTTTGTTCTACGTACGTGAACAATCAAAATTAATGGTACAAACAATATTAGTTGAAATCTCAAAATCCAAGTATTACTCTAAATCTCCTAATCAAAATATTTATATCCTTTCTAAATTAAGTGTAAAAAATTTTGTTATCAATGAAAGAAAAACTGCAGAAAACAAAACTATCTCTCTCTGATGATGAGTGGTCCAAATCCTTGTTATTTGTAGACTATACTATTTACTCGTGGCCGCTCCCTAAGTAATCAGCAATCTTACAATAAATTATTGCAAGTATCTCGTCCTTAATGATCTCCTTCAAATGCACGAATCGTTCAAATTATGCTAGCTTCTTCTTCTCTCAATAAACTGAATCTCTCGTTGGCCTGAGTGAAAAATGACTCTTGGAATATCTTTTCTTTACGATAAACTGAATCTCTCGTTGGCCTGAACAGTGACTCTTGGAATATAAGTAGAAAATATGACTTACAATATTTTACTGGATCAGCTTCTGTCAGATACACTAACTACACGAAAACTCACAAACTTTCACTGCTACTGCTTCCTACCTCTGGGAAACTACCCGAGAACAACGGCCGTTCGCCTTGCACCCTTGGAAACCAACTAACTATCTTTTCTCACTCCGAAATCTAGCTAAACTTTCATTCCTACATACCTCCCACCTTTTTTAATCTCCGCCAATCAAAACTCGTCACAATTCCCCATTTTTTCATTCCGATAACAAACAAATTTTTACCTATAATTATAAAATTTCCTAAAACTTATTTACAAATAATATTTTTCTATAATTCTTAAAAACTAACAAAAACATCTTTCCAAATCTCTTCTATTGTCTATAATCGCTGCGTTAATGTATTTGGAAAAACCCGGTTCAATTGTCTTTGGGATTTCACTTAAAATTATGCGGGTCACTCAAGTATAGTATAACAAAGGAAATAATTTATGCTTAGCTTACATTTTGTTTAATACAGGTAATCCAAAAATTTAAATATTTTCCTTCTTCGAAATGTTTGTTGGGTATTATCCTAATTATCTGAATTATTTTAATGTTTTTGAATCTTGAAATATTTTAAGACAAACCGATATTTTCTTGATTTTAATATCATAACATATATATATATATATATTATATATATATATATATATATATATATATATTTATATATATATATATATATATATATTCTCAATGGTTTTTACTAAATCCAGTGATATTCCCTTTTCATATAATAAATGTATCGCGTCCCGAATTCTCACTCTATAAAACGCTTTCTTCAAATCTATTAGACACATATATGCTGGTTTGTTGTATTCCAGCGACTTTTCTTTTATTTGTCTTATTACAAAAACTGCATCTGTGCATGATCTTCCTGTCCGAAATCCTTGCTGTTCCTCTTGCAGAGATATTCGTTCGTTTATTTTTGTCGCTATTATTCTTGTTGTCAATTTGAGTGTTGTATTTAAAAGATTTATTACTCGATAATAATTATTGGGGTCTTTCTTATATCCTTTTTTGAAAAACATCACCATGATCGCTCTCCTCGATTCATCTGGTATTCTGTTGGAGTATTTTAATTTGTTTATTCCTGCTTTTACATCGTTTTGGGAGATTTCGGTCTTTTCCTCAGTTATTATATGTGGCGTTTCTGGTAAAGGTTATTCGTTTTGTTTTTTAAACATTTCTGTCAGAAAGGCCACCATGTATCCTCTTGTATGTGTTCTATTTCAACTAGTTCCTTCATTTCGGTTCTTTGTTGTCTTATGAAGCGCCATACTTGTTTCTGTTGTTCATAGAAATCCATCTCTAGTCCTTTTGTGAATCTTTCAGTAATCCGTTTTTTGTTTACCAATTGATAAGTTTCAGTTCTTATTCTTTTATATTCTTCATATGATTCATTCGTTTTTTTGAGTTATTTTTTAGGAAAGCTTTCTTTTTTTGATGACATTTTTCTTTATTATCTAGTGTAAACCATGGTGTTTTCGTTGACCAATTTTTGTTTATTATTTTCGTTTCAAGGGCTTCTCGGGCAGCACTCAGAATATTTTTCTTAAGTTTTCTTCAGCAAGTCTCTAAATTGCATTCATTTTCGATATTCTCCATTTGTATTTTCTGTTCTAGCCTTTTTTGATATAATGATTTTATGGAGTCATCTCTTAAATTTTCTATTTTTATTATTTCCTCTGAATTGGTTTATTTAAACTACTCTTTCCATCTTTCATTGAATCTAATTTTACTAAGTAATTAATAGTGATCGCTTCCCACATTGGGTGACGTCAAACTTCTCACATCCACTATCTGTTTATGGTGAATATTTCTGTTTGTGTCCACATAATCTATCATTGATCTATGTCCTCTTGTATTTTCAAACGTGTATTTGTGTTGAATTTTATGATCAAAAAATATGTTGGTTATTCTCAGTTCGTTTGATGTGCAGAATTCCACCATTCTCTTTTCGTTTTCATTGATAACTCTTTCGTTAAACCTTTGTTTTATTTCTGGTATTACTTTGTCTCCTATTCTGGCATTGAAATCTCCCATTTATATGAGTAATTCATTTTGCTTCACTTCTCTGTCCACTAATGTTTGTAGCTCATCATAGAAATCTTCTTTATCGCTGTCAAGTTTGCAGTCTTTTGGTGCATATATCTCTATTATGTTAATAATTTTGCTGTAAAAGTTCATTGTAACAAAACATAAATATTTTTTTATTTCCAAAAGATGTGAAAATATTGTGAAATGTCACAGATCAACAACAGCGTTAGTAGTGATACAAGTACGTGAAAATGTTGGAAGTGTCTTGGATTTCTAACGAACGAAAAAAACGAAGAAAATTTTTTAAGATAAATAATTAAAGTAAATGAGATCTATAATGCTAGTTACCAATATCTAAAGTGAATTTGTACAAGAAAAAAATTCTAATGTAATAAAAATTTGCAAAATTTAAATTAACTTCAAGCTTTTGATGATCATAATCTGATGTTTCCGATTAGATTTCTTTGTCGAGAACGTTCCCCTCTGTGAAAAAGTATAACAATTTTTAAACAATAGCTGACATAAAATATCAAAATCGATATACGAATTATATTAAATCGAAATTTGAGAAGTATTGACTTCGGTCTTGGACCTGCAGATTTTTTTTGTTTGGAATGTCTTGCCGACTGGCCTATAAATACGTTGACCCTCTTCCAAGAACACAGGTATAAACAAAGACTCGTGAAGGAAGTTATTTTGCACAACGTAATCTAAAAATAATCCCAGTTGCCAACTAAAGAATGTTATATGTTACAAGGTATGATTGTCGTTGACAAATAATATAATTTGTCGATTTTAGAAAAGTCAACAAATATATCCTAAAAAGTATAACAGTAACATGGGAGAAGTCGCTAAAAAATATTAATAATCTAGTTTACGTTTTTGAAGTTTTTATAGCTGTGAAGTATATGAAATTAATAAAAAAGACCAAGTAAAAACTAAGACTTCAGTAAAAATAAGAATAAAATCAGACAGTAACAATAAAAAAATACTAAATTGTTTCTAAAAAGATGGGAGATGTTACCTTAGATGAAGCAAACACCTAAAGACACTCGTAGACCAGTGCTGGCATATGGGTCGGATGGACTATTTCTGAAAGAAATAACAATCAAATAGGTAAAGAAATAATAAATAAGACTTACTCACAATCAATTTAATTTAACTATTCAGACGACCGGTTTCGCTTTCTACAATATGCATCTTCAGGTCTCGATACAAAGTTAAATAAATGCTGAAATAACAAAACCCATATTAGGGTGTTGTCTAATAAAGATAAACAAATGAAATGTTATAAATTACAATAATTATGCCAATATTACATGTCTGTGGTTTTTCAAAATGAATAAAAAGGTATAAAAAAGTTTTAACGGACAAGGTAATACCCACAAATTGTTATAAAATAGTTTATTAGATTGTAATAAATTAATAAATGAGCAAATAAATAAAACATTACTTACATGCCGGTACTCTATTAATTGATGGATGGTAGAACATGGTTGAAACTATCATGTAATGTTGAATGGAGAACTTAAGTCTACTATTGTAGTTGTTTGACAATAAACGGGAAGTTCTTGAATAGATAGATTTGATTCAATGAAGTAGAGATAGGTTTAATGTGATTGGTAATTGTGAAGCAATAGCCAAACAATAAAAAAGCCAAAGGACCGGAGGGATACCAAACGAACTAATTAAAAACGGAACGGAAAAGTTATTCCGCATGCTACACAGAATGTTCGAAAGAGGACTAAATGGAGGGAAAATACCTGCGGAATGGACACAAGCATACATCACATCCATACATAAGAAAGGAAACAGGAAAAAATGTGAAAACTACAGAGGAATTAGTATAATATCGTCGGCAATTTTAATGAATGATCTCGGAATCCGACAAACACTAATAAAAGCAGTAAAAGCACTGTACAACGTAAACAAAGTAGCTATTAAATGTGGAAATAAATCCTACAATCCATTTCAGACGACAAAAGGACTTCTACAAGGCTGTGCTATGTCCCCTACTCTGTGTAAAATATTCTTGGAAAAGACACTCAAACCATGGAGGAGAAAGTGCGAAGAAATTCGCATACCAGTAAGAGGCGAATACCTATACACCTTAAAATTAAAAATTAATGGGAAAAACCCCGTAATTGGCTGTATACCATCGTTTAAAAAAAACACAGAAGTTAAAACACTTCACAATTGTGTATTTTGGTATAAAAACATACAAGTACTTAAAAAGTTTTTAAAAGTGTCGTCAACATTTAAAATGATGGCAGAACGTTTTCAATCTATACAGATCATCTTCAGTGCCTTTGGTATTTGGTGCTAACAATATGGTGTCTATAAGACTTCCATGTGTTGGTTTAAAAATTTATCACATTTTTCATTTAATAATGTTGAGAGTCTAGGTCGATGACAATGGAATTGGTTTTAAATTAAAATTTACTTTAGGGACTACATGTTAGTGATGTAACAAATGTCATTTTTTAAACATTCGCGAATGCGAATGCGAATATATGCCACCGACATTCGCGAATGCGAATGCGAATGCGAATGCGAATATTCAGTTTTTTTTTTAATTTCTCAATTTTAATTGTCTCCGGCACTGCCGGCAGTCTCATTTGCGCGAGGTGTGTAGGCAATTGGAAAAAGTCTGTCATTTTATCATATTTGCTAAAGTAAAGATGTGAAACAGTTGTATTTATTGCAAAGAAGTTTATTGTAAGCGGTTAAGTTTATTGAGGGGTCGATTAAAAAGGTATTTATTTATAGTCACGTCCGGGCCAAAAACGTAGAAAAGCACGTTTTTCGATCTTATTTTCTCTTGTTATAATCAAATTTGACTTGTTATAGAGAGAAAGTTATAGCAGAGAACTAAGTTCTCTGGTTATAGTTCCAATAAAAATTTCACGGGACACAAGTCACTCCACTTGCCTGCTCTGCTCGTGCACAAATACAAGTGAATTTTTATTTAAAGTGTGATTAGCGATTTATTACTATGAGTAAATCAAATTATAGTGAAATATGCGAATATGCAAAAATATGCGAATATTCGCGAATGCGAATGCGAATACGAATATTCGTTACATCACTACTACATGTCTCTTAAGCTCGAATACTTGCACGTGGTACTTGTCAGTTGAAACGACGACACAGACCAAATGTTTTGGTCTGTGTCGTCGTTTTTTTAAATTTTAATTTAAAACCAATTCCATTGTCATCGACCTAGACTCTCAACATTATTAATGTAAAATGTGATAAATTTTTAAACCAACACATGGAAGTCTTATAGACACCATATTGTTAGCACCAAATACCAAAGGCACTGAAGATGATCTGTATAGATTGAAAACGTTCTGCCATAATTTTAAATGTTAACGACACTTTTAAAAAGTTTTTAAGTACTTGTATACCAAAATACACAATTGTGAAGTGTTTTAACTTCTGTGTTTTTTTATACACCTTAAGTTTTGCCGACGATCAAGTAGTCATCGCACAAGATGAAGAAGATCTAAGCTTTATGCTCAGAAAACTAGAAGAAGAATGTAAAAACAACGGAATGGAAATAAACTTAGAGAAAACCAAATACCTAACAACAGAAAACAAGGATATGAGAAACCTAGAGATAGACGAGAGAAGACAAGTAAATGGAACAGATAAATTCAAGTATTTAGGAACCATAATATCGAACCAGGGAACAACAGAAGAAGATATAAACAACAGACTAAGACAAACAAGAAATTGTATAAGACAACTAAATTCAGTGCTGTGGGATAAGAACATTACGATAAAGACAAAAAAGAGAATATATAATACCCTGACAAGAAGTATCCTGACATATGGGTCCGAAAACTGGACAATAAACAAGAGAAATAGAGGTAGAATAAGAGCAGTACAAATGGAGTTCCTGAGGAGAAGCTGTAGACTTACAAAAAGAGACAGAATTGAAAACGCAGAGATTAAGCGGAGAATGGGAGTGCAATCAGACATAATCGACTATATAGAGGAGAAGAGACTATCCTGGTACGGCCACGTCAGAAGAGCGGACAGAGGACGCTGAATAAACATGATCACAGAATGGAACCCGATCAAAAGAAGAAAGAGAGGAAGACCCCGAAGGTCATTTTGAGACGAAATCTACGAGGCTATGGAGAAAAGAACCCTGCGAGATGGAGACTGGAATGACAGAGAAAATTGGAGGAAAACGGTTGAGTGAAGGAAGACAGTGAAAACTGTGGAAATCCTTAGTAGTAGTAGTATATATATAGGGTGATCTATTTATAGGTCACAACTTCTTTAATCTGCAGGATAGTGATTCCGATGCTAATAACAGTAACCAAGACAGTGAGGATGAAGACGTTGACGAACTTTTCACTCAATACAAAGAAGCACAGAAACAATTATAAAATTTAATTGTGTCAACTATATATAGGTACCGCAAACCGCACAGAAATCTTTGGATTTTCTTGTAATTTTCATTTGTTTCTAGTTTTTTATTGTGTTAAATCAGTTGTCCAATAACTAAGTTTGAGTGCCCTGTAACTAAATAAACTGTCTAATAGCTATTAATTTTTGTAACTATTTTTAATAAATATATATTGACAAAGAAGTTTAACACTTTCTTTAAATCCTTTTAGCCATATTATAATAAACTATTTAGACTACGTTTTGTATAAATTTCAATTCAATCTGCAGAGAACAATGTGAATTACGAATTTTTATAAAGTTGAAATTTTCTTAAATTTCCAATAACTGTATGGTTTACCCTATTAGATGGTCCAAAAACTGACACATTTTAATTTGGCTCCGTTTAACATCACAACTCATAATTCTAGTGTTATGAACTTAGTAATAGTAATATAAATTAAAGTTAATTACTTTTAGGCAGCTTAACAGGCAGCCTAAGTTTAAAATTTTTTACAAATTATGGTTGGAATGTTAATATAATTGTTACAACTGAAAGAGATGATAATAACATTGAATAGATGCCAACTGAATACACTAGTGGAAAACTATGTCCAAAAATTATTATAATAACGTAATAATTATTATATATATAACGTATAGTTAATTAGATAATGATTTAATTTTACCAAATTTGAAAAGAATAATTAAATAATTATGTAGGTTGAATCTATGATCTTTAAAACTCTGACCCTTCTTTGAAAAGTTAATATTATTCATACAGATCATACGCACAGTTCATGACTATTTTTGAACGTTCTTGGACATCAATGCGGCACCGCTGTCAAAAATAAAATATTTCCAGAAGGTTTCTAGAGCGTGTTGACACACTGTGAAGAGATCCTGCTGAATAGACTTAAAATATTCATCTTCTTCTTAACGTGCCCTATCAAGTCCCCTTGACCTTGGCGATTAACATGGCGAAACTGTCTCTCTCTCGAGCTATTCGAAAAAGTTGCTCAGCTTTCCTTATTCCTGTCCACCCCTGATATTCTTCAACCAAGAGGCCTGCTTTCTACCAATTCCTCTGCGTCCTTCGATTTTACCCATCATAATAAGTTGAAGAATATTATATCGGTCTCCTCTTACTACGTGTCCAAAATAGGCCATCTTTCTACATTTGATGTTATCAAGCAGCTAGCGAGCAGCATTTGCTCTCTCAAGGACTGCCACATTTGTCAGCATAGCCGTCCATGGAATTTTTAGTATACTACTGTGCAGCCACATTTCAAAGTGGATATTTTTAATGTCCATGCTTCGACACCGTATAAGACGACTGAGCAAATGTAGCATTTAACCATGCGCTTTCGAAGTAGAAGTTGCAAGTTATCATTACAGAAGAATGACCTCATGCTTAAAAATGTCGTGCGGGCGATCTCGATTCTACATTTTACCTCTTGATCTGGATCTAGTTGTTCAGTTATATGGCAACCAAGATAATGTAAACTGGACACTCTTTGAATTATATGACCAACAACATTTAATCGTGCATCTTGATGTGCTAAACGGCTAAACACCATGTGTTTTGTTCTTGAACAGTTTAAGTTTTATTCCAAACTCTCTTCTTACTGTATCAATGGCATTTAAAAGGCATTGTAGTCCATTCATGTCATCACTTAAAATAACTGTGTCGTCTGCATATCCGATTGTATTTATCAGAATTCCATTAACTTTCACGCCCCATTTCAAATTATGCAGCGCTTCTTTAAATATTCTATCTGAATATAAATTAAATAACAGTGGGGATAGTATACAACCCTGTCTGACACCTCTTTGTATTTTACATATTTCGGTTGATTTTTCGTTTATGCAAGCTGTCGCCGTTTGACGTCAGTATAACTTTTCTATGAATCGTATGTCTTGACTATCAACTTCTTTATCTTTTAATATTCGACATTTCTGCAGTAATACATTTAGTGCAAAGAGGGCGTCCCGATTTCCCAGTCCATTTCTGAAGCCAAATTGTGTTTCATCCTGGTCTTCTTCACATTTATCTCTGATTCACTTATATAATTACACCAGGTTGTTCTAATTTCATGTTCGTCTATTATCATTTTTCCCGACGAATCGGTTATAGTATGTGGAGTTTTCTTATGATAAAAACCAGCTACTTCTCTAACTTTTTAAACATATTAAACGTATCATGTGTTTCATTCAACTCCTCTACTTCTTTGCATTTATCCTCCATCCTTTTTTCTTTAGCCACCTTTATTTTTTGTTTAATTAGTCTCTGTTTTTCCTTATATTCTGTCTTGTTACCTTTCAGTTTATTTCTCTGCTCCATTAATTCCAGGATTTCATCAGTCATCCATTGTTGTTTTTTGTGCCTGTGTAACGTTGTTGAATATTTTTTATTACTTTCAAGGTAAGATCTTTAAAAGTGTTCCATATTTCTGTGTTGTTTTCATTTATTGGTTTCTTTAGCTCATTGTTTAAGCCATTTTCTATTAACGTTTTGTTGGATATTGAGATATTTAATTTTGGTGTTTTTGGGGCTTTCTTGGACTTTTTTGAGCTTCACTTTGATGTCAGTTATTACAGGGTTATAATCTGAACCGATATCTGCACCAGGATATGTCGTTACTCTGGTGACGCCATTCTTAAATCTCTTATCTGATTTTTAATCATATGTAGTGAATTTGATCCTGGTCCCCTCCAGGATATGAATATTTATCAGGATATCATTTTCTCGAAAAAAAAAAAAATTACAATTTAAGTGATACCAGCTATTTAGTTTAGTTTGATACCAGTTTCTACACACACAGTGCTAATAAACATTTCTGTTCAAAATTATTTCAGCTATAGTGTTATTTGAAACATTTTTTTCTACGGTGTACAGATTCTTGGTAGATCGTTTTCCCCCTACGAGGAGGCGTTTTAGGAGGAAGAAAAACAAAGGGTAACAACACAAAATTTTATGTACAAAGTCGAAGTATCTAAGACTATTTTCAATGTAGTTGCCCTAGTTGTCAAGGCAATTATTATATCAGCAAGCAAAAAGTAAGCTCAAATTGAAGTAGACCAGTATTTAATTATATGAAATTAAAAAAGATATTACTTATTCATCTTCGGAATCCACTTCTCTTAAAACATGGTTATTCGAAGGCAGAGAATGATAAAAATTTTCAGAGAGAATAATATTGGGGAATTATCATGTATTTAAAAATATTATATAGAGGGTTGTAAACTTTGTAGTGTTATTATAAAGAATAAATGTTTTCAACTGACAAAAGAATTATCGAAACGTTTGTCTTTAGGAAGAACAGTTCAAAATATATCTGGCAATAACTAGAAACGCTTTCGTTCACGTCGAAAGGATATTTTCGTCATCTAAAAATATGTTTAACAACAGAAGGTAAAATTTTACTCTTAAAAATATTAATTGGTACATCACCAAATTAGGTAGATCTGATTCTAAGAGTTAATAATTATTTAATTATTAAATAATAAAACTACAATATAAAGCACATATAATTCCATTTATTAAATAGGAATATATTATGTATTATAATTATTATTTTCCGAATAGTTATATATTGATTTCTATGTATAAACACAATATATATTACCATTTGTAATTTTATTACCCTCACCTGTATTTTAGTAAGCAAAAAATGAAGTGATTAAAAGCATTTCTTATGCATAAAAGTTCAACTTTCAGCTAATATTGAAGAAGGCAGAAGATAAGCATTTAGTTATTTTGGTTCCATAGCTGTCGTGAGTTGATCATAGGGAGCAAGCTCTAGGCTTTGTTCTGGATGATGACTTGTAAAACTTGCAGTCTCAGTCTCATTTGCTATGACTTGTGTATCAATGCAACCAACAGATTGTTGAATTTTCGCTTCAGGAAAATCAGCATTTTTTATTTTAAGTTGACAAATATTGTTCGAATAGCACACACGAATTTCGTTAACATATATATTTAAAATTTATGCGTGTAAATAAGTTATTTGATCTAATTACTACTTACCACTTATTAATTTTAGTGATACAAGTTCAACTAAAATATGTCGCCGACTAGACATTTTCACTATTTTTCAATAAAATAGGTTTAAAATTATAGAATCACGCGTCTGATCAACTCATGAACGTTTTAAATACAACTGTTGCTACTCAACAGTTTACAGGTCTGAGTGGCAAAATGTAGTGAGTGTCATATATCACATTTTTTCAATAAGGTTTAAGAATCCCAGAGGTAAGGGCACATTCAACAGTTGTGTACTATACACATTTTATACCTATATAACCTTTTTAATATCATGTCTATTCTGGTTTTCCCAACTGCACTACGGTATTTCTCAAGGTCTTTAAATTATTAATTTCCATTTTAATATTGCTATTATTCTGAGGATAGAACCATTTTAGCCATTGGGCCTTTATGTATCGATGATTTTTTCGTTCATGCGTTCTAGTTTCCTTATCCAATAATCATTTTAATTCCCGTTTTTAAGTTCTGTTTGATCCCAAAATGCTTTTTCGATTTGTTGATTTGTAGATGTACCGTAGACTGCATATTATCATTTAATAAAATCATTTGTAAATAAATTCCATATGATAGTAAGTGTAGTTGATCCTTGCCCAGACTTCTTTATGTGACCTAATCGGCAATGCACCCAACAGCCGATTTGCCGCCCATTGTTACTACTGCTTGATGCTAACAGCCATTTTATCGCAGGTTGAAAATTGTTTTACCTAAAAAAATGAATATTTGCACGTACTCTCTATGACCACCATGCTTTTCTCTAATAAAATTCAGAGGAGTTCTGTTTCAAACGAGTTTCAATCATTTTATATATTTCTCAGAGGAATTTGCGTATGGGTTCAAATTGGTTACCGTACTATTTATAGGGTGCTGTCATTTAAAATCGAGTGTGGAAACAAAACGTCATTCTATAGATTTAATCCTATAAGACTGTATCGATTTTATCGTTTCCTTTTATGATTATCTGTTATATTACTGTGGATGGTAACTAAGTTTGTTCATGTGATATATACTTTTGATTATAATAATACTATTATTAGGTACATTAATTCATAAAGCGCCAATTTAATTATAATACTTCACCAAAAATTAAGAAGCTTGATAATTTATTAAAAGAAGAATATTAGTTAAAAAAAATAAACAACTATTGTTCACGTAGACAAAACCGTTAAGAAAAACATAAAAGACGTTAAAAAAATTATTTAATTTAATTAATATGTACCGATTACAGAGATCATTGATAGATATTATATTAGTCATGAAATCTATTTATAGTTTTAAGGTGGTCGAGCATGTGATGTGTTGTACATCGATTTATGAATTTAGAGCCTCTTTCAGGTTATCACCCTTCAACCTGTGAAGTCGTAGCTGATTCTGATATTTTCTAGAATCCAAGAAAAGGAAAAGCTGTCAGTAGCAGAACCAGTGGTTGGTGATACCGGTGCATTTGCTGGTTCATCAGGCATTTCATTACATGAATTTCTACACAAGGTGTTAAATCACGAGTTTACACTATCTACGAGGGTGAATTGATATAAAACTAGCCTTTGATAGAGAAAACAAGTTTTTGGAATTAAATCGATTTATTTCTCAACATAGTCCTTTTTTAGCTCGATACACTTAGTAAGACGATGTTCCAATTTTATTATTCCATCCTCCGAGCCATTTTTTTATGTTTGGAGACAGGAAAAAATCGCTGGCGGCAAGATCTAGGGAATACGGTGGGTGTTCAACCAATTCGTAGCCCAATTCGTGTAATTTTGCCATGGCGACGGCCGATCGGTGAGCCGGTGGATTGTCTTGGTGAAAGAGCACTTTTTTGCGTTCCAAACCGGGGCGTTTTCGACGCAATTCGGCATCGAATCAATCCAATAATGCTTGTGTTTATACTCATGATTGATTGTTTTTCCTTTTTCCAAGTAGTCGATGTGAATGATGCCCTTCGCATCCAGAAACAGTCATCACGGTCATTTCCGGTGTATAATAAATGCACCCAGGTTTCATCAACGGTGATAAATGGGCGAAAAAAATTCTTCATATTGCGCCGTATCATCGCACAAAAGCATCTCTACAGTGGTCACACCTTTTTGCATTTGATCGATTGTCAGAAAACGCGGCACCCATTGCGCGGGATAGCTTTTTCATGTCCAAATGATGGTCAATGATATTGTGTAGGCGACTCTAGGAAATGTCATGGATTTTGTTGATCCTTTTCGGCGTGGTAACTTCATTTGACCTCCCGGGACGCTCATCGTCAAAAACACATCGTACAGCCAGTACAAATTCAGCTTACCAAAATTTTACTGTTGCTAACGAAGGTGCAACCTCACCATAAACTTTGTCGAGATCGGCTTTGATTTGCACATTCGTTTTACCCTTTTTGTGGAGGAACTTAATCACCGTAATATACTCGACTTTTTCCGGAATTTTTCGGATTTTTCCGGAAACACATAATTTGCTTGCTTTTGACGGCTCTAAAAACCAACTAATTATTATTAAAACTTAAAATTTTGACAGTCGTCATGTCATGAATGGCAAATGTCAACACCGTAACCAATTCAAGTAGCGCCATCTATCAAAGGCTAGTTTAATATCAATCTATCCTCGTATATATCGGAAACTACCTACACGATTTTTATGAAAATTGGTTTATAGGGATTACAAGTTTTGACGGACTTTTTTGACAGACATGTCACTTCCGGTTATACTAAAAATGAACAACTTTTTATTTTTAAATGGAACCGTCCGTATATTATTGCATTTTTGATTCTACGAAAAAGGTGCGATACGTCAAAATTTTTGATAAAATTTTGACGTATAAATACGTCAAAACTTTTTTTTCAAAAATTTTGACAAATAGAGCCAAACTTTGCAAAAGTAATACATCATTCATTTACTCATTTAATCATTGATGCAGAGAGAGAAATTAATGCATTGCTAACATCTAATTATACAATATTCCTTTATTGTAGGGGGATAGAAATCTACTTCATTTTTTTGTGGTCCCATATAAAAGAAATCTAGAGGTGTTATGACTGTTGGTCGAAGAGGCCAATATCTAATCTAAAAATTTTTTTACCATTACGGAACAATTAGGAGGAGCTCACAAATTAGTTTTCTATATTCCTGCAGTGGTAAACGATCTAAATAATTGTTGGTAATTCTTTAAATTAATTCAGATCTTTCATCTAAAAAAGTAATTATTAGTAAATTAATTATAAAATTATGTAACCGCAATTTCTAACCGTTTGAGTTACAGTCATAGAAGTAGAACATTTTATGATTGTAACCTCAAAATCAGGTTGTCTCTGATGGCATAAAAAACATTTAATTCCCATCGCTCTGAAAACCAAGTATTCTTATTAAACTGTTGATTTACTTCCCTTCTCTAATGCGAATTGTGTCTAATCTAAACCGTTTTTTATAATTTTGATTCGTTATAGCTCAGTATCTCAAGGGTGAGTTCGTCTTGTCTTAAAATATGGATTGAAACCTGAGTTCTCAATCATAAAAATACAATAATTAACCCTGCCAAGTTTAACAATTGATAAGTGATACTTATTGCTTCGTTCGATGGGCTACTTGTGAGTTATAGCTGCCAGGTCCTTTAATGAAATGTTGTAGTTATCTGGAGAGCCTGGCTAGTCACACGTTACACACTGGTTAAAAAGTCCAATAAAGGTAATACTTTTGGTACTAATAAAGTTGTCAATATGCCAATAAAGTTGCTAATATGTCCAATAAAATTCCCAATAAAATGGTGAATTATTCCCAATAAACTAAAACACAAAGGGAATAGGAGCATTATAGACACATCAAGAGGAGTTTAACTTCCTTGCCATCTTACAATGCTACAATTAAACAAATAGCGTATGGCAGGATAAAATTAAGATATGATTGTTACTATGATTGCTAGTTAAATTCTGTTAAAGAGTCCTAATACATATATAAAAAAAACAATGTGCTTTCGAAAGAAAGTAAGGTTACAAATATCGGAAATGCGGTCAGAATTATAGAATAAATATCACAATAAAAGTACTTACCCCAAGAGAATTTGTAGACCATAAAATGAGTCTAATTATAATTTTTGTCTTCTTTTATAAATATCAAAGAGGCAAAAAATAATATTCCCACTACATTAAAACATTTAACTGACAGAAAGTGGGAGACTAAAATGAAGTTAGCAATATGTCACAGGATGTTGCTATTTCATGAAACTAGCTTGTTTATCTACACAGAACACAAAGAGAGAGGGCGAATATTTATTCTACGCGACAGAAAGAGAGAGTAAATAATGACAGAGGAAGAAATGAAAACAGGGGAAGAAATAGAGGAACAGAGAGGGCGCCAACTACATTTGTGAACAGATGGCATTGATACATCTAAATCTCTCCCAGCACAATGTAATGACGCCTTGGGTTAAGCAGTGTAGTAACCAAGAACATTAATTATATGATCATTATTATCAACAACATGCTTCGCTTTGCTAAGTTTTTGTTGAAAACAACCAAAATGTGTTAAATTTTTAAGTAATCTATTCACAGTGTCACGAGTAGGTCGTGATCGAGCCGAGTACCTTTTAGCAAATAAAGCATATGTTCTACTAATAACTCTGTCACATTCCCCATGCATGCAAAATAACTTTAGCAATCTTCATTGTTTAATTCTTAACGAGCCATTTCTATCACTTTGCAAAAGTACCAATAACCACAAATAATGATAATTATGACATCTTCATACATCTCCTGCTAGAATAAACCAACAAATATCTTATCTTTCATATTAACCAACAACTATCTCGAAAAGTATTAAATGAAGGTATAGGGAATCCTAATATCATTTAAAAGGCAATTATGGTACCTCAGACAAATTTTATCTAGAATTTTACGCAGAATTTCAAAATGCAATAATTTATGTACAGGGTGTTATATTCAAACTAACAAGGTTGAAGATCACTTCCGGTAAAACTAGAAGTGACACGTCTGGCAAATCGCTTACACGATATATACTGTAAGCTTGTCATGAAACACCTTGTATAAGAGAATATCCAGAAGATTGACAAAAAATCTCCTTGCAATTTAAACAAAACTTGAAAATAGTAGATATTATAAAAGCTGAAAACTAAATGAATAAAATTATAAAGTAAAATTAAAATTAATATTAAAGATAGAAAATAAAAAATATGGTAGGAAAACTATTTAAAAAACTATACATAATGTATGTGTATTTTGGGTTTCTATCATATTACTACTTTCAGGTAGGACTTAACGAAGTAAATTCACTTTGTATTTGAAAAATGTCTCTGGCGAGCAATTAGATCTAATCAAGTTAACAATAGAGTTACAACAAATTGAATCTGCCAGATGCTAAGCTATCGATCCCAGATATAGTGCACTTATAAGTTTAAAATTAGGTAGTGTACGAACTCATCACTTTATATAAGCCCAATATAAAATTATTAGACCCTCCGAGATATAGTAAACTGATCACCAGCATCCTTTGGAGATAGGTAAACTTATCACCGCAGATAGGTAAACTCGTCACCAGTATTTTTGCCCCAAGGCGATGGTTTCTAATGCGAAAAATTGCCATTTTACGGTGTGGCCTATTCCAAGTATCTGGGGTTTTGAGATCTGAAAATTCAGTTGCATAGGTTTTCGATAGTGACTTTATAATGAAAATATTTATGAGCATGTGCTGTTTCCGTTTATATCGGAAATAGTCCTCAACCAATTAGAAATCTCTTTATTATGACAGAATGAATCAAAATGCCTAGGTACAACCTCCTGGCTTTCATAAACGGTTAAAGCCTACTTAAAGAAACATTATAATGTGAAAAACAGGATAGGTACAGGGATAAAAATGGTAAAAATGGTTGAAAAAATGGGAATGAAAGGAATTGCATGGATTTTTTGGTGAAATGTATATGGCTAGACAAGAATGCCCAAACAGTTATAGGGAAAAAAGAGACTCATTACTTACGTAGTTCTGTACCATATAATCGGCCATTTTCATAAATGAAGGCAGGTTAGGGATATCCGCATGAAATCGTTGACAAAACAATCGCTGACTCGTTCTGGGTCTAAAAATATATATATAGTTCAGCTCAACAGGCCTCAAAGGCCCAAGGCTTCAACGGTTTTCTTCCATTTCTTTCTATCTTGTGCTAAGTTTTTCCAATCTTGTACCCGCAGCGACTTCAGATCTTCTTTTGCCGACTCCAGCCATTTTCTTCGGGGGCGGCCTCTTTTTCTTTTTGTACCAGCCTCCGTGTTTATTAATTCATTGGGAACTCTTCCTTCCTTCATTCTTGCTATATGCCCGAGCCATCTTAATCTTTGAATTTTTCGCGAGTCTTGTTATTTTTGGTTGTCCATATATTTGCATTATTTCTTCATTCGTTCTTCTTCGCGATGTTCCCCTCTTTTACACCTCCGTATATCCTTCTAAGAATTTTTCGTTCCCATCTATCTAATTTTACTTACATATCTTTATTTAGTGTCCAGGTCTCGCTAGCATAGAGTACTGTAGGTCGGATAACTGTTGTATATATTCGTTTTTTTGCTGTTCTGGATATTATCTTCGACCTCAGTATCTTAGTCAGGCTCCCAGCACTCTTGCTACCTTTGGCCATTCTTTTTATGATTTCTTGGTTCTCTTCGTTCCTATTTGTTAGTGTCACTCCAAGTAGTCGAATTGGCTAACAACTTCAAAGTTATATTCTTTACTTGGGCTTTGTACCTTAAAGGACTCTCCTAGATGATTTTCGTTTCCCCTCATCACCATATATTTTGTTTTTTCTTCGTTTATTTCTAAACCATATTCTCTGGCTATTCTCTCTATTCTAATAAAGATTTCTCTTAATTCTGCAGGTCTCCTTGTTATTAAGGTAACATCATCTGCATATGCTACACATTGATGTCTGTGATGATATATTGTGCCTCTAGTGTAGATGTTACATTCTCGTAAAATCTTCTCTAAGATCAAATTGAAAAAATCTGTTGATACGGATCACCTTGTCGCAGACCTCTATTGGTGATAAAACTATCCGAAACCCGTCCTTCTAACATGACTTTACTTTTAGTATCATTGAGTATTGCATTTAGTCAGTCTTACTATTTTTGGTGGAAATTCCAAAATATTCTAGTGCTTCATATACTTTATTTCTTTTTATAGTATCATATGCCATTCTAAAATCAATAAACAGCATGTGTACTGTTAGGTTGAATTCATATGAGCTAGCTAAATTTGTTTCATTGTAAAAATTTGGTCAGTTACGATCTGTTTGCTCTGAAACCTGCTGATATTCACCTAGACAATTTTCAACTTTTGTTTTAATTTTATTTCTAATTGATATGGCCAAAATCTTATACACTGTATCTTGTAGAGCTATTCCCCTGTAATTTTTACATTCTGTAACGTCTCCTTTTTTATGCACTGGACATAAGACTGCTTCTTTCCATGATTGGGTATTTTTTCTTTGATCCACACTTCGCGTATTAAGTCAGCGATTTCTTCTTGTACCATTTCGCCACCTTCTTTAAAA
The DNA here is from genome assembly GCA_918026665.1 of Diabrotica balteata. Lineage (NCBI taxonomy): Eukaryota > Metazoa > Arthropoda > Insecta > Coleoptera > Chrysomelidae > Diabrotica > Diabrotica balteata. The sequence continues at coordinate 134,586,825 of OU898276.1, forward strand.
ACTCAGCAATGATACCATTTTCACCAGGTGCTTTGTTGTTTTTTAAGTTTTTTATGATCTCTATAATTTCTTCCTTGGTAGGTACTTCTTCATTTACATCTGTGTCCCTTACTTCTTCATGTTGTAGTTGCGTTTGTTCTCTTTCATCTTGGTCGTCCGTACATAATAATATGTTCTCAAAATAACTGGCCCACCTTCTTAATTTTTCATCTGTTCCACCTAACAGATTCCCTCTTCATCTTTATAATATCTTGATGTGGTTTTGTACTGGGTTCGGTCTCGTTTTATTTCTTGGTAGAAATTCCTGACTTGTTTATGTAAAAAATCTTCTTCAATACGAACTAGTTTCTGCTCTAAACTTGAACGCTTCTTCCTTCTACAGATCTTCTTTGCTTCCGTCTTTTTTCGGCATAAGCTTTTTTACTCTCTTCATTATTTCTTATTATGCTATTTATTCTAGCTTTATTTCTGTCACTAATGGCTTTCTTACAATCCTCATCATACCAATCCGTTTGTTTACATTGTCTGTTTCTTGATAATACTGAGTCGGCTGCTTCTTGAATTTTTTCTTCTAGTTGTACCCATCTGCTTTCTATATCATTTACTATTGTCTGGCTTTTCAGTTTCTCTTCAATTTGCTGCCTGAATTTTTCCTAACTTCTCCCTCCTGAAGTAGTGCACCGTTATATCTTTTTATTTTTTTACAACTAGTGGTATTAATTGTGGGTATTATTTGCTCCATTTTAATTTTGACCAAAAAGTGGTCCCGAATTTGCATCAGCACCTCTGTAACTTCGGCTATCTTTTATGGCTCTCATATGTTTGGCTTCTATTAGGAAATGATCTATTTGGTTTAATGTTTGTCCATCTGGTGATATCCAGGTACTTTATGAATTTCTTTGTGATCAAAATAAGTGCTCATAATTCGCATATTGTGTTCGAAAGCAAATTCTATTACTCTTTTTCCATTCAGATTACTATCTCTATGTTTACTTTTTCCCCCTGTTATTTGTTTGTATACATCCTCCCTGCCAATCTTGGCATTCAAATCTCCTACAACTATTTTTATGCCATATGATGGTATTTTGTAAAACATATGTTCTAATTGTTCATAAAAGCTATCTTTAACGTCTTCATCTGTATTTTCTGTTGGTGCATGCACATTTATAAAGGTTATTTTTCTATATTTTCCTCTTATTTTTATTTGACATAATCTGCTTGTGACTGCCTCAAAATCTATCATCAGATTGGCAAATGTTTTCTTTATAAAAAATCCCACCCCAAATACACGTTCATTGTCTCCACTGTTGAAAAAACAGTAGTTCCCCACATCCATGGTGAAATTTCCTTTTTGTTTAGTTTCTTGTATAGCTGCAATATCTATCTCATATTTCTCTAACGTATCTGATAAGTTCTTTAGTGCCCCTACTTCAAAAGTTCCTCTAACATTCCATTGTCCTATCATCATCCTATTCCGCGCTTTATTCGTTTCCATATTTTCCTGACCACTGTGCTGTGTAGACTCAGTTTTTTTTTCATTTTCTCTAGTTTTTCGGTACTATGGTTCCATTTCCACCATTCATCGTTTATTACATATTTTCTGATAGCGACTTTTGTTTCATTACCTTTTCCTTTTTCTTCTCTCGCCATATCTCTTAGCTCTTTTCTGTAGTTTGGCTTCGGCTTGGGTTAGATCGTTTTCAATGAAATACCGCGTTCCTCTTAATTTGCTCTTATTCTTCATAATAAGCTCTTTTATCCTTCATTGTATCTACTTTTACTATTGCCACTGGTGGTTTCCCTTGAGAGGTTCTTATTTTCTGCACATCTTTTATTTCAACATTCACATTCAATTGACTTGCTATAAGTTGGTGGCATCTTCCAGTTCCTCTCAAATAAAAAATATCGTAGGAAAACTATTTAAAAAAACTATACATAATGTATGTGTTATTTTGGGTTTCTATCATTTTACTCCTTCAGGTAGGACTTAACGACGTAAATTCACTTTGTATTTGAAAAATGTCTCTGGCTAGCAATTAGATCTAATCAAGTTAACAATAGAGTTACAACAAATTGAATCTGCCAGATGCTAAGCTATCGATCCCAGATATAGTGCACTTATAAGTTTAAAAACTAGAACGTGTATGAACTCATCACTTTATATAAGCCCAATATAAAATTATTAGACCCTCCGAGATATAGTAAACTGATCACCAGCATCCTTTGGAGATAGGTAAACTTATCGCGCAGATAGGTAAACTCGTCACCAGTATTTTTGACCAAGGCGATGGTTTCTAATGCGAAAAATTGCCATTTTACGGTGTGGCCTATTCCACGTTATCTGGGGTTTTGAGATCTGAAAATTCAGTTGCATAGGTTTTCGATAGTGACTTTTAATGAAAATATTTATGAGCATATGCTTTTCCGTTCATATCGCAAACAGTCCTCAACTTATTAACCAATTAGAAATCTATTTATTATGACAGAATGAATCAAAATGACTAGGTACAGCCTCCTGGCTTTTATAAACGGTTAAAGCCTACTTAAAGAAACATTATAATGTGAAAAACAGGACAGGTACAGGGATAAGAATGGTAAAAATGGTTGAAAAAATGGGAATGAAAGGAATTGCATGGATTTTTTGGTGAAATGTATATGGCTAGACAAGAATGCCCAAACAGTTATGAGGAAATAGAGACTCATTACTTACGTAGTTCTGTACCATATAATCGGACATTTTCATAAATTAAGGCAAGGTTAGGAATATCCGCACGAAATCGTTGACAAAACAATCGCTGACTCGTTCTGGGTCTAAAAATGACCAGCCAAATAAGTGGCGCAGCCACTTGCCGTTGGAATCTCCCTCTTGTAAGTAGTTACCATACCAACTTTTTGGATTTTGCGAAACCAACTTTCAGTCAAGTAAAATAAACACCCAATTTGGTTCACAGATGGTCGAAAGGCAATTACGAAATCAGCCACAAGTCTTAATGGACTTAAAAGGACACCAACTTCTTTGGAGCAACGAATTAATTGAGTAATGCCCATTTAGTAAGCTATGGATGGTAAATAATTGCAAGAAAAATTTTAGAGCATATTGAAATGTACCATCCAAGTAATATGCCTCTGCATTCGCCAAATATCGTAAATCGTAAATTCTCAAGAATGCCAAAAATAATAATATTTTGTTGCGAATCGTTATCCAACAAAAAACATTTATCCCAGTCCGTCTAGATTCATATGTTGGATTGCTTGATGCGCTTTCCTATTTATTTTAGCTACAGGTGACATAAAGGGAAAACGATCGTTACTCATATTTCTCCGAATATAAGAGATGTAGGTTGTTGTCATGTGTTCTTTGAAGAAAGAAGTTGCAGTCTTTTAATGAATGATTTTTAATAGCATCTCTCGAGCTTTCGTCTTACAGGAGTTGCTGATGACTTGACGGCTTAATTTTCGAATGTCGCTTACGTGATTGTGTCCCAAGACGAAGTGCAGAATATTTTCCGCCACTAAAATAATTATAGAAATATGAAACACAAACTGGTCATTATGACTGTACTTAAAATAAAGTCTTCTTTAGTTTTAAAATTTTAATAAATTCTTTGCATATTTTTACGTTTCATGTGAAAAATTACTTTATTGAACTTATAAAAAATGATCCATTAATGGTTAAGTCAAAAAAATATTTGGATCTTCAGCTGGTATTGCAAAACTTGTACAATTGCAACTATACACAGAAATTACTTATTTATACAAAATGATTTTCCAATCCTGGCACTTTGATTTTTTATTAAAATTATCTAGCAAGAAAAATGTAGGGTATTTTTTAAAAAACTTCAAAGAACAATATTGATATACATTTGTGTTTAGATTTAAACTTTTAAATATGCAGGGTGTTTCACTCTACCACCATTCACAAAACATGAAAATTTTGTCAAGTGAGGAAAATAGCGAAGTTCTCTAGAATTATGTGGTCGATCACCAAAACTTATATATTTTCGGCTATACGAGATGTTGCGTGTGGCATGATTTAGGTGGTTGTTAATAGAACACCATCTTCAATATTACACCGATTCACACTTATTATTAATACCGTACTTTTCTGAAATGGATAATGCATTAGTACCATACATGTTTTATATACATACTTTGGTTTGTATCTAACAGTTTGTAAATATTAAGTTTTTTTATATTAATTACTTTGAAAAGTACACTTTTGCGGGACTGAAATGTCATTGATATCTATCATTTTTCGTCCGCGTTGGATCAAAACGTAATGAGCAGCTCACTATCCATGTTAAAGGACAAGGCAAATGAAGAGAAATTTTTCTAGGCGTACAGTTTTAGGCAGCTGCTATCAACAGAACTTTACAGAATTTCCAAATAAAAACCAGTAAATTACATTTTCTATTAATTCATATATTTTAGATTTACTATGTCAAATTACCAAATCTTAGCGGTTTGCAAGGGGTTTATGGTCTATACCTGCCACGGGTGTAGATGGGCTAGTGATGAGTTTACCAATCTCTCGGGGTCTATTTGAAAATCCTTACTTTTATGGCGGTGATGAGTTTGTACTATGTACGAGGGTATTTATGATAATTTGTGATGAGTTTAAGTATATCCTAAAATAGTAGGATGATTCAGTGTTGTAATCATTAAAGCTAGCGGACAGGAGTCATTTTGTGAAATTATTTTAAACGGGATTAATATACCATATAAGCCTATGTGAATATCTACGTTACTTAAAGTAATTGCGTCACTCAGTTTCATCAAAAACTATTACCATGTGCCTTAGTTCCGATATTATCCAAAAAACTTTTTTAGATTTTAATACACAAAAACAGATTTTAACATACATAATAACACAATAACACACAGTTCAGAAAATAGCATAACGCGGCAACAGAATCACTTGAAGAGAGGAAAGTAACGAACACTAATATATCAAAAAAGAAAACCCCATAGTTAAGAAAGGAAGTGAATACAAAACGTGAGGAAAAGAAGAAACCCTTTTTACAATACAGAACACCACAAATAAAACAGGCATACAACCACTATAAGCGAATCAGAAATGAAACGAATACTTTAGTCACACAAATAAAAAGGGAACACTAGTAGAGCTTCTCAAAACAGGTGGAACATGACTTTTACGGAACACAAAAAGAAATATGGAGAATGATTAGAGGACAAAGAAAAGAGATGAATGGAGACATAAACATACTACTTTCGGCCACTATTTGCTAAAGTTTGCGATAATGAACCACCAACTCCAGATAGAGGGAAAAAGGAAGCATTAAGGAAATTAAAAAATAAATAAATCACCACGAGAGAACAGAATACCGAATGAATTCCTAAAGTACGGAGCACCAGATCTGACCAAACATCTATTCAAACTAATCTAAAACATAATAGAACAAAGCAAAATACCACAAGAATGGAGATGAAGTATCCTAATCTTTAAAAAGGAAGACAAATCGGACCCGAAAATTACACAGAAATTAATTTATTAAACTCAATAAAATTATAACACTAGCAGAAGAACAACAAGGTTTTAGGTCGGGAAGATTATACACTGACGCTATATTTATAGTGAGGCAAGCAAAAGAGAAATCAATAGAATACAACAAACCGGCTTATCTACGTTTTATGGACCTTAAGAAGGCATTTGGTAGGGTCCAATTTATGGAGGAAGGACTTTATCCACGTATTGTGCGTAAGAGAGATACCTCTAAGAATAATCAAAACGATCAAAATTATCTACCAAAACAATAGAATAAAAGTAAAAGTAGAAGAAGAACTAACTTGCCCTACCAAATCTGGCAATGGGATAAAACAGGGAGATTCCCTGATTCCTGTAGTTTTCAACCTGATTATGGATGAAATAGTAAAAAAAAAGTAACAAACAAAGGATACCAAATGGGAGAAAACAACTTTAAATAATCTGCTATGCAGACAAAGCAATACTACTCTCTCAAAGTAAAGATGATTTACAACGTATCATGCTGCAATAATTTAATATAACCGTCAAAAAATTCAACACATCAATTTCCCTAAAAAAGACAAAATGTATGGTTACAATAGCAAATTCTTCTTCTTCTTAAGGTGCCGTGCATTTCTGCGTAGGCGTCCACCGTACATCGTCTTGTCAGGTGAGATGTTAAATATTCTGGATTAAATAATTCTATTTTTAGCAGCATTGCGAAGCATTTCATAGCTGTGGATTCCTGTCCATTGTCGAATATTGCGCAGCCATGACATTTTTTTACGTTATTATCAATAGCAAATTCACTAAGCTGTAAATTGGAGAACGAATTTCTGATAATAGAATAAGTAATGGAGATCACTTTATATATAAATCCATTAACGAAAAATTAATTAGCAACTTACGATATGCAGATGACACTCTGAGAGCTAAAGTATGAAAAAACGAAATATACGCTGACTACAAAAAGTCCACAAAATATACACCATATATTGACAATTAATGGTAACGTTATAAAACAAGTAGAAACATATCAGTACTTAAGAGCTTTGATCAATGAAACCAATGATCATACTGCAGAAATAAACAGGCGATTAGAGATTGCCAGATCAGCATTTATACGAATAAAGCCACTCCTAACGTGTAGACATCTTAATTTGGAAATTAAACTACGTACCAATCGATGTTATGTATTTTTAACATTGTTATAAGGAGCTAATACTTCTATTGGTCAAAGCAGAATCCTTGGTTAAAAAATCTACGTGATTATTGTCAATGCAGATCGATTGATTTGTTTGGAGCAACAAGTTCAAAAATAAAAATAGCCACTATGATTGTCAACCCTAGTAGGAAGACAGCATTCTAACAAGAAGAAGATTGAGTTTCAATATCACCATATTATCTAGCTATCCAATATTAAAAACCTGGAACCATTCAAAATGTGGTGTTACCGGCGTATTAGAAACATATTATAAATCGATCGCACAACTTCTTGAACAAATAGGAAAACAATCCAAAGTATTAAAGTCCATAAAAATCAGAAAGCTGGAATACTTGGAACATATGAAATGTGAAAAATAGGAACTATTAAGGCATATAATTCAGGGCAAAATCAAAGGCAGAATCAGCGTAGGACAATGCAAAATCTCGTGGCTACGCAACGTCCGTAAAGGTTTGAGTGCAGTTCAATTGAACTATTCAGGCCTATAACCAACAAAATTATAATTCTTAGAATGATTTCCAATCTCCGATAGGAGAGGAACTTGAAAAAGAAGAATTTAGCTGAGAAGAGCTCAGAACAGAAGTGGACAATCAAGTGAATAAAGCAAACAGAGCCGCATATTGCCTGAATGAAACAAATGGAAACAAAATATAGGGAAAGAAATGAAAGACAGAATTTACAAAATAGTCATCAGACCAATAATAACATACATGGTAAAAACACGGCCTGACACAGAGAGGACAAAAAGGATATTAGAAACAGCAGAAATGAAAACTCGTAGAAAAATTGATGTTAAGACATTATGGGACAGAGCTAGAAGTACATATACGACATAGATGCAAGGTGGAAAACATCAAGGACAAGGTAAAAAATAGAAGAGTAGAATGGAACGATCATATAAGCCGAATAGCAACAAATAGAGTAGTAAAGAGGGCAAGAAACAGTTTCTCAATAAGAAGACGATCAGTAGGAAGACCACGAAAAAAACGATGGAACGACAATTTACTGGAGACACATTGGAAAAAAGAAAACATAAAAAGAAGAAGAAAAAGAAAAAGGAAAAAAACAGTAAGAAGAAGAAGGAAAAAGGAGAAGAAGAAGAAGAAAAATAAGAAGAAGAAGAAGAAGGAGAAGAAGAAAAAGAAGAAAAATACTACAAAGAAGTGTCAGTCTAAAACCTAAATTATTGTTAATGTCATTTTTAAGAATTTTGTCATTCGAACATTGTTTATGAGTTTTGAAAGACATAATGAGAAACGTCACAGAGTAAGTGAAACAAATGAAAAAATAATAAAAGGCCTGAGAAAAACGAAATAAGCAAGAGTGACTATAAAATGCTAAATATTAAGGAAAGATCAGCATCAATACACTTCTTGTCTAGTGAATTAAATAAAGGGAAAACAAATTCGCAAATAAATAGAAAGAAAAGATAGATTCTAGTCATCAGAAAAAGTAGGTTTTCGAATTGGATTTAACATTGCTGACCATTTGTTAACAAATTAATATCATGTATCGCTATTTCGTGCCACTGTAACATTGAAGTTTTACTCCGTTAAATTTTTACTCAAGAATAAAATTGTACCATTATAATTTTACTCTCGAGTAAAATTTTAACGTTAAATTGTTGTTAAAATTTCACTCTCTGATTCGGAGTAAGTACCACATTGAAAACGTTAATTTGTCCTATGTTAATTAAGTGCTTTTTCAGTTTCTCCCTTAATTAGTGGAAATAACCATTAGTGGAACAATTAGAGAAGAATTTTTTGTAGCTTTTCGGTACCTCCACCTATCTTGCTTATCACTGAGACTCAAAACCATTCGATGATTATTTAGGCATCATCTATCATCGATAATGTCTCTATATATTATATAGGCTGCTGTGCGTTTGTTTACATTTGTTTTTTACATGTACAAAAATAAAAACAAAAGATCATGCGAGAAACTAAACAAGCACCGATATTTAAAGTGTTCCTTCTTAGTTTCACTTTTAGAAGGCTTTGTAGTTATTCAGAAGAAACAACAAATTAATCAATAAAATTAAAGAAAAAGTTCCTCGAGACAGTGGGCAACGATCCAGACAAAAAGCCAATTTTAGAATAGCCACTACAAGAAATATATTGTGACAAATAATGAAGTGCAATATGTTATAATAATTTGGTTATTCCTAGCATACAGTGGAGTAAAGAAAGAAGAACGAACACGAGCAGGCGTAGATATACTTGTCCATAAAAAATTTAAAGACAACATAAATAACTGCCGTTATATCTCAGAAAGAATAATATATATGAACAATTGCAAACCATCCCGGAAGAAATACCTCATAAAGAGCCCTTAATTCTGATGGGTAACTTTAATGCACGATGCGGAAATGAAATAGTTTCAGGAGTAAAACAAAGATTTAATGAAAACCATGTCAATGCAAATGAAGAATTCATGGCTAATCTCTGTGCTTTTAACGAACTGAGAATCTATAATACATTTTTTGACCATAAGCTCCAGTATAAATATACATTTAAAAACTCCAGGGAGCATAAATCTATGATTGATTTTATAATCAATAATAGAAAAATCCACCCAAAGCAAATTCTAGATATCCAAACCCTAAACTCAGCAGACGCAGAGAATGAACACAAATTAGTACTAGCAAAGATAAGAATGAAAATAACACCAAAACAAAATTTTCTACAGAAAATCGTCGAGTAAAAATTCAATGTACAATCACTGTGGAACGAATCTACAAGATAAATGTTCCAAATGAGGCTAGAACAGAAGATACAGCTGAAACAAATAGATAACATCGAAGTTATAAACTGGAGCTGGGAGAAAATTAATAACAACATTGAAGAAGCAGCAACAGAAGCTCTAGGAAAACGCAAAGTCATACTGAACAAAATAAAACACTATAGTTCAGAAAAGAAATAAAAGAGAAATGTAAAGAGAAACGAGAGGCCTACACGTAGTACAAAACATCAAATATCCCAGAATCCCGAGACAACTATAGAAGAATACGAAATGAAACAAAGCAGTTGGTAAGAAGAACAAAAAAATGAACACTAAGAACAGTTTACAACAAGGATGGAAAGTCACTTCTACGGTATACAAAAACAAATATGGAGATTTATAAGGAACCAACGGAAAAAAAATGGCGGAATTAAAGAAATACAATAACATACTAGCAAACGAATGGATAAGATACCTCACGGAACTGTTTAAGGCAAAGGAAAATAATAATCAACATAATAACGTAACTGAATTAGGACACGAAATAGAAATCATTTTTCAGGAAGTAGAAATAGCCATAAATCTACTCAAAAATAGAAATTCGCCAGGACCAGACGGAATAACCAATTTAGGTTAGCTTCTAAACCACGGAGGAGAAAGTATAACCCTAGAAATGACAAAACTTATACAAAAACTAATATTGCAGTACAAGATACCAGACGCATGGAGAAACAGTCTAATGATACCAATGTTCAAGAAACGAGATAAAGAAGACCCCAACAATTATAGAGGTATAAATCTACTGAATACCGCAATTAAGCTTACCACAAAAGTGCTAACCAACAAAATCAATAAACTATCAACTTTATCAGATGAACAACAAGGATTCAGATCCGGAAGATCCTGCGTAGACGCCATATTTGTACTAAGACAAATCACAGAAAAGGCCATCGAGTAATAAACCAGCATATCTATGTTTTATAGACCTGACAAAGGCTTTCGATCGCATTTAAGTCGAAGACGTCTTACACGTACTGTATAAAAGAAACATATCAATCTTCTTCTTCAAGTGCCATCTTCGTTCCGAAGGTTGGCGATCATCAGGGCTATACGTATTTTCGAAACTGCTGACCGAAACAATTCGTTGTTGCTACAAGTATACCATTCTCGTAGATTCTTTAGCATATCAATCAATATTATTCAAAATATCGAAAACATCTACTTCTATAACCAAATACAGGCAAAGATAAATGGAAAACTTACACAGTGTATACCAGTCAAACAGGGTAACTCGTTAAGCCCACTTATTTTTAATATAATAATGGACGAAATAATACAAGCACTACGTAAAGGTCATGGCTACAGAATGAGGAACAAAGAAATCCAAATATTATGTTATGCAGACGACGCCGCATTAATCGTCGAGACAGAAGACGAACTCCAAAGATTAACATAAATCTTCAATACAACAGTCAAGAAATACAATATGATAATATCAGCAGAAAAAAACAAATGTATGACAACATCTAAATACCCACTACGGTGTAAGATCGAAATTGATGGGAAAATAATAAAGCAGGAAGCAAAGTTTAGATATCTGGGAATAGATATAACTAGTTACGGAGATGTAACTGTACGAAGCGGTGGTTTCTCTTAATGACACAATCTGGAAGAACAAACACCTAAGACAAGACACAAAAACAAAAATCTATAAAGCAGCAATTAGACCTATCATAACATACACGGCGGAGACAAGACTTGATACATCTAAAACGAGGCGACTACTAGAAAAAACAGAGATAAAAATGCTCCAACAAGTCTGTTGGAAACGGAGAGAAACCAAAACGTAAGAAGAGCATGCAATACAGAAGACATAAATGGATGGTTAACAAAACGAAAAGAGGAGTGGAACGAACACATCAGTAGAATGACAGAGGATATAATAGCACGAGATAAGTCACCAAATGAACGAAGAAGTATTGGCAGACCAAGAAAAAGATGGTGCGACAATTTTTAAACAATTTAGGCGGCTAATATTGAAGAAGAAACAAGCTTTAAAGTCTACATACAAAAAGGAAGAAGAAGAATTTGGTTATTACCAGCAGTTAAGTAAAAGTTATCATAGAAATCAGTTACAAAATCTCGCAAGCCCCTTAGCTAAATTCGCTACCTCGCAAAATGTTCGCTTCGCTTATTAGTACATTGTATTTGTAACTAAGGAGTTCGTATCGCATTCTTGTTTTATAAACATTAATAAATCAATCATTGATAGCATTTACTGTTTCCTAAAACAGCAGTTATAAGTTAAATTCTTTTACTCAAACCAGCAGTGTTGCCAGTAGTTCGCTTCTAACATAGAAACGACATTCCGGAAAGCAGTTATTCTTGTAGTTAGATATAATAGTAAAATTAGACTCAGAGAAGTGTAGTGAAATATCCCACAACACAGTGTTACCGGACAATACCGCCATTCGTTATCCATTCTACATGTAAACGTTAATTCATTTTTAGCTAAAATCAGAAAGTGCTATTTAATATATAATATATATTAAAAGAAAGTGCTATTTAATCCTAGAATTAAATTGAAGTTAGCATTTATTCTGTTTTTTATTCCAGCAATAGGTTGGTGGTCCTTTAATTCTTCTCTCTACTCCCTTTACACCAACACACAGAGTAAAGACTTAATAAATAACAGTACTACGCACCAGGACATTAGTATGTAAAAATCTCGTCCCCGACGTGGCGAGTCCCAATCGTTAATAGCTAAATTCTATATATAACAGAAATGATTAAGTTATAATTTAACAAACACATCACCAGATAGCCCCTCCACAATAGACGAAAAAATTGGTGCTGCGATTACTGGCCCCCCTCCAGACAGAGGGCGATCTCTATGGATTCTAACCTAGGCACGATATGGGCGTACTGGCGTTTCAGCATTTCGTTTTATGTCCTGGAATAAAGTGAATACTAACACAAAAGAAAAAGAGGGGGCACAGAGGATGAGTCAAAAATAAGTGTTTAGCACTCACTGTATGTTTTGAGTGGATTTACCAGTTTCTTAATCCTGTTTTGTCTCAAAATATCACTCTTTTAGTTTTCAACAATTTGAATTTATTTATGAGATAAGTTTGAGGTTTATCAGTAAAACACACCAAATTTTTTGTTATTATCATGTTGACTAGATCAACCCTATACATTGTTCACTATACTAGAGGATGTAACTTTTGCAACTATTATTCGACCAAACGATTTTTAACGTTAAAGATAAACATCTTCTTTTTTACAACAATTCTATAATTAAATTTTTGTTTGTGTTTTAAAACCGTTTAAAGTTTTTGTGAATTACTGATATATCTAAACTTAATGGAAGTGTTAAACAGTTGAAAGACTACCTATCAAGAACAGACTAACGCAACAGTGTTAGAGTTCCCACACATCAGTAGATTAAAAAAATATTTGCTAAAACTTAATTGCACAAAACTGTAAAAAGTAGAAAGGCTTTTAAAAATTCTTAGTGGAGACCAGACCAGCTCAGAAGTAGTCTCAAATCGGTATCATGAACAGCATTGCTTATAAATGGTTACTGTAAAGCTATAGTATAGTTATGTCAAATCTCTACACGTGTGACATAATAACACATTGTCTTGTGTCATACAACTCACAATATTGTGAATAAATTACTTCTGGTACATTTGATATTCCTTCTAGGAAGAGTTGGTAATTAAAAATGTCAAACTTAATTTCCATTCATGGTTTCGAATATAAATTGAGTTATTAATATGAACGTTGGAAGTTTATCTCGGCCGAAAATAATATCGAAAAAATGTGACTAAACCTGAAACAATTTGTAAGAAGATTAATATTCACGGATATTGTAATAGCAACCATCTGAATTTTATTTGGCTAATTTGGTTGTACCATATGGAGTGTGGCAATGAATAGATGTAATATGTATTAGGATTTTTTTAATGGTCCCTATTATTTATTTATAATGGAACATTTTAAATACATACAAATAATTAATTTCAGCTTGAATGTGAATAAAAAATAAAATTAATTTTTCGCATTGCAAATGATAAAGTGATATTCTTAAACTACAAATAGTTTATATTAGTGACAATTTACATACAAATTACACTACTATATTTTTAGTTATAGTTTAAAATAGTTTATTTAATTATTTGAAAAATTTGTATACGTAATGATATTATAACTGTTCAAATGCTAAAAATAAACAACAAGTTCAGTCATTTTTAATTGTTTCTTCTAGAAACTGTTACGATTTTATTACATTTCTAAATTTCCATCATAGGATAGTCATATTATAAAAAAACAATAATCTGCCCAGCTGTGACTCCAGCATTTTGGTAAATTTGGCTGGCAGTTCGAAATGAAAACGTTAATTGAAATATGTACTTCCAAAAATATCCACATCAATATTTCCAGTGATACTTAAGAATATGTATAGGATAGGAGGAAACCTATCCTGAAAATGGAATAAATCTGGACGGGAAACTCACAAATTAATGTACTGTGACCTATACTTAACGTGTTATATACCTGTAATATACCAACTATTTTGTCGACTTCTTCCATAGTGAGGTAGTGAAAAAATAGGTAAAGCTTCAAACATTATCTACCAACTTAGATCAGAGCAACTAGGTGGAAGATAAACAAATACACAGCTGACTATAGAATCAATTAATGTTATCAGTGACCTACGCTCTGCCAAAGTTAATGCAACTATCTGCCTTTTGCCTTTGCGCTCCACAACTCTCGGAATTTTACTTTGCACCACTAATAGACCCATCTCGTCTATACGTTAAATATTCTATGCGGCTCAAAATTATGTTTTGAATATTCAAGCTACAATAAGTTGAAAAATTCATTAACGTTTTCCTTGTTAAATCCGAGGGCTCTAGCAAACGAAGTTCCAGTTGGGCTACGTAATGAAAAAACTGTTTTATGTCTCATCAAAAACAAATATTTTTGATATTTTATATCCACTAGTTGCAAGAATGAAAATAAAACTAAAGAAAATTAATAGCACAACCCCAAAAAAAGCAGTTGATATCAACAAATTACGAAAACCAGAGAACAGATGATACAAGAAATTGATGAAGCAGTAACAAAGATACAACCCATAAAAGACAACACAAAAGTTAAGATCAATGAGAATTGGACAGACATTAAAACAGCGTTAATGAAACCAAGCATAAGTCACCTCCATAAAAATAAAAAATATAAAAAAGAATGGATGACAGATGAGATACTGAACTTAATGGATGAAAGAAGAAAACAGAAAAAACAAAAAGAACCAGAAGTATAAAGAAATACAAAAAGAAATTCGTCTAAAAATACGCACAGCTAAAGAAAACTGGTACGGGGAAAAATGCGAAGAAATCGAACAACTACAAAATAAACACGACAGCTTTAATGCACATCGCAAGAGCAAAGAGTTGACGAGGAGACAAAGTAACAGACACAACATATTAGTAAACGAGAGTGGAAACATTATTATGGACACAGAAGAAAAATTAAGATTCTGGAAACAGTACATAGAACAACTGTTTAAAGATCAAAGAGACAATGTAGATAACGAATACATAAACAGTGACACAGGACCAGAAATAACAAGAGATGAAGTGGAATACACGATTAAAGAAATGAGGCCGGGGAAGGCTACAGGCCCAGATGAACTACCAATAGACATAATTAAACTCATCAAAGGCAACAACTTAATAAAGATCGTGGAACTATTTAACAGCATTTACAAATCTGACACGACTATACACAATTCATCATCCCATCCAACACAACATAAACTGGCAGCTTATCATAGTATGCTACATAGATTAACAGAAATTCCGATGTCAAAATACAACTTTGAGACAGAATTAAATATAATTAAGCAAACAGCAGTAAACAACGGATACAACGAACAAACAATTAATAAAATGTTAAATCAAAAACTACACAAGAAAGCCCTGAAATTAGTATTTCCACCACCAGAGAAAAAACCCAGTACTTTCTGCTCGATTACAAATACAGGCAAAATAACAACAAAAATAGCCAAACACATAAAAAAGAAAGGAATAACACCAGCTTTCCGAACAAATAACAACCTAGGCAAATATATTACAAATAACAAGAGCCAAAATAAAAAACACTTAAATAGTGGTGTGTACAAACTTCAATGTGGCGACTGCCCAAAAACTTACATCGGTCAAACTGGTAGAAACTTCAATAAATGAATAGCAGAACATAAAAGGGCTTTCAATAATAGAAAAACAGATTCGACATACGCACTTCACCTTTTAGATCATAATCATTCTTTTAATGACAAATTTAAAATACTTCACATTCAAAATAAAGGCCTTAAGCTATCTTTGTTAGAATCTATGGAAATCAACAAATTAAAAAACACAGATATAATTCTGAATGACCAACTTGAGACAAACAGTTCTCCCCTCCTCAACCTATTTCATTAGAGACTATAAATTGTAAACGTATGCCAAAAATAGATCACTTGACAAAGGCAATCAGCCGAAACAGCTGTAGTGATAATAGTTAAAATAAATTTTGTGGAAGTTTGAAAACGAAAGTGTGAAGTTTTCAGTGTTTTATTGTTACATTTACAAATCTGGTATCATACCTAATGAATGGCTAGTAACAACAATAATAGCCATACCCAAAAAGTCCAATGCGAGACAATGCTCGGAACATCGCACCATCAGTCTCATGTGTCATATATTAAAGGTCTTCTTAAAAATCATTCATCGGAGAATATATAAAAAATTGGAAGTTGACATCGGACCCTCTCAATTTGGCTTTAGAGACGGACTAGGAACTAGAGAGGCACTGTTTGCTTTTTATGTTCGAACACAACGATGCTTAGACGTAAATCAGGACATATTTGTGTGTTTCCTAGACTATAACAAAGCATTTGATACAGTAAAACATAAACCACTGATGCAAATACTGGAAAATAAAAATATTGATACAAGGGACATGCGAGTGATAAGGAATCTATACTACAAACAAGAAGCTACAGTACGAATTAACAGCTCGATATCAGATAGAATACAGATCAAAAGAGGTGTTCGGCAGGGCTGTGTGTTGTCTCTAACCTTGTTCAATGTCTACGCGGAAGAAGTTATTTAAAAAGCTCTTATGAACGAAAAAGCCGGAGTAAAGATCAACGGTCACCCCATTTGCAATATCCGATATGCTGATGATACCGCGCTCATAGCAGAAAATATTGACGACCTACAGAGATTACTAAACAAAGTGGTAGAAGCAAATGAAGAATTTGGTCTGTCACTGAATACAAAGAAGACCAAATTCATGACAATTACAAAGAAACGTATCAATAATATCAACTTACATGTAGGACAGAATCTTATTGAACGAGTACAAAATTACAATTACCTCGGAACAAATATTAACGAGTTAAACGAATACACCAGAGAAATAAGAATAAGAATAGAGAAAGCCCGCAGTGCCTTTAACAACATGAAACAAATGCTGTGTAGCCGAAACCTAAGCCTAAAGCTGAAAATACGAATGCTTAAATGTTATGTTTTCTCGGTCCTGTTATATGGGGTGGAGGCGTGGACACTAAATAAGCAATGTATGGGTAAGCTGGAGGCATTTGAGATGTGGGCGTACCGAAGAATGTTAAAAATCTCCTGGAAGGATAAGATAACTAACCAAGTTGTATTAGACAGGATGAACAAACAAAAGGAGGTCGTATTGAGTGTTAAAATGAGGAAACTACAATACCTGGGACATATTACACGTGAGAATAAATATCAACTGTTACAACTAATTATGCAAGAAAGATTGAAGGTAGGCGCAGCATAGGTAAGAGAAGAATGTCATGGTTGAGAAACCTCAGGGAGTGGTTTGCTTGCACTTCCACACAATTGTTCCGAGCGGCAGCCTCCAGGGTCAAAATTGCCATGATGATAGCCAACCTTCGTAGCGGAGATGGCACGTGAAGAAGAAGAAAAAAACAAATATATCCAACTGAGTTCTGCTGTTACGTTTTTAAAAGCACATCTTATTTCATTCTTAACAGCTAATGTCCTCCTAAGTATGCCCTAGTACATATGTCCTTTTTTTCAAGCCATAAAAGACTGATGTCATTGCTAAGATATGTACTTACTCTTCTGAAATCTTCAAATCAAAAGAAATTATCAGAAATTCTTATCTTGAAATTCAGAAGTACGAGTGACTACCTTTAAGGGCGAAGGTGATTCTCAGAAGTACCCTAGTTTATAGAGCTTTTCTGTATCTGACATGTAAGTAGTATTTTTTTCGTCGCAGATTAAATTTAAATTAAATTTAGTTTAACTATCTAACTTTATAAACCCTGTACTAACAGCTCACTGACTATTTAGTGCAGTTTCCATCAGATTGGTGATGCTTAATGGCACTAATGTTCCAATACAATACTTGGTTTGTCAATCTTACTATCCATTAATGTTATAGTTGCTCACTCGATTTGTTATTTACGTTAGGCGCCATTTTTGTAACGAATATATTACGCCACATTGAGTGTGGAGATAGAGCAAGCAAAATAAACGATACTTGTGCGAACGGCACTCAGGGCTTGATTGGAGAGCTAGAGTCGTGAATAAGTGAACGGCAAGGGGTCGGATTGGGGCAACTACAAAAAAATAAAACAAAGGGGTTACTTACATAAGTCTCTTGGGCAAAGGGGGCAAACAAAACACAGGAAAGATGTAGCAGAAAGATCTAGCAATTTAAAATGGTGCCAAATGGTACAAGGTGCCAAATTATAACGATTACAACAACTAGTTGTAACTATTGAAATAATTATTAGAAATGAAAACTATATCTTTTTTACATGAAACTCAAAAAAAACGGGGGTTAGAGAAATAAACAAAATGGTTAAAACAAATTAAACATTTATTGTGTCTAACCACAAACAGTTACAAAACATAGACAATACAAAAAGTCACAAAAGTAAATACAAAAATAACTAAGAGAAACACTTATTATGTCCTAGCCGTTTACAAACTTTAGGAGTTGGAGATACTACAAAAACTTACAAATGTTATTGCATAGAAGTTAACCTTCTTTTAAAAACAAAACAAACTAATGTCAAAAAAAAAAAATAAAGTTGCTGTCATATGTCAACATTAAATTTTGAATCTGAGAACAAATAAATTAACAGCTAAAGTCAAACCCTAAAATCTACAATTTTAAATATTAAAATTTCTAACCTGTATGAAAGCAATTATTGTTACAAAAAATGTCTATGGTTACTTTTAATTTTTAAACCAAAAAAGTTACCTGGATTACGGGGTTTTAACTAAAAATTCTGAGGGTAGAACTGGAACTCAAACTCTAACATACGAAAATTACTGCATCTCACACTACAAATGATTGAGATTGGAAGTTGCGGCACTGGAACACAAACTTTGAAAACTAAACTGAACTTGGCTTCTTAAAAACAGGAACAGGTACAGCTGGACACAATGGCAACATTTCAAAACTCACTTTAACTGTAACTATTAATTGAACAGTTAACTGCTACTAAACTTATTTTCCATAACGTAAGACGAAGAACAAAAAGACATTACAAATTTGATCTAAAATTTGGACAAACGATAGAAGCAAATGTCAATGCTGACAACGCCTCAGCGAGAGTGATGAAATTATCTTTAAAATTCATTCGCTTAACTTGACATAAACAAAACACTTACAACGGGAACGGAAACGTAAAATATCCTATTTCTTCGACGCACAGAAACTTCGAATAAAACATTAAAAGAAATGCCGAGGAAGTACACATCTATAAAATGTAAACAAACGCTAAAATCGTTTACATTAACTCAAGCGATGTAAAAACGAATTAAAATATATTTCATGTTTTAACTCGTACGATAATAACAGAGAAACATGGAAAATATTTTTCGTTATTTTCGTACATATATGGGGGGATTTCAATTAAATACCTATACGAGGGGATGCCAATATATTAGTAAAATGCTACACTGGAATTTGGTTCTTTAATAGAAACATATTTCTCCAATGATGCACCACCAAAATCTGCAAAAGGTCTTTTAAAAGACATCGGGTCTTAACCGGGAAGCAGCAAAGAAAAATATCTTTTTTATTATTTAAGCGCTTCTGTAGCCAAGACTGTTGTAATTCAAAAATCGACAACAGACATGAAGGCGCAACTGGAATGCAGAAAAACATTGATTCTCCTAACTGTTAAAGATAATATGCAGCAAAAACTGATAAGTTTGTTTCTCCATTTTATAAATCACCTTTACCAACTATTAAAAAGAAAACAGTCACCAAAGGTAAAAAGTCCACTAAATGAATAATTATAATTTCGTCGCCTTACAAACACGAGTTAGAGATCTCATTGGAAAAAGCAGCTGCAAAAGCTGCAGAAAAAGAAAAAGCAAAAAGAAAGACCTCAGCTATTTCTGAATTAGCAAACAGAATGTCACAAAATAAAACAGAAGAAACCTGAAAACCATTCAGAAGAAGATGAAGATTTTGTACCAGCTAATGAAGACGTTGATTTAGACGAAATTGGTAAAATTCCAGAAAAAGGATGTTCTGGCACAGAACAGGACAATTATATATGTGATGTTTGCAAATAAATGTTAAAAATGTGTATTATTGCCAATAAAAATGATACCTGTAAAATATTTATTTTGTTTTCAGATATGTGACAGAAGTAGGTCCATATTTAGATCAATGGAACTTCTTCTTCTTTGTGTGCCATGCTTGTATTCAAGCGTTGGCTATTGTCATATTGACAAGCTGATGAAATGATTCTCGGTCCGCAGCTAGATGAAACAGTTCCTCGACCGTTCGACCTATCCATTGTCTAATGTTACGCAGCCAGGACAGTTGTTTTCTTCCGACCTAACGTTTTCCTTCGATTTTGCCCTGAATGATTCACCGAAATAAGCGATATTTAGGTCCTTTTCATTATATGACCGATGTATTGGACCTTTCTCATTTTGATGATGTTGATCAATGCTCGCTATTTGTGCACGGTCTCTAGCACACGTTCGTTAGATATGTGTGCTGTCCACGGGATTTTGAGCATACGACGGTAATACCATAACTCAAACGCTTCTAATTTGTTAAGATTTTTTATTTTTGTTGTCCAGGTTTCACATCCATAGAACAAACTGAACCAGACGTATCACTTCAATACTTTTAGACGTGTGGTCAACGACATACTTCTATTGCATAATACAGAACGCCAGTTAATAAAGTTTTTCCGTGCGAGTTCTATTCTGGTCGAAATTTCCTCGTCACTTTCAACCCTGCAGTCAATCTAGCTACCCAGATATCTAAAGTGTTCCACCCTTTCCAGGATTTTGTTATCTAATCTTAGTACTGAGTCTTCGATATTCATTTTTCCGACCACCATCCATTTTGTTTTTTTTGCGTTGATTGTTAAGCTCTTTTCAGTGCATTCGTTGTTTACAGCATTCAACAGAGTTTGAAGATCTTCTAGACTCTCTGCCATTATTGCGGTGTCATCGGCGTATCTGATGATAATAATTTCACCACCGATCTTAACACCTTCGCGGCGATTATTTATGCTATTTCAAAAACTGCTTCAGTGTAGGTTCATTAAACAACATCGGTGACATAACACTTAAAAGTTACACATAACGCTTAAAAGTACAACGAATTATATTTTTTTAAATATCATTGTTGAACAATTTTTTTTTGGTAATGCAATATGGTTTGTAGAAGGTCTGCACAAAAATATCAAGAAGTTGGTAAATAATTGAAAGTGTTATTCTATAAAACAAAAGTAAGGGCCCATTCATATTATCTATTGGGTCTTCGAAAATCAAGAAAATCAAGAATTAGATCCATACTTATAATCGCTGTCGTTGATATTTTCATTGGGATTGTAAATAATGACTGAGTTAATTGCTACGATGCATTTTTTCGTATCCATTATTCTTTTATTAATTTCTCACCGTATTTCCCCATACTTTTTTCCAAAATTGCAGGAGTAGCAGCACTCAATGTTTCTTTTCACGCTTCCAAAACCGCTACGTTACTGTAACCATTACCTCCAATATAGTTGCCGTAGTAAGTTTTGCACATTCCCCAAATATGTTCAATGTGATTGAATTTACAATGGTAAGTGGGCAGTCTTAACATATTATGTCACAAACTATATACAGTGTGTTCCAACGAAAATTTGGCCCCTCAGAAACCAAGATTCTCTTCAAAATTTGAATTTTTGAAGAGAAAACACCTCTATTTGTATTAGGAGTGGGACGAATTTTCATGCAAAATCCATGCCCTCAAATGTAACTCCCTACTTCCTCGCATCAACCCCAGTTTTTTTTTTTAATAAACAGCAAGTATGGTCGAGTGGCACATCATTTGAAAGTAATTTTTTTTCTACACGACACTCTATTTTTTTATTTACTTAATAACTGAAGATAATTTTGGATTTAACCAATTTATTGATTGATAGAACAGTAGTAATTAATTCTGTTTCATGAACTTAAAACCAAAAATCTGATTTTTGTAGTTCCTTTAAAGTTCCACTACATGTTCTCTTATTTTACTTTCTAACCGTAAATATGGACTTCCCCTAGTTTCGTTTGAACAAAATTTCTGTTTTTTGTCTTTAATACAAGGGTAAATTGCAGTTTCTTCTCAGATAGGAGGCTTTTTCTATATTTTCATTTTTTATTTGATAATTTTTATCGATTGATCTGATTCTGTTCTACAATTTTATCTATTTTTATATTGACATTCAGAACTATATTTTGGGAAATAATATTAAGATTTACCAATTTAAAAATTAAAAAGTGATACGTCCCTTTGGACTTGTGCAAAATTGTTTTGTTTGTTTTTCAAACCCCACACCACGAAAATATGTGAAGCATCATTAATTTCAATAGTGTAATCTTAAGCATACATCCGTTTTACTATATAAGGGTATGAATTTAATGATTTATTTGAAATTTTTTACCTGAATTACAATAAGACTTGGCTGGGAGTTCCTAACAGGTTGAAAAGACTCCTGAGTACACTTAAAGGTACCGCACATTCTCACATTTGTGCTCATTCTTTATTTTCTATTATTCGTTCAAAGCAATGGAGGCTTTTTGTGGTAGAGACATGTAATGCATGGAAAATTTTTTGCGATAGGTTCACACAAGCGAAAACTACAGCTCAATATTATCTATTTGCAAACTTTTTATATTTACATAATTGATATATATATATATATATATATATATATATATATATATATATATATTCTTCTTCTTAGTCGTTAACCTGATGCAGGTATCGTGATATCATGAAGCTGTTAGGTAATTTTTCCAATGTTCCTCCACGTTTTTCTATCTTCTGCCAATCTAGCACATTCTGACAATGGAGCGCCAATGGTAGCAACAATATGGTCCGTGTATCGTGTAGGAGATCTACCTCTACTTCTTTTGCCTTCTACTTTTCCCTGGATGGTAAGTTTTTCAAGACCATTTCTTCGAAGCACATGTCCAAAATAGCTTATTATCTGTTCTGTTATTTGTGTTCTTAGTCTTTTCTTTTTTTTTTTTTTTTTTCTTCTTCTATATATATATATATATATATATATATATATATATATATATCGATATATATATATATATATATATATATATATATATATATATATAAGAGTAAGAAAAAAGAAGTACTTGTGACTTTATATATATATATATATATATATATATATATATATATATATATATATATATAAACAACAAAGTTTATTAGGGCTGCAGTCAGAAGTTTGGCCGGGATGTTACAGAAATACTCTTTTGACTTTTGGTCTAGCTTTCGGAATTGTTTAATTCCTTTTTCAAGACACTGTAATTAGGAAAATGTGTAAATACTTACAATATATCACAAAATGGCAATGTAACTTACTAGTCGTTGAGATTATTTGTATAAAGCTATGACACTCAACATTAATAACACACATATAAAATAATGGACAAAATACATTTTAAATGTTAGTTAAAGATAGTAAAAATTTGTATGTGACATCTTTTTTCCGGCCAAACTTCTGACTGCAGCCCTAATAAACTTAGTTGTTTGTTTAAATCGACAGTCACTAATATCTAGTATTTATTATATATATTATATATATATTATACATCCCACCATCATTTCGAACTCTTTTCACGTTGCAGTAATTTAGCATCACCCAGAAATACTATCATATTCAAATTATAAGTCATGTATATTCGTTTAGTGTATCTTTTTAGGCTTGACATTGTTGTCAGTTTTTTAATATATCGATTTTTTTATATATTTATTTTTTTACACTCAACAGACATTTTAACTCCCTATAGGTCAAATCATTGTGTCTTGCGTCAATACAGAATCACGAGATGTTGCCAAAATATATATATTTATTTGAAACATAGATACATACATATCGATCCGTTTTAGTATAGTTCACCGACCGACATTCAACCTTACAGACCGGTTTTTAGGGTTCTCGGATTTATTATTATGGTTTGGTTGTATATTTATTTAGCAGGTAATTTTTCCCAGAGAATTGTGAAAAATTATGAATGAACGATCGAAACGAATTTTGCCGCTGGCAGCAACAGATGAGTAATACTTGTATTATTCTTGTAAAATTGACAAATACGAGAAAAACGTTCGTCTCCAATAAAATATGTTGATGTACAGACGGTTAGTTTTTTAAAATTAGTATTAATTTTTGGTTAAATTTTGTTTGTTTATGTAGAATATAATTTTTTTTTGTTTCAAATTAAATTTAAAATATATTGTATATGCTACCAGTGCACTGTTCATGTTTATTTGTTTTCTATTAAAATAATAAATAACTATGTAAATGTATAATTTTTTATTTACTATAATAAAATTTGTGGAAATGTTGCTTTAAAAGTTAAAAATACTTAAAGAAAAATAAAAAAATAATAATAAAAAACTTTTTACATTAGAATGAATAACTGATACTAATTTGCAGCACCTTCTTCTTCTTCTTTTGGCATCATAACCCTGGACGGGTCTTTGCCTGTCTGGCTATGTCCTTTCATTCAGATCTCTCTTGTGCCCTTCTTCTCCATTGTCTTATGTTGATTGTTTTCAGGTCGTCTTCCACGTCATCCAACCATCTCGTTCTGGGCCTTCCTTTTTTTCGCCTTTCTATGGGCTTCCATTGTAACATTTTCTTTGTTGTTTTTGCATCGTTTTGTCTCTGCACATGTCCCAGCCATGACAGTCTTTGACTTTTCACAAATCTTACAATGTCATAATCTTCATTTAACTCATTAACCTCGTCGTTTCTTCTGATTCTCCATGTGCCATCTTCTTCTTGTACCGGACCTTATACTTTCCTCAGTATTTTTCTCTCGAATGTCCTGAGTTGGGCTTCATCTTTTTTCGCCATTACCCAAGTTTCACATCCATAGGTTACTACGGGTCTAATCAGTGTTCTGTAGATAGTCATTTTGGTTCTTTTGTCTAATAATTTCGATGTCATCAATCTTTTATTAGCATAGTATGTACGATTCCCGCTGGAAATACGTGCATTAATTTCGCTACTTACGGAGTTTTTCTGATTGATTTCTGTGCCGAGATATGTAAAGGCATCCACTCGTTCGATAGTATAGTTGTCTATTGTGATATTATTTTCATTGTCAGTTATTCTTTTGACTGTCATATACTTCGTTTTTGCTTCGTTTATTTTGAGACCTCTTTTTCTTGCTTCAGGATCAATTTGTTTAAACACTTCCATTAGTCGTGGCTTATTCCTACTAATGATGGCTACATCGTCTGCATATGCAGTAATTTGTACTAATTTGGTGTTTATATGGCCGGTTATATTGGTTTTTCTGATGACTGCCTCAAGAACTTGGTTGAATAGCATGGTTGATAGGGCATCTCCCTGTCTTACTCCCATGTTGATGTTAAACAGGGGAGTCAGTTCTCCATCTACTCTGACTGCGGCTTTTGAACCCTGCAACGTCATTTTTATGAAGCTGATGTATTGCTTAGGTATACCTAGATTATACAGGTCTTCCAGCATTCTGTCTCTTGTCACACTATCAAAAGATTGTTTAAAGTCTATATACATAGTATATAGGTCCATGTCGTATTCATAAGCTTTTTCTTGTATCGTTCTTAGTATGAATATGTTATCTGTAGTGGCTTTATTTGGTCTGAATCCATTTTGATAATCACCAATTATATTTTCGGAGTATTCTAATAATCTATTGTAGATTATACCAGAAAGAATTTTGTATATTACTTAGCAATGTAATTGGCCTATAATTCTGGTATTCCCTCTTATCTCCTTTTTTATATATTGGCTGTATGAGGCCAACTGTCCATTCCTCTGGCATTTGCTCCTTCGTCCATATTAATGTTATTAGGTAATGGATTCTTTCCCAGAGTTCGGATCCTCCATGCTTTAATAATTCTGCCAAAATTCCGTCCGTTCCTGGTGCTTTATTGTTTTTTACTTTATTTATTATCTGAACTACTTATATAATATTATTCATAACTCGGATTTTCGATGTGCAGCTCCGCCGTATAATATTTTGTCTCGTTCTGATCATTTTCGTTGTCTGCATTTAGATTTTCTTCGAAATATTGTTTCCATCTCATTATAATTTTTTGCTTATTTGTTAGTAGTTCTCGGTCCTTGTCTTTGCATATCGTTAGTTTTGGTCTAAATGACTGTGTGCTTTCTTTTATGCATTTATAGAATTTTCTGCTTTCGCGTCTGTTGTTATGCTTTACGATTCCTTATACTTGTTTTTTCATAGCCTCCTTTTTCTTTCTTCTGCATATTCTAGTCGCTTGTATTCTTTTTTCGTTATAAATCTCACTGCTATTTCTTGTGTTTCTTTGAAGTTGGTTAAGCCTAGCTTGCCTTTTTTCCTCTACTGCAGTTCTGCATTCATCATCATACCATTCCGCATTTCTTTGCCTTTTGGCAGTTTCCTCTGCTGACTCTGTTATAATTGTTTCTAATTGTCTAAATTCTCCTCTGCAGTATCTTCCTCTCTAGTTCAGTTGAGTTTTATTTGGAGAGCATTTCTGTAATCTTGTCTCTTTGTTGCGCTTTTGAATTCTTCGACATTCCATTTTTTGATTTGAATATTTTTCCCTTTTGCTACTGTCGCTATTTTCTACCGTAATTTTGCCCCTACAAGATAGTGATCTGAGTCAGAGTTCGCCCCGCAATACGTTCTGACATTAGTTATGTCTGTTGCCCATCTTTTTGAGATGAGTATATGGTCAATTTGATTTGCTTCCTTAGTTCCTGGTATTTTCCATGTTCCTTTATGGTTATCTTTTCTCTGAAAGTTAGTACTGACAACTACGTAATTATTTGCTGCTCCGGACTGTGCCACCCTGAGTCCATTTTGACTGGTTTCAGTGTGCAAACTGTGTTTCCCAAATATATTTGCAAACGTTTCTTCTTTCCCCAGTTTAGCATTAAAATCGCCTAACGTTTTAACAGCATCGTGTCTTTGGATTTTATCACATACATCCTGTAGTTCTCCATAGAATCTTTCAACGTCTTCTTCATCAGCCTCTTCCGTCGGTGCATATACATTAACCATTGTCACGTTATGAAATTTACCTTTAAATCTTATGGTGCAAATTCTATCTGATATTGGTGTAAATGCGATAATGGCTTTCCGCAGTTTTTTGGTTATTATAAACCCTACTCCTCTTTCACCTTGTCTCATTTCATTTCCGGAGTAGTATAGTGAGAATTTATTCTTATGAATTTCTCCCTGGCTCTTCCATCTGATTTCCTGCAGTGCCAATATTTCAACTCCGTATTTTTCAAGTTCTTCTGCCATACTTATCATAGCTCCTGCCTTTAAGAAGGTTCGCACGTTCCGGGTTCTAAATTTTAAATCCATAATCATGTCCATTTTTCTGTGCTGAGTTCGTTGTTATGAGATCCGTCCGTTTGTTTCATTAGCCATTGTATTCGCAACAATTGAGTTCTACAAGGAAGGGTTGTTAACCCTTCGCTCAACCCCCTTTTCATCGGAGGACCAAGGCTCCCTTCTTCGTCTGCCCTGACCCCACCATCCACTGGGGTTGGTTACCCAGTCTCCAGTGGGGTTGCTCAGGTTACCGGTGTGTACCAGCGTGGAGGTGAAGATAGGAATTGAGTAGGAGAGGCTAAGTGATGCCAACAGGATACGACATCATGTATTGCGCTTAACTAGTTTTTCTTAAAACAGTTTTTGGAAAATTTTAATATAAATGGTGGACTACCAGTTTTTTAATAGGTAGGTACTTGGAATTTGGTCCTTAAAGACTCCCATTGACTGAAAGTTTAAAATCGCAAAGGGAAATCTTCTTTTGATATCCACTGTTATATAAGAAATATGTTATATGTTCACATGAATAGTAGCTCAGCATTTGTTCACGTAAGTGTATACCACATTTATTTTTATTATATTAATCAATTAACTCTTTTAAATATCAATCCTCTTCTTGATCTAATTCTAACCCTCTGACAACGAAATTCTGAATATATCATGTATATATCTCGTTTATCTCTGCATTTGGTCACACATATTTCTTCAGGACTGTAAATACTGACCATCTCACGTTGTTTTTAGTTTCTTTGACAAGTAGAGATTGTCTATTCGGTTATTTCTTAATATAGACTATGAGCAATTGTCTAGATTGTCTAGCTTATTGAACACTATTATAGAAGTTATCAGTGGTCAATCTACGTTTATGTTCACATCTAGCTTTTTTAGATGTCGAAAGCATATTATTTACATCTATTTTTTTTACAAATATAATACAATTTACAAAAACAATTTTATAACTCACTTTTACAGAGGTAATTAACAATAAAAACGTACTAATAGAAACTAATAATTTACGATTTTCAATACTATAAGGGTACTTGAGGAACAATACGTTTTCACGTAATAATAGTTCCTGTATAAGTGAAATTGTATTTTAATGTGCTTTATTGAAGCACACTAGACATATTGCAGTTTTACCATCACATGCTCCACAGTATGTTTTAACTATTTTAACTTTTCTATCGGTCTTTCTACTAGTCATGTTCCTTCTTAAACTTTTGTAATATCTTGTACACTTTCTTCTCTTTTTATTACCTACGTCGCTTTGCCTAAGATGGTATTTTTTGGGTGTAACTGGTCGTGAGCGTTCCAACATTTATTTATTTGCAAATGTCTTCGCGAACACCAATCTGAACTCAATGATAGGTTGTCGCTTTTTCGCCTTTTCTATTATTTAACAACTAAGCATTGGCTACTGCGGTATTAAATATTAATTTCACTGCCACTTTCCGGTACCACTTCAGAATTTTGGATATTGGGTTCTGGTAAGAAGCAATTTGATTACTAAAATCAACACTCTTTTTCACCAAGTTATAATCGAGAATAGCTTGTGGTTTTAGCACTTGTGTATAATTTTTCTTTTCACCTGATTAAACCAAGATAAAACTATTATGTTGAAATATTGTAATAATTAAAACTGGTTTTTTGTTGACACATTTTTTCACTTGTGAAATCAATAATGGGGGTAAATTTCATTATAAGTAACCGGTTGCCACTTTTTTAATCAAGATTTTGGTTTTACATTTTTTGTAGTAGACCATATGCACATTAATTCGTTTTTTAAACTATGATTATAATTCATCGACCAATATTCTAATAAAAAAGTGTTTTTGCGTCGTCCGGAATGTTATAAACTGGTTCTCTTTCACAAAGCATACGAAATATGGTTTACATTCTACATTTAGAAAAATCTTTTATAATGCAAGTCTTGTTCGTTTACCTAAACTTAATTAATACACAAAACAAATAATCTATTGTTTTTATAGAAATGCATATTCCTGTCGGATTTGTATCAGTGGGGCATGAATCACTGGTGTCTCGTATATCAGGACCTCTTATTGCATTACAAACATAGTTCTCAATTAGCAGTGTGGTACAAATTAAAGCCGTAATACTGTTCGTAATACCATGAGACCGTATGTTATAAATAAATATATCCCTACAAGTATTATCTTGAAAAATGGGAAAAATACAATAAAAAAAGCAATATCAAAAGGTATTTAAAAATGGCTAGTCATTCATGGGCGTACAGTTAAAAACAAAAGTTTTCAGTGTTCTATTGCTTGATTATTATTATCTGGTTGGTATATTTTAAAAATACTAGCTAAGTATTCTGCAAATGTTGACATTTTTTTCTGGTCTGATCTGCCTCAACTAACATCATTTTTTTTAAATGGTGTATTATTTCATATTCTTAAATGTATATTATATATTTCACGTTCTACGATGCATTCCACGTTTGACACACTGTCTTATTTAATTTTCTGTCATTCTATTTGTTAAATCCTATCCAATTTACGTCACAGCGTCAAGGAGCAGTAAATGTGTGCAGTGAACGGGAGGCATATGTCTAACAGTGAATGTTGGAACTTTTTCGCGTTTATCATATGTACATTAGTTGACTAAAAGTAGACGTATGCAAATCATATGGTATTCGCTAAATTCTGTCACGTAATATGCCATAGACCTCTGTGGGTTATTACGTTTTAT
The DNA here is from genome assembly GCA_918026665.1 of Diabrotica balteata. Classification (NCBI taxonomy): domain Eukaryota; kingdom Metazoa; phylum Arthropoda; class Insecta; order Coleoptera; family Chrysomelidae; genus Diabrotica; species Diabrotica balteata. The sequence continues at coordinate 134,616,892 of OU898276.1, forward strand.
TGCTGCCAGTTTACCGTGATATTACATGCCGCCATGTTTACTTTGTCTCCACCATCGTATTATCTCCATTAAATCTTATCATTTAGGCTCCATATGTCATGATTAGACCTATAGGACAGGAGATACATAACTAAGGCTCTTTTGACATAGCATATATAGGAGCAAATATTTATACCTAAGGTCTTTTTGACGTGTTGCTGTATTTGATCTACGTCGTAGCATTCTATTGGTTAAATGATATCATTTGAGGTACTGTATGTCACGATTGGACTAATAGGATAGAAGATACATAACTAGGCTCTTTCACGATTGGACTAACAGGATCGCGGATGCATAACTAAGGCCCTTTTGACAGGCTGATGTATGCTGTATTTTATTTTTCTGTCTCATAGTATTTGATTGGTTAAATCCTATCATTTGAGGTACTGTACGTCACGATTGTGCCACTACAAACGAAGATATGTAAATAGGGCCCTTTTGACATGTTGCTGTATTTGATTTCTAAGTCATTGTATTCTATTAGTTAAGTGCTACCATTTGCTATATCGTACGTGACGATTGGACTAATAGGACCGAAGATACATAACTAAGGCCCTTTTGACATGCTACTCCATTTAATTTTTATACCTTATTGTATTTTATTAGCTAAAACCTTTCATTTGAGGTGCTGCACGTCATGATTAGAATAATAGACCCGAAGATACACAACTAAGGCCCTTTTGGCATGTTGCTGTATCCGATTTTTCTATTTCATTGTTTTCCATTGGTTAAATCCTATCATTTGAGATACTGTACGTCACGATTGGACTTATAGAAACGAAGATATATAACTAAGGCCTTTTTGACATGCTGCTGTATTTGATTTTTCTGTCTTATTGTATTTTATTGGTTAAATCCTATCATTTGAGATACTGTACGTCACGACTGGACCAATTGGAGCGAAGATACATGATGCCAGAATGATTTATGGATGAAAAAAAATATATATATTTTTAAATTTACTATTTCGTTGTGGGTAATATTATATTCAACAGCGATGCCAAATTTCTGATGCTAAAATGATTGATAATGAAAGTTGGATATACATTTTTATGTATATAATGACATCGAGTAAACGGCAAAACCCTGAACTAAATATATATAATATTTTCACCGTACCATCATTTTAGACTCAAACATTTTCTGGAATAAACTTATATAACTCAGTAAGGGATAAAAAGAGAAAGCCGATATTTTAAAATACCAACACGGTATCAAATCTCTAATCAGTGAGATGGTTAAAATTCTTGTAACAAGTACAGAAAAAAAGTTACATAGGTGTTGTAAAGTAGCGTCGATATACAGATGCTACTTTGCAAGACGATGCTAAATTGATGGTAAAAGCATAATGTATCGATGCCAAAATGATAGTAGGATGTATATATATATATATATATATATATATATATATATATATAAACAACAAAGTTTATTAGGGCTGCAGTCAGAAGTTTGGCCGGGATGTTACAGAAACACTCTTTTGACTTTCAAGACACTGTACTGTAATTAGGAAAATGTGTAAATACTTACAATATATCACAAAATGGCAATGTCACTTACTAGTCGTTGAGATGACACTCACCCTATGACACTCAACATTAATAACACACACATAAAATAATGGACAAAATACATTTTAAATTGTAGTTAAAGATAGTAAAAATTTTCTAGCTTTCGGAATTGTTTAATTCCTTTATCAAGACATAGTCGTTGAGATTATTTGTACGAAGCTATGACACTCAACATTAATAACAAACATATACACTAAAACTTATACAATAATTAATACAATACATTATATATATATATATATATATATATATATATATACATATATAATATAAAATTATTGTTTCTTGGGTTTAGGTTCAATAAAGATATGTTACATGTGGAACTAGATTATATATATATATATATATATATATATATATATATATATATATATATATATATATATATAGAGAGAGAGAGAGAGAGAAAAGGAAGCAAATATGGGCTACCCATTTTGTATTTCTTTGTAAAAAAAGAATAAAAATTCTATTTCAATTCCAAAGGTACGTAAGAATACCTATATTTAGTTACTTATAACCTGCCCAAAGTTCAAATTGATTAAAAAATACATAACTGTTTTAAACGTACAAATAATGAAAAATTGTACTTTTGCGTCGTTTGAATAATGATTCTAAATATGGGCTACCTCGAAAAATATGTCTTAAATTTGTGTGAAATGAGATAAATGCGTGAAAAATATATTTTAATATCTAAAATACAAACAATATATCAAATAACTCATAGACAATGACGTGTGTGTTTCTTTTTTTACTGGGAGAAAATCTATTTGCAAAAGTCACACACATATTCTTCTTTTTTCGGCCCCAGCGCACTCGTTATGTGCCCACAAATGGCACATGAAGCACTTGACCCATATTTCACCAAGATTATACTCTGAAAAAAGTGCTTCGCAAACCATACACGTTACGTCATCTGCGTCTTGTGTAGGCTGTGTAGAAGGAAACTCATTGTAATCGCTCTCATCATCTGCAGGCACATATTCCTCTTCATCCTCGCTACTAGAACCCGATTTCTTTTTTTGGTTCTTTGTGACTTTGATAACCTGCTTACGTTTTCCTTTTTTTATTTCTTTTCCTTTTCTTTTTTCTTTGCCTTTTCCTACTTCGTTTTGCTTCCTTTGTCTTTGTTGAGAGATTGGATCAGTTCATTTTTGTAAGGTGAAGAGGTTATCACTGAACACTTACTTGGCTTACGCCCACGATTGGAGGTTTTTTTCTTCAATAATGGCACAGGAGAAATATCATATGGTGTTGTCAGAGATGTTCTTGAAGACCCAGATGTGGAAGGAATTGATGGAATGGGCTTATTCTCAAATAATTTTCTTTTTACACCAAGCTCTGCACAAGGTCTTCCGGAAGGCGTGGCAGACTTTCTGTAAAAGCGTGTTGTGGGAATAGCGACAAGCTGTGAACTAGTTGCAGAAATATCATTAAGCTGTGTGTTACTTGTAGAAATGGTTTCAAGCTGTTTATTAGGCCCAGATGGAAGAGTGGGAGAATTAGATGATAAATTATTGTGGCTGGAACGACAATCTGGTGTGCTCTCAAAATTGATAGAGTTATCGTCAGAATTTGTAGGTTCATTTGAATTGACAGCAGCGGTTGAAACGACGATCATTATCCTCACTCGCATCATCAGGTGCGGCTATCACAGTATTTTCTGCTTCAATTTCAGCTGCCATGAAATCGACATCTGTAAATATGTTTTTATTCAAGGGATGAATCCCCGTAGCTCTAAATCCATTAACGGCAATCTCTCCAGTTTGGCATTTCAAATAAGCTCTCCCAAAGAGCTCTGACACATCAAATGCACTTAGTGGACGATTATTGTGGCGCAACCAGACCCGGATCTCTTTGCTGTAGTAAGCCTTAAGAACACCCATGTAAGTTTTGTCCAATGGCTGGAGTTTGTGGGTGCAATGGGGAGGCAAGACAATTATAGTGACATGATTATCTCTAGCTAAATCTATGACATCTATATTACGTGTATGGCTGTAATGACCATCCATAATAAGCAGGATTGGTGATTTTTTTGTGGGTTTCACTGTGTCAATGAAATGTTGAAACCATCTTGTAAAAATATTGCTTTGTATCCATCCACTGGGATGTACTGCCATGATGGAACCTGGAGGAGCTCCTTTCATCAGTTGCTGGTTAATATTTTTACGTGGGAATATCATCATTGGTGGGATGAATTGGCCAGCAGCGCTCATCGACGTCACGACGGTTATCAGAGAGCCCCTTTCAGCAGAAGTTAATGATGCAATTTGTCGTTTCCCTTTTCGGCCTACTACCTGTGCAATCTTGTTTTGTACAACCGTAAGACCTGTCTCGTCCACATTGAAGATACATTCAGGTGGGTAAAATTGTTTGTCATATTCTGTTTCCAGAACATTGAAAAAGGATGCGACATTTTCTTTGTTAAAGCCTCTTGCTCGTGAATATGATGTTCCCGTTGGTCGTCGTACTGATAGCTGTTTATGGCGTTGCAGGAAAAGCCTCAGCCAGGCTCTGCCTGCCGTATTACCTCCAAACGGATGTTTGATATTGTTCCTGTAAGCTAAGACGTACGCCATCCTCCTAAGATCTTTTCTGGTTAATCCATGAAATTTAGCTTCCATTTCCAAAATATAACGCACTAACTCGTCTCAAGATCATTCCCTAAGACAGCTTTACGCCGTAACTTTATTTGAGCAGCTTCAATTGGCTTTAGATCAAGTTTTTTTGCAGAACGTTGTAAAGTAGAACGTGGGACATTAAACATTTTTGCAGCTTTCAGCGTACCCATTTCGTGCTGCCTGACAACTATAATTGCACGTTCCATATCTCTCTCGTCCCATTTTTTTCTTTTTTTAGTTACTTTCAGCTGTTGTTTTGACATCCTGAAACAATTGAAGTATGTTTTACATTGTTCTAAATATGGGCCACTGGCCCATAATGAAAACAGGGGCATAGCCCATATTGTAAACACGCTTGCTTTGCACAACAGAAGAGGTTATGTGTAAAAGTAGTCAATTTGAAGAAACCTTATTACCATTATATCAAAGACTGATTATAGAGCTTCTAATTCTTAGAGTATATATTTTAAATTGAGTAAGTTACAAAAAAAAACATTTTGGAAACAAATCGGAATTTTTTTTTTAATTTTCTATCATTAGAAATAACCACCTGACTTTCATAGTTTTAAACTTCCTTTTTTGCTTTCATAGAAAAAAAAGGATGGAACGGAATTTAATAATACGTTTTTATTATTTTTTTTAAATATATTACTTTTATTTAATAATTTTTAATATTAAAGAACAAAAAGTTGAATTAAAAAAACCACCAACAGGTGTAATTTTATTAACGACTAATCTATTTTAGTAAATCCTACTTTGTTTTAACTCAAAAACCAAAGTGTTTTATGAAAAGTACAGCTATTAACCATTTCTAATGCACAAAACTACCTTATGTAGGTGAAAAAGTGTTATCTGTAATAATTTTTAAGCAAATATTGTAACTAATTAGTTTCTCAATGATTACCTGAAACATTAAGGCTTGATGACCGCTCCCAAACTAAATCCAAAATAACCAAACTGACTAAAACAAAATCTAGAACATGTCACCCCACCATTTATACATAAAAAATAGCCTAATAAAGTTCTCGCGCTGGGATACACAAGCGCGGTGGTATTACGTTTAACCAAGTTACACGTATTTACAATAGAATTTCAATTTTTTAAATAAGCCGAATTTACATGACGAATTTGTAAAGCCCGTTAATAGATAGTTTTACCTGATATAAGTAAAATGTAATGGAATCACTCGTAAATAGGAAACTCCAGTCACTTGGGCTATTCACCTACCGAAAAGGCTCATATACCAAGTCATATAACGCTGAATCGTGCTTCCGTCCCAGGGGGTTGCCAAATAACCAATTTTACTTAAACTGCAAATTGTTTGCTTAAAATAATCACGGAAATTGATAGAGGATTAAATTTCTAAGCAACTTTTAAAATTCAACCTAAATCTGTGTTTTCTAAACGTTGCAAAACAAGCAGAAGAAAATTCACTGGCATAGTGATTTTTAATTGTATTCACGTCAAAATAGGCGGTTTAGATTTCATTTCGTTACAGTGTATCACCGTTAGATGACATGACCAGGTCATGTCACTCACCACCTACATCGAAGCGGGTTTCCAAAGAAGACTTAAAACTTCAGCGGCATTTATTGATCTCTCGGCAGCTTACGATACAGTATGGAGAGAGGGTCTTATATACAAAATTCTTCGTGCAATCCCCTGTAAACAAATAGCACGTTTAATAGATAGCATGCTCAACGACCGAATATTTCAAGTAGTGATGTGCACAGATATCAGCCCACCAAAGAAACTTAAGAATGGCCTACCACAGGGGTCAGTGCTTTCTTCATTACTATTTAGCTTATATTTAGTAGATATGCCAGAAACACAATCAAGAAAGTTCGGATACGCCGATGACTGGGCCCTCACTACACGATGCAGAACACTAGAAACATCTGAAGAAGTTCTGACGGCAGACTTATATATATTGAGCAAATATTTTCGCAAGTTTGCTTTCACCTGAACAATAAACTTGCTGGAAAGGAACTCAACATACGGTTTGAAAATACCACACTTTCCCACAACAAAACACCGAAGTACCTGGGCGTAACACTAGACAGAACGCTATCATTTAAAGAGCATTTAACCAAAACTGCCCAAACGTTGAGTACAAGAAATAACATTATACAGAAGCTCTGCGGTACCATCTGGGGAGCATCGGCTTCCACTCTCCGATCTTCTGCTTTAGCCCTTGTTTTCTCGACCGCTGAATATTGTGCCCCAATTTGGCTACACAGTCCACACGTAAAAAAGGTCGACACTCAGCTGCACAGCACTATGAGGATGATAGCTGGTACAATTAAATCAACTCCCACACAATGGCTTCCAGTATTAAGTCACATTCCACCTTCACATTTACGACGAGTTGACGCACTTACACGTGAATACAAAAAGGTCATGAACAATATAAACCTGCCAATCCACCAAGATACCGAGGATGCACGAAATACCCGTCTACGTTCTAGAAAACCACCAATGAAAACGGCAAGAATGATACATGAGGAGTTCAACATCACGAATGCATGGTCCCAAGAATGGAATGCATGGCAAAATAACATGCCCTGTATTACCCACAAGCCATCAGGTTATTATCTTCCACGTAAAACATGGTCCACTCTAAACAGGATCCGAACCAGACATGGCAGATGTGCATACATGCTACATAAATGGCGAAAGAATCCGTCTCCTCAATGTAACTGTGGCAAGAACCAAACTATCGACCACATTATTGAAGAGTGTCCCTCAAGATCCTACAACGGTAGCCCTGAAGACTTCCTGCTTGCAACTTCAGAGTCAATTGATTATGTTAATACACTTGATGTTTGTTTGTAACTATTTAAAGTTTGTCATATACCTATATTACTAGTGTTTGTAATTTTGTTCTAAATGTGTTGTAATTGCCATACGATAAATAAATAAATACCGTTGGATGATATGCATATTTCTGCCTCTTGACTTCATAACAGCGAACTCAAGGCAAGCTCTAGCGAAATAAAACCAAAATCAAACGAAATCATATTAATCAACCCTTCACAAAGTTTGCAAATTTGTATTAAATTATAATATATTTAATATTATAAATTAAATATATTAAATATTAAATACATTAAATATATATCTTTTGCAAAGAAAAGGAACACAAGCTTAAATCCAAATGTCTACCTAAATCCATGCAATCCAACAGAATTGGGATTTAAAACTCTTATTTACCATTCGAGTTACCTACTGGACTACGAAAACAGAAAACAAAATAGGTATGTTTATCGATGGAAGGCAACCGTAAATACGTACTTCTGACTCTTTGCTCGTCATCATTATGGTGCAACTGAGTTATAAAAGGAGCATGTTAATTTGGGAAATGATCACAATAGGAACAATGCGACCAATTTGTGGCAATAGCCATATAAACCATAACTGGGTAAGAAATAGAAGAGTAGAATGGAACGATCATACAAGCCGAATGACGACAAATAGAGTAGTAAAGACAGCAAGAGATGGTTTCCCAATAGGAGGACGATCAGTAGAAAGACCACGAAAACTATGGATCGACAACTTATTGGAGTCACATTGAAAAACAGACAGAGCCATGTCTACATTAAAATAAAAAAGAATATGGGTAACCAGATCCTACTGCATTTTACCAAGGAATTTGCGACGCAAATTTGGTCTCATTTAACATGATTAGAGCTGCTTCTTTAATTTTTATTTTTTTACCACCTGTTTCATTTATGACTATATTTCAATCGTTCCATTAAGCCTTATGTTCATTTACCCATGCGTGTTTAAATATTTGAGATCTACCAAATTCTCTATTTTTAATATAAGATTAATGTTCGCTTATTCTAATATCTATTGAATGGTCTTGATCACTGTTTCAAAAAGTGGAGTTCGCGATCCCCTGGGGGGTCGCCATGAGGTACTAGTGGGGTCGCCGAACATTTCCAAAATAAGACAAAAGCACCACTTTGTTAGATTATGTATTTTTATTTTAACAACGCCATAAATAGAAATTAACTTTATGAGCCTTTTTCTGTGAAATTAATCTTTCAAATCTAGGCTGTGTATTTGTGTATTTCAGTCATAGACGAGAAACTTAACTTACACAAATATGATGTTACAAATGGAACCAAATATTTTACAGCTTCACTCGCCAACTGGGGGTATTCCTGCATCTTTTCGGTCCAAAATTAGTCCGAGTTTTGGGAAAAAAATTGGAGCTTCCACATTCCATCACTTGATATTTCAATAAGTTTTTCTTTCATGTTTATTGGTATTTCAACATGCTGAAAGGAATCGGCCTAAAAACGGATTTAGTATCCATCTACAACTGTCGTAACTGTTTTGAATTTCTTCGGGGAAATAATCACAGAGCTGTTGTTTTAAATTGAGCAAAGTAACATGCATTGTCAGCAAAAACTTGTTCAAAATTTGTAGCACTGTAATTGGATACATTTTCCATAATTTCCTGAAGGCACTGGAAGGAATCGAGTTGTGTTCTGCCAAGTGAGGTCGACCATAAACTGATTTTTCTTAGAAACGCCTTAATTTTATCTGTGGCTGTAATTATATTAATGTCGCGACCTTGTAAATTACTGTTCAAAATATTTAATTGCTCGAAAATATCAGCAAGGAAACCTAGTTTCAGAAGCCAAATAGGATCGGAAAATTGATTTTCATATGGGGACTTCTCATCTTTCAAATACATTAAAAGCTCTGCTGTTAAGTGAAATACTCTTTTTAAGACGTTGCCCCTTGAAAGCCACCTTACTTCAGTGTGGTAGAGAAGATTTTCAAATAAAGCACCCACGTCTTCGCAAATTTTTCTAATACGGGTCTGCAAAGCTTTTCCTTTAATGGAATTTACAACTTTAATGATGGTTTTCATAACACAGTCCATTTCAGGAGGTAAAGCTTTGGAGTTGGACGCAAGAACTTCTCGCTGTAAAAAACAATGTCTCCATTTGGCATTAGGCATTATTTCTTGTAATTTGACGACAAGACCAGATTTATGTCCTGTCATAGCTTTAGCGTCATCTGTGCATATAGCAATACATTTACCCCAGTCAATATCATATTTGTATGTTTCACAAAAGTGTCGAGTAAACATTTTCCAGTGGTATTGGTCTCCACTGGGGAACAAAATAAAATATCTTCTTAAATGCAATTATTTGTATCATATCTTACAAACGTAATGAATTGGGCACAGTTAGATATATCTGTGGATTCGTCCATTTGAAGAGAGAATTGCGTGCCTTTATTAAGATTTTCCACAACTGCGCTTGAATATCTTCTGCCATATCACTAATCCTTCTTTGGATAGTACTATTTGACAGAGGTATTGTATTTAATTTTACATTTCAACAGCTGCTGGAAAAATCAGATTTTCAGCAATTGTGTGCGGATTACTAGTTTTATCAATACGATAAGCAACTTTATAACTTGCTAATAATGCTTTTTCATTAGTAGTGGTTGCCAAGGGAAAACTGTCTTGCTGTTTGTGAAGGACGTTCAGCTTTCTTTCAAAGAATTCTACGGCTTGTCTTTTTTATCTGGATGTTTGCTATTTAAATGTCGAAGTACCTTTGATGGCTTCATGCTTTCTTTTGACAAGACTTGTCCACAAATAACACATTGTGGTTTATTGGAAATAACAGTAAAACCATATTTAAGATATTCATCAATGTAGAATCTGTTTTTTTTTATTTTGCTGCTACTGCCACTTTCAGACGTAGATCGTTCTGCATTTCTTTTTAAAAACTTATCCATAATTTATAATTTATAGTAGACGTAAATACGTAAACGGGAATACGTAAATCGTAAAATGTTTACTCATTACTCAACACTGCGTTCGCCACCATAGGCTGTTGGGATTCGAACTGAGGTTTCGTTGCGCATCGCCGCTTATATAAAGCCAAAACGAGGCTACGAGAACGTTCCAGAGTGCCATCTATCTAGTAGCGAGCGCTTTCGCGATTTTCATGGAAGAGTTTTGCGATGTAGACACAAGCTAATATGTCGCGGTGTACAATGTGCAGTCGACTTCTTATTATTGATTTTTATTGTAAATGCTATTCTGGCAAAAGTACCTACTACTAATTACTAGTGGGACAGATCGCAATCATTAAAATAATTGTATTAAAATAAAAGAATTGTTTTTGATTTAAACTTAAACAGTAAACTAAAATTAAATTAGAGAAACCATCAGATAATTGTAAATTAGGCACGCTATTTCTGTCAAATAATATTAAATAAATGAGTGGAGGAAAATTGGGGGGGGGGGGGGTCGCGAAAAAATTTTTTAGCAAAAAGAGGTCGCGGTTTAGATAAGTTTGGGAAACTCTGGTCTTATAGATTTAGTATTAGATAAAATAGAACCCAATGTGTTTTTGTTGTTTTGAATGTTGTTAAAATATCGTTTATTTAGGTGAAACAGCAAGTCCATTAAATGTTAAAATAAGTGAACATCAATCTTATATTAAAAATAGAGAATTTGATAGATCTTAAATATATAAATACCAATGGGAAAATAAACATAAGGTTTAATGGAACGACTTAAGTATAGTCCTAGGAGAAACAGATGATAAAGATAGAAAAATCAAAGAATACGCTGTAATTCTGGTCTGGTTACCCATATTTAAAGAGGAAAAATAATAAAAAGAAATACCACCATTATTAAGTCAATAACATATCGAGGATACATCATTTATGTTTTTAAAACATACAAAGAAACTGAAAATTTGATCTTTATTGAGAGTAAACTAAATGTAAGACCAAATAATTACCATGTCGGGTTAATACAGTATTGCTCAAAATAAACAGTACTGAAACTAAAACATAAATATCTTCTTGTGCGCGCTGTCATATTTAAATTAACTAGTATAGACCTGTCAAGTAATCCTTAAACAAGTAATTATTAAGACCTAATTGTTAAAAATGGTGTTAAGTACAGACGAAACAGACGTACAGACTCATACGGAATCTGCCAACGTAATAGTGCAAGTCTGCAATATGCGTGTGTGATCAATTCATGCAATGGTTTAATAAACGTTCTCCAAGTAATGATGTCATTTTGAAGGTTGTTGAAAAGTTTAGAAATACAGATAATGTGTTGTGTCAACGAAAAGGAAACTCAGGGCGTTTCAGGAATGTTAACAACAACGATAATCATAAACGTGTTTTTGAGCGAATCTTGGAAAATCCAAAAGCCAGCCAGATAAGAACAGTGTTGCATTTTGGCTTTAAACGAACTTCCTTGCAAAGAATCCTGAAGGAGCTGGGTGAATTTTCATATGATTTAGATACTTCAACAATTACATCCCAGGGATTATCATGGTAGAGTGAAATATTGTGCCAGAATTCTTGCATTACAGTATGAAAATTCTGAATTTTTGAAAAATGTATGGTTTTCAGACGAAGCACATTTTCACTTGTCAGGACATGTAAATCGTCGCACAAATAGATTTCTGGGCTTTGCCAGACCAGATGAAGTTCAAGAAGTTCCTTTACATAGTGCAAAAGTGAGTGGTGTGCTGTTGCGGGACACGGAATCATTGGTCCATACTTTATCGAAGAAAATGGTAGGCAAGTCACACTTAATCAACAGAAGTATATACAAATTTTAACACGCTTTATCCCTGATCTACGTCAATTTTGTCGTGCACGTAATTTGGCATTTCGAGACCAATTTTTCCAGCAGGATGGAGCCATACTGCAAACAAATTCATTTTACAATTTACTGAGTTCCCCTATCCTGCACAGTCTCCAGACTTAACATTTCCAGACGCATACATTTGGGGCATGGCTAAAACTGCAGTTTTTTAAACGGGCACCACAAACCATCAATGAGTTCAAGAATGCCGTTAGAGCCTTCTTCACATTCTGGAGACAACCTTTATTTCATAACATTACGAGAAATCTGAAATATCGGTCTGAAGTCTGTCTTGAGAGAGGAGGAGCTCATTTAGAACATAATATGTTATAAAGTGTAAATAATATGTATTTTTTAAAGAGTCTACAGCTTAAGTCTCCATGAAACATTCCCATTTTATGCAGATGTTCCTTGACTGGCGCATGTCCAGCAAGTAAATCTGTTCTGACCATTAGCTGATCCGTGTTTGATTTTGCGCGGTACTTTACCACCATTAGTACATGTCCGCACAATAAACATTTTGCCACGTGTTCGACTATTCTCCTAGTGAAAAACAAATGTTTAAATTTCTGCCACTACTGAATATTCCGTTCTGTCGTGGATAAGCCACATTAAGATAAACAGGAATATAGCGGAGATGCGCTGTCCTGGGTTTTTTGCATTCGGTTAGGACTATTACCCAGGACCTCCACAGGAAGAGCACTTGGCTGATTGTTGTGCCTCTATAGCGAATCAGATTGCTATAGGGGGGAAAGGAATGGTCTAGAACATTGGAGCACAGTGGGGTGACTCCTGTTTTTACTCGAGTTAACACACCTTGCTCCAATGAATTGTTACACCCGATCGTAATACCTGGGTGAACATTTCTCATAGACTGGGTTCAATCAAATTGCTTGCTATTCCGTTCTGTACACTTTTGCAATTTTGGCTTTTCCTGTGTACCAGGTATAACCCTGCTGTGTAGATCAAGTTGCTGTCTTACGCAAATGTTTACTTGGAAAGGTAGTTTAGGGCTTAGGGTACTATTTGGGTACCACATGATTCCAAATCACTATTTGTTCGGTGTCCTTAATTGTATTTAATTTCATGTTGCTTCTTATATAATAATATATATTATTATTATATCATAATATTAAAATATTAAATATTATAATATAAATAAAATATATTTTTTCTTTCCTCTTGATAGCGATGCGTAATGGGGAGAGGTCTAGTAACGCTTTCACAGCTGCCGTTGGTGTTTACCTCATAGCCCCTGTGATTCCAAGTCGAATAAGTTTTGGCACCTTGCTTAGTTTGAAGATGCCATACTTCCTATACCTTTGGTCACGATACCACTGATGCATATGTAATTGTTGGTTTTACCACCATGTTAAGTATCCAATACAACATATTGTCTGCTTTTAATTTTATGAGTTTGCACTTATGTTATGCTCTACAGTTAAAGTCTACACTATAGTCAGAGCCTGTTACATTATTATCTCTGACTGTACCATTAATTTTGCTGTAGGCTAAGATGATCAGGTCATCCCGCATAACCCAGGATATAAACCAGGTTGATGGTGGGCTGACGAATAGTATTTTTTTTCTTCCTTTATTTTTCCATTAGCGGTCTAAAAAAACTGTTTGGCCAACTTCTAAACTGTCTCTCCTAACGCTGTTCACGCTTCTCTAGGAATATCATCTGATCCAATTTTTTACTTTTTTTTTATTTTTGTTGTGGTTGAGCAACTTTCTTTTTTGTTATTTTAGTCGACATTTAGTCGCTAAACTGATAATAATCCTGCAAAATTAAATAAGAATACTCGAGAAGAAGAAAAACAAAACAAGAATAATATATATAAAAAATAAAATATAATAAAAAATAAAATCTTGTAACCACTTTTAAAGACAAAGATTATATAATAATATTATATTTAAAGGTGTGTAGACTCTACCTGACTTCATACCTGAAACCTCAATTTTCACTTAAGAATTCTGGAATTTTTAATTTATTATAACAACAAAAATTGACACTGACCATACCTAACAAAATTATTTCTCAAGGATCAGCGTCTCGTCTTTAAAGTTCTCGATAAGAGACAAGAGGTAAGCCAATTTGCGAAAATAAATAGGAAGACGTTTGTTAGTTGTGTGAGATGCCGCAAAATTTCTAGGAAGGACTAGGTCTAAATCATGACTGGAAGATGCAGCCTCCCGTTCCACTTCGCCAAGAGGAAGAAAACAATTCATTAAGAACCACTTTAGTTTTTAACTGATGCTTTATGGCATGTTTGGTTTTAACGATTTTTTCAGAAAATAATTCTGATAAGATAGAAAAACAAAATAAACTCTCACTATGATTTGGCAAATTCATTAAATAAGTCTATATGTGTTTGAATATGAGATATATAGAGCATTGCAAAATTGTTGGTAGATAAAAGTTTACAAGATGTTACGTATAGTCTGTACTTTTATCCAATACAATCTTATATCCCACAAAAAATACGTGCCTCCTTGTGGCACGATACGTACATTGGCTTAAAGGGCAGTCGTTACAGGAGGATGCCAGAAATATACAGAAAAATGTACGCTGGTGTTGACTAAATCGTGCAGTACATGATGCTGATAGAAAATGCATGCAGGCGTCAAATATCCGAAAGTCTTTTCAGGCCAAAATAATAAAAAGATCTTCTCTAATATATCAAAAATTAATCTGAAATGATGGCATCTCTTGAGGTAAAATGTTTCAGAAACAAACTAAACCTCCGTTCAGATTTCTTGGTGAGCACTATTTTAAGAGGAATACCCTTACAAGTTAGAAAAATCAGGATAGGCTCTTGGAATCTTTGAAGTCTTATAGGTAAGAGTATGGAGTCAGTAAGTGCGCTTAAAATAAGGAGATCACAAATTGTATGCCTTAAAGAGACGAGATGGAACAGATATGGGCAAAAGAACTAGCCGAAGGATAGAAATTGTGGTATTTAGAAAAAAGCAATATTAGAAATGGTATAATTGCTATAGAAAAAAAAGATAACGTAGTAGATGCGAAATTTGTACGTGATAAAGAAGTTTTGAATATTGTGAGTGTGTGTGTGTGTGTGTGTGTGTGTGTGTGCTCTCCAAATTGGCCTGGATGAGAATAACAGAAGAGCTTACTTTAATTAATTAGAAAAATACTGAGTGATATTCCATCAGAGGAAAGAGTCACAATAGGAGGTCTTTTAATGCATATATAAGCCCATACAAAAAAAGGATATGAAGGAAAGCTGGAGATGATATACTAAAATTAGCAACAGTATAAGATATAGCGACTCTTAAGAATAAAAGTCAACTAATCACATACAAAAGCGGACAAAATCACTCCCAAATAAATTATTTCTAGACTCCCAGAGCCAAAAAAGCAAAACTAAACCAAAATATCGGAGAGAACCACAAAAAAATAAGTGGTGAATGTTAAAAGATCAGACAGAAGGCCTATTTTGATCAAAAATATTTAAAAAATGTGATGAAAGTCCTAATAAAATATGAAGAAATATAGTTGGTATCCTTAGAGATACTGCTATTGCAAAAAAAAGACAAAGAAAACAAATTTAACGATTCTGCTTGGAAAAAACTCATGAAATAAGTTTTAGGAATAAAGAAACCTGGTGGTGGTCAAACAATATTTAGGAAAACACAAAAGAGAAGAAAAAACTATGTAAACAGTGGCAAGAAAATAGGTCGGGCACACATTTTCAAAAGTGATCGCCACAAAGGAAGTAAAAGTAGCAAAATCTAGAGCAGAAGCGTAATGATCACAACTTATATAGAGTCAAAGATATCTAAAATAGCCAAACAGAACAGAAGACGATATCATCCTATATAACAATATATAACAAGCGAGTCTTCTACAGCTGGCGCCGCTTCTCGCATCCTAATTTCCAGCGTTTTCTGTCGAAGCAATCTTCAGTTGTTAGATCTCTGGCGGTCATTGCATCGTCGACATCGTCTCTCCAGGATCGTCTTGGTCTACCTCGTTTTCTTCTAGTTGGCGGAGTCCATTCTTCTATTTTTTTTGGCCATCTATTTTCCGGCATTCTCTGAAGGTGTCCATACCAGTTAAGTCTTTTGGCTTCGATTGTGTCTATTATGTCAAGATCGATTTCCATTTCTCTCCGAATATCTTCGTTTCTCACCCTATCTAGTCTAGTGAGCTGGCAACATCGTCTCCAGTAGTTCATTTCCATGGCCTTAATTTTTGATTTGTTTCTTTGGTTTATTTCCCAGAGTTCGGCGCCATACAGTCCAATACTTTCTATTATTGTTTTATAAATTCTTCTTTTATTTTCTTTTGTTATTTTTTTATTCCATAATAGTCCGTGTAGCTGTCTGGTGGCTGATCTTGCTTGGCCAATCCTGGAATGTATTTCTTCGCTACTTCCTGCTTTTGATGTTATTTGGACTCCCAAGTACTTAAAATTGTCTGTTGGTTTTATAGTTCCCATTTCTATTTGTAGGCTTTCTGGTTGTTCTCCTACAACTAAGTACTCAGTTTTTTGTATATTAATTGTGAGGCCCCATTTGGTGTACTCATCTTCCAGTTTTCTAAGCATGTAGCTTATATCACTCTCGTCTTCAGCTAGAATGGCTTGGTCATCAGCGAAATGTATCGTGTACAATCTATCATCTCCGATTGGGATGCCCATATTGCAGCACTTTCTTCTCCACAGTGAGAGTGCCTCATTTAGATATATTTTGAAGAGTGTAGGTGCTATGCAGCAGCCTTGCTTTAGGCCCTTACTAATATGAATTTCTCTGGTTAATCTATTTCCAGTTTTAATGTTTGCCGTCATATTTTTGTAGAGCTGTTGTACTGCTTGTATATTTTTTTTGCTTATTCCTTGTTTTTCCATTGCTACCCAAAGCATTGAAAGTGGTACACTATCGTATGCCTTTGTCAGATCTATAAAGACTATATGAGTTGAAAGGTTGTGGGCTAATCTTTTTTCGATAACTTGCTTTAGAGAGAATATACTGTCCATGCAGGATCTGCCTGTACGAAAGCCATTCTGTTCTTCTACATCTGTCATCTCTTTTTCAATTTTATTTTTTATTATTTTTCCATATAGTCTTGAGAGTGAATTTATGACACTGAGCCCCCTATAGTTTGAACAATTCTTTCTATCTCCTTTTTTGTATATGTTGTTAATATGTGCTTTTGTCCACTCCGGTGGTAAGTCGTGTCCATTATAGAATAAGGTGAAGACATACGCCAGTAATTCCCGTAATACTTGTGGGCTATGTTTTAATAATTCATTTGGTATACCTTGTGGTCCGCATGACTTCCCATTTTTTAGAGTTCGTATTGCATTCTCGACTTCCTGTACTGTTATTTCATCGTCTTCACTGAATTCCAGTTCATATGGTGTTGTACTGATGTTCGTGAATTGAGGTCTTGTTTCAGTTAAAAGTTGTGAGTAGTGTTCGATCCAAGATTTTTCTTCTATTAAATCTATTCTACTCGTTTCTTTTCTGTTTGTTCTCAGATTTTTTACCGTTTTCCATGCTTCTCTTGATCTTGTTGACCCTATATATTTGTTGAGTTCTTCGCATTTACTTTCCCAGGAAATATTTTTTGCTTTAGTTACTAAGTTTTTTACTTCTCTGTTTAATCTTGCATATGTTCGTCTATCATCTGGATCATTTGTTTGCAGCCACTTTTGATATGCTTGTTTCTTGTTGTGTACTGCATTGGCGATGTCATTTGTCCACCACAATGGAGTATTCTTTTTGTTCTTTTGGATTGTGCCGAGCGCTTCGTAAGCTGCTTCATTGATTTTATTGATTATCTCTTTATAGGTATTCTGGGCTGAGGAGTAGATCAGGTTTGCCAATTTTAGGCTAAGTCGCAGCTTATATAAGAATGATGTCGAGTCGTTTTGCAGTGCATCAATATTGTATTTAGGTAGATTCGATTCCAGGGGTTTTGATTGAGCTAGTTGGTTGTCATTTTGATGTAGTAGCCGAGGTCGATACTGTAGGTAACATTTTGATCTTACCATATAGTGGTCAGTTCCGCACTCCGGTCCTCTTAGTACTCTTATGTCTTCAACTTGTATGTGTGTTTCTTGTTTTGTGATGACATAATCTATAATTGACTTTGTGTTTCTCGTTGGTTGAACCCAGGTGTACTTATGTATGTTTTTATGTTGGTAGAATCCGTTTAGGATTTTCAGAGAGTGCTGTTCACAGAATTCGATTAAGTGTTCCCCATTTTCATTTGTTTTAGCGTCACCATATTTTCCTACGACTTTGTCATTTATTTTTGTTCCTGTCCAAGCGTTAAAATCTCCCAACAGCACAATTTCTTTGCGGCTATTTATATTTTCAATGAGTTCCGATAAAGTTTCGTAGAATATTTGTTTAGCTGCTTTTGATGCATTTTCTGACGGAGCATATATTCCAATGATCTCGAGGTCGTGCCCTTTCCACGTAATAGATACTCTAATAATTCTCTCATTGATCTGCTCCCAGCTTTTCAGGTTTCCTTTTAAGTCTTTTTTAATCAATATTGATACCCCTGCTTGTGCTCTTTTGTCTTTCTCTACCCCACTATAAATATGTATGAAACCTCCTATGTCTTCACTACCTTGGCCTTTTTTCTTTGTTTCGGTAAGAACCGTGATATCTGATTTTATTTTCTTTACTTCTGCCATGACTTCGTCTGACTTGGTTCTCCACCCTTGGATATTCCATGTATTTATATTCAAAGTCCTTGTTCGTTTGCTACGTCGTTTTCGTTTTTTCCCGTCCATATTCCGAGGCTGGATTTTAGAATTTTTTGCAGTAAGTTTTTCACGGGTGTAGAGGAGCAGGCTCTACGTCCCAACCCCCTACCAGGAGGACCAGGATTTTCTGTTAGGGTTTACTCCCTTAGTCGAGAGAAGAGTAGTAGAGTGTAGTAGACAGAATTATAGTGACCCGTCCGCCCTCGGATTACCCTAATAGCCACTCGGGGTCGGAAAAACAAGAGTTTGCCAAGAGAGGCCGATAGGAAAGATTAAAGACATTTCACTCCAGACAAGTTGAAAAAGAGCAAAATGTGAAGGCCCTTATGATCCGCCAGGTACGTTTCATAAGCGTATGAGTATTGGTACATTTTGTATTCCCGCTCATACCTCGGGGTGTCGACTACAGACTGTATGGCTCGTCCAGCATGCCATAGCATGGAGGATAGGGTGCATGTCATTTTTACAATGTAGACCCCTAAACTCCACGGCCTGACCTATAATCATCCTAAAGGACGATAAGAGGAATACTAGAAGAGATGGGCACGCGAGGACACTACCAGCCATTTTCAGATTGACAAGAAGGCAACTAGAGAAATGCCCTTAGGCCAGCTCACAAAAAACCAGATTATAGAAAAGGTAGGACCCTGCATAGAATCCTAAAGTAGGATTTTTGTACCTACATCTGCAATCTAACGCCGTCGTCCCTTAAACTAGTCTACTCCTTATAGTCCAGTCTTCTTCTTCTTCTTGTTGATGTGCCTATCCGTTACGAATGTTGGCGATCATCATAGCAATCTTCATCTTATCTGCAGCAGCGCGAAAAAGCTGCACAGATGTTTTATTGCAGACCAGTCTACCGAGGTAAAAATGAGGTATAACCACCGATTTCTTTGAAGATGCATAGATTTTTATAAAATTTTGGAAATAAGCTCTACTTACCCTCCATATCAAAATCTACCCTATGAAGACATGTGCTTTTTGTTTTTAAGGATGTAAAATATCCCTTTTTTTTTCAAAAAACCAATAAAAGTACAAAATGAAGCATGCTATATGTTCATTAATATTGAAGATACTGTGTAGAGCCATCTTTGCAGTCAACTTTTTTGTTTTTTGTATCTGAATATATTCGTTATATCCTCTTCTTTCATTTGGTATCTAGCATGTTAGGATTCGACAAGTTGTTTATTTTGTATTTAGTCAGAAGCCTTCTTTAAGTCATTAAATCAAAATTTGTCTTATAGTTAATTTATATTTATCCATAGTGCGCTATGATATCTCGTATGTTCCTAAATTTTCATTAATAATGAAGATACTGTGTAGTGCCCTTTTGGTAGTCGACTTGTTTGTTTTTTCTATTGCAATATATTCGTTATATCCTCAGTTTTCATTTGCTATGTCGAATGTTAGGATTCGTTTAATTGTTTATTTTGTACTCAGCCAGAGTCCTTCTTGAAATCAATAAATTAAAATTTGTCTTTTTTGTTATTTGGTATTCGCTTTGTTTGTTTCTCTTTTTTAATATATTCGTGATATCCTTCCCTTTCATTTAACGTATCACACGCTCCAATCGGACCAAACACAAAAGATATATGATGTAATGTCCTTTTAGCAATGTGGCAATATGTGTTTTTTCAATATGTATCTCAATATATTCGCCACCGCCTCTCCTTTTAATAATGTATCAAACGTCATGATCCGACGAATTATTCTACCCTCACCACAAAAAAATAAAAAAATTATTTAGCTACATAATTCTGTTTAACTTGAGTAAATTTTATTTAACTGTATATATATATATATATATATATATATATATATATATATATATATATATATATATATATATATATATATATTGTTTTTTTATTTAATTTTATTTAATCTTATTTAGTTTTTATTTTATTTTATTTAGGTAAAGCTTTGAATAAGCGTCATTTTATTTTTATATTAAGTGTATGTTTATCTTACCCCGTGACATAATAAATATATATTCTACGTCATTGATCTTACCTTACAATTACAGTAACAGTATATTATCAGCAATTTTTGAAAAAAATTAATAATTCAGATTTCTTTGTTTAGATGGCGATAGGATTTTATATCTAAACTAACATAAAGCTTTACATTATTTTGTATTAAATTCTACCTCGGGGTTAAAACCTTTTTTTTTAAAAAAAGGTCCTTTAAAAAAGATTGAATTTATTGCAGATTAATTTTTTTTAATTAATAATAATTTCAATCTTTAATAGGGCATATATCATGTTGTTTATTGACTCTACAAACAAAATCAAATAAACGAATTTCTTCGGTTTTTATAAAATTTATTTTTAACCCTTACAATTTTTTTTTGATAGTAAATGATATTTTAGTTATTCGTGAAAAATTGATTAAAAACGTGTTTTTTACGAAATTCCATCATAAGTAGGTAAGTAAAAAATATGCGTTTAGAACATTTTTTAATTAAAACGTGTCCCTCTTTTTTCGAGGCCACTCAATGGCATTAACTTTTTAACGTTTCGAACACCTTTTTTGTATAAATGTTCTATATTTTTTTCTACTTGTGGCATTAATTCACAAATCTTAAACCTATTTACGACCAGTCATGCTATTTTGGGCACAACCTGCTATCGGCACAACGTACTTGATTTAAATTAAAAATTGCAAATATAAATATAAATATAAATATAAATTGCGGATATTTTCTACGACGGACTAAAGAACAAAAGTTAGCTTTAATGGATTTGTTCTAACGTTTGAAGAATATCTATAACACAATTAATATATTCTTCAGCTTTTGAACTGTTGCTGGGTGATGATAAACTATATTGGAGAGTTGCTAACAAGTGGATGCAGTTCGTTGATAAAATTGCATCAACCGCTAAACCGTATGCATATACACACAAATTCTGTATACACATAGTTTCAACTATTTAATGGATGTTTGTGAATGTAGATGTTTACTTATGCAGTTCTCGGAAGAATTTGCTGACGGAAATCGTCGCCTCAAGTTAGAAAAAACATTTCCGATGGCTCAAAGCAGTGGCGGAATTTTTGTAGGTAATGCAATAGTTATTGGCACCGGAACGTGTTCAACAAATATACGACAAAAGATGTTTAAAAGAGTCATTAGCTACGCTACATTTTTTTGTTTAAATATTCCTATAAAAATTTTCTGCAAATACTATAAATATCAATATTTTAACTTTTTGGAAAATCTGACTTTAACCTTAATGTAAAGAAGTCAGTGACTAAAATCAGTGTACTTCTAAACAGTCGTTTAGAAGTACGTTTAGAAGTAGTCGTAAGTTTGTCGTAATAGAAACATTTTTTCTTAATATCTAAAACTTGATTAAAATAATCTGATACATTTTCAAAATACTTCTGGTAGAATTTTCAAATTGACATTGACTTCACAAATTTCCCTAATTCCATCTACAGGTTTTCTTCTGTTCTGGTCTTCTGTCCATAATAATTTACCTTGACTTTTTATACCCATAATTGTCTGACTTTGTTATTACCATTTAGATAATGAATTAACTTAAGTAAACTTTAATATCAATTTGATTAAACTTTTTAAGTTCCTTGTGATATATATTATTATCTTCGTTGCATCATTTTTTTCTTTGCCTTTTATATCATAATAATTTTATTTTAAAATTAAAAAACAGGTTTTCTCTTCTTTGTCAACCACTTTCCATCCACTCCTGAATTTAGGTCTCTCCCAATTGCTTCCATCTTTCTCTACCGTGCGCCAATGTAATAAAAAGTTTGGCTGCTACTGCTCTTATGTCATACACCCATCTTTTTTTGGGTGTTTACATGCTTCTTGGCATCCTCGTTGGTTTCCATTGTAGGATTCTCCGTGTCCATATGTTATAGTCATATGGCTATGTGAACGGCCCCGCGTCATTTATTTTTCTTAATTTCTTTAACGATATCACTGATTTTTGTTTTATGTCTTATCTCGGTGTTTCTATTCATGTCTCTCAGTGGTATACCAAGCATGATTCATTCAATTGTGCTTTGCACTGTTTCTAGTTTTTTAGCAGATTTTTTGGTAAGGCTTTGGATCTCCAAACCGTAGGTACAAACAGGTTATACAGCTTTAAATCGCATTCCTAGCTACACATTTTAGGTAATGACATGCAAGCCAGTTTGATGTTACAGTCTCCATTTTAGATTGAAAAATAAATAAATAATAGACTTACTAGTGCACCTCATCATCCTTACTGCACATCGAAAAATGTGAAACCGTTTTTAAGGACAAAGTTAGGAAAGTCTTTTACCTTGTTGAAATGGACTCACATGTGAGTCATCATTCATCATTTTAAAAGTTGCTTATAGATAGTATCAAGCTTCTCGACTATCCACTACTAAATATCCTTTGTTTTATTATATTGCTTAACAGGAAATTTTCTTTATGTACATTTTACATTTTGCCCTAATTTTTCCTTCTTCCTTCTTCTTTTTAATGCAGATAACAGGTTCGGCTTTTTTTTTCATTTGTCACATAAACTCTTCCTTGATGGTTCCATCTGTCTCCAGAAATGTTATTATGTGGCGATAGATATAATCGTTTATTCATTCTGTGCGCCATTTTTATTCTGCATTTTATTTTTAATTCTGGTTATTCAACGATGTGTCTTTTTTATATTTTATACGATTTGTTACAGCTATTCGATTTTACCGATTTATACTGTATGGCAGCGCTACTTATGAGAAAGCCGTAGATCAGCGGCCAACATACTAGCCTTCTAAGCCAAAGCACACGAGTGCGATTCTCGGCAACAACAACGTTAGTTTTCTAATAATTACTAACTTTCTAACTTTCTAACTTTCTACTAACTTCTGCGTCATTTCTAAAAACGATACCGAGCCGTTGGTCTTCCTGAGGTAGTATACATCGACACTAGTAATCACAAAATTAACTGTCTGAGAGATACACCAGATAATTAGTCGCAGTAATTTAATAACTTAACGCAAAAATACAGTAATGTGCAAATTCATGGAATCATTGTGGCATTTTTCAATATTCACAGTTGACAACACTGTCCACACATTTACAACTGACCACGCATTGAAAAAATAACCTTACTTTTCACTGTCTTCTATTTGAGGATGTTTTAGGACATTTCTCCCTAAGTTTGTGTTGTTTAGTACTATTTTGTGTTGTTTGCAGCAACACAAGCATGAAAAGAGTATCACTTTAAGTGAACACACTTCTATGTCACAAAGAGAAGTCGCAAGAACGTGTGGAGTGAGTAAGGGTATATTAAGTAGGATTTTGAAGCTTAAACGAGAACTGGGATCAATGGATATGCGAAAGAAAGAGAAAAAACAACACCAGCAGATGAAAGATTTTTACTTCGAAAGAGCAAGTTGGACCCAAGAAAAACAAGCCAAGAGCTCCAACAAGATCTAGCAACATCAGGTGTAGTAGTTCATGATACAAATGTTTGATAAAGACTTTGGGAAAATATTAGAATGCGTCCACAGAAAAAACAGCTTCTAACTGAACGAATGAAGAAACAAGACTATTGTGGGCCAAAAAATACTCTAATTTAACTGTAGACGACTGGAGAAAAGTCCTAGTTACAGATAAAGTTTACTTTATAGTTCAGGGACAGCGGTCGAAATTTGCCAGGAAGTCTCACAATGAAAACCTTACATCAACTTATATTGATCAAACCATAAAACGTCTAGTCAAAAAAATATTTTGGGGATGTTTTTTGTATAAGGAGGTTGGTTAGTACCAATCGAGGACATGATAAACAGCCAAAAATACAAATCCATGTTATGACTGCGTTTGGACACAGAACTTCAAAAATGTCAGCCCCAAGGAGAAACAATTATTCAACAGGACTCTGCTCCATGTCACACGTCAAAGCAAATAATGGAATTTTTCCAAAATAAGAAGATAATTGTTTTAGATTGGCCCGGTAATTCTTCAGACCTGAGCAAAATTGACTGTTCTACAAAAATAAAAATGATAATTTAGGTTTGGTTTCAAGGTGAAAAGATATCTGGGACTTGTCAGAAGCTCGTAGAATCCATGCCAACACAAGTAAAAGCTGTAAGTGCACCCAACAGGGGACATATTCCCTACTAAATTATTTAAGTTTACCTTTATGATTTTGTCAAAATATAATTTAATTAAAATTGTAATAAACCATTCTTATTTTTGGGTGTAGCTGTAGTTTTAAATTTACATATTTTAACTGTCAGTTCCATCTCTTAGGCCGTAAAAACTAATACACTTCTAACATATCCATCCAAAAAACGTACAAGGCTAAGAAAGTTACCGATACTAAAAAATAAATACAAGTAAAATTCTTTACCCTGTTTACAGTAACAAACTAAGTATACTTTTCGTTAGATATAAAGTGTATTAAGTTAAACAGATTTGTTTAACTCTTCTTCTTTTTCTTCTTTTTATATAGACATGACTATTTTTCAATGTGCCTCCAGTAAGTTAATTCTACTCAGTTCGTTCCATTATACTTTTCTATGTCTCATCTAGTTCTTGATGTTCTCCACCTTGCATCTACATCGTATATCTGTACTTCTAGCTCTTTTTTTTTTCATTTCTGCTGTTTCTAACATCCTAATTATTCTCTCTGTATCAGGTCTTGTTTCTGACGCGTATGTCATTATTGGTCTGATGACTCTTTTGTAAATTCTGCCCTTCGTTTATTTCCTGACATTTTTATTTCTCCACATTGTTTTATTTGGGTAGCCTGCGGCTCTGTGTGCTCTAGTCACTTGATCTTCCACTTCGGTTTCGAGCTTTCCGTAGCTAGATAATGTGATGCCCAGATATTTAAACTCCACTCCGTTCCATTATCTGACTTTCCAGCTCCAATTTATATCTTAGTAAATTTGCTATTGTAACCATGCAGTTTGTCTTTTTTGGGGAAATTAACACGTTAAATTTTCTGGCGGTTATATTAAATTGGTGCAGCACATTTTGTAAATCATGTTCGCTTAAGGAGAGTAGTGTTGCGTCGTCTGCATAGCAGGTTGTTTTAAGTTGTTTTTCTCCCATTTGGTATCCTTTTTTAGTTCTTACTTTTTTATTATTTCATCCAAAATCAGGATGAACAATTTACTTCATGAATCTCCCGTCTTACCCCATTGCTAGCTTCAAAAGGATAGGATTGTATTGTTTTGGTTGATATATTCGATCGTTTTGATTATTCCTAGAGGTATCTCTCTTGCGTATCTATAGTAAGTGAATAACGTCTTTTAATTTGACCCGGTCAAATGCCTTTTTAAGGTCCACGAAACATATATATGCCGGTTTGTTGTATTCTAACGATTTCTCTTGCACTTGCCTCATTGTAAATATAGCGTCAGTGCATGATCTTCCCGACCTAAAACTTTGTTGTTCTTCTGCTAGTATTATCATTTCGTTCAATTTGTTTGTTATCACTTTGGTTGTTAATTTTAGTGTTGTGTTTAATAAATTGATTCCTCTGTAATTTTTAGGGTCTCTGTAATTTTGTTTTGTTCTATTATTTTTTGCATTAGTTTTAATAGTTGTTTGGTAAGATCCTCCCTACTTTAGGAGTTCATTCGGTATTCTGTCTGCTCCTGGTGATTTTCTATTTTTTAATTTCCTTAATGCTTCTTCTACCTCTTCCTCCTCAATATTTATTTCTTCGTTTGTCGTCACCTCTGATGTTGGTGGTTCATTATCGTCACCTTTAGCAAATAGGGATCGAAAGTAGTCTACCCATGTTTCCTTCTGAATGTGTTTCGTTTTTATTAGTTCGTTCATCCCTTTTCTTTGTCCTCTGATCATTCTCCATATTTCCTTTTGTGTTCCGTAGAAGTCGTGTTCCATCTGTTTTCAGAAAACTCTGCCAGTGTTCCTTTTTTATTTGTCTAACTAAAGTATTCAGTAAAGGTGATCCAAAGCGAGGATTGATGGAACAGTCTTATGTTGCTGTGAAGAGAGCAGAATTTCTAAGAAAATAATAAAAATATAAACATGAAGAATTATACAAGATTGTTTTTATAGATGACACTTTAATTTTTCGGAATGAATCTATACGTCGTAACATCTATTAAAACGGATGGAAAACGGTAATATATTTAATCATATTGTAAACATAAAAGTGTTTATATAGTATAGTTTTTTTAGATAAATTATTCTGCATGCTGGAATGGAATGGAAAACGGTAATATATTTAATAATATTAAAGGCATAAAAGTGTTTATATAATTTTTTTGTAGATACATACTTTATTCTGCATGCTGGTAATGAAAATGGCTTCATTTCATTAAGGATATATTTTTCTCTAAATCGGCTTTAATGGACTACTTTAATTGAGGAATCAATAAATGCTCCGTACCATAAGATATTGTTAGAGAAAACACCAAACACCAATGTCTTCAACCAAGACTGAAATAAAAGTTTTTTTTTAATAACAATAAACTGCCTTGTAATAAGGAAATATTGAAAAACGAGCTTTTACAGGTTGTTGCGCAGTAAGTACGCCTAATGAGAATTTAGTTTAGGTTATCAATATTTATTTTTAGTAACAAGCCACCTCTAAAATCACAATAAACAAACAATTTTACAATAAACGGTACCCAACTTGAAAAAGTAAGCGAATACATATACTTGGGAACCCTCATTAATGAAACAGGTGACCAAAATCACGAGATAAAAAGACGTATTGAAATTGCCATGTCTACCTTTATAAAAATGAAAAAATTATTTTGTAATCGTGATATTAGTATTCACCTACGAACTAGAATGTTAAAATGCTATGTATTCAGTACTTTGCTTTACGTTGTTGAGGCATGGACTCTTAAACAGAGGAATATTAAAAATCTTGAAAGCTTTGAGATGTGGTGCTACCGCCGTATACTTAGAATAAGCTGGGTGGAGAGAATTACAAATGAAGAGGTAATTCGCAGAATAAATAACGATCCAGAAGTTATTATGAATATAAAAAGAGAAAACTTGAATACTCAGGCCACCGGATAAGAGGACAAAAGTACACGTTCCTACAAAATATAATGCAAGGAAAGATCCAAGGACGCAGAAATCCAGGCCGTAGAAGAATGTCCTGGATGAGAAATTTAAGAGAGTGGTTTGGCTGTACCACTAACGAATTATTCAAAACAGCAGTTAATAAAATTAGAATCGCCATAATGGTATCCAATCTCCGAGAAGAGAGAGCAATATAGCCATAAAGTATTGGGTCTGCTACCCTATTACTGTAATATTGGTAGAGATGGCTACAAAGAATGTGATGTTTTAAACGTATGGAACAAAGCTCTACAAACTGTTACACCCCAAATATGGCAAAATTTTATTATTCACACAGAAAATGTAATTAAAAAGTGGTATGACTAAGAGCAAATAGATAGACACAACTAGATAGAAGAAAATTCTATCTACTATAATTAATATAAACGGTGACAGTGATTCCAGTAGCTGCTGTGACTTAGACATTGATTAGTAATAAGTAAAACATCTTATGGCTGTTTGAGCATCAAAATTAAGCTTCATTTTTATAGGTTTAAAGTGATCATGAAAAAACGTTTTTCTAAAAAAAAAAACATACGATGGATGAAAAAAGTATAACAAAGACTAAGATCTATAAACAGAAGCATGTACTCGTGTGTAACTTTTAGGCACCACACTTTTTTATATCATTCACAAATTATATAAAACCATTATATCCACAATTGTAAGGCATCGATCAGAAAATTTAAACTTAAGTAAAGCTAATGGTCAATCACAAATGAATTCCTTAATTTGTAATCTCACATTATTCTTAACTTCCCAACCTTTTATAGCTTCACCTTGTATAATTGAAACATTGTGAAAATATATCGTGTAATATTTTAATAATTAGTCCATTTACCTACAACTTTATTAATTTGCCGAATAATAAAATTTTTATATTGAACTTCCTAAGTGTTACAATTACGGCCTAGATTAAATTGTATTATAAGCTCATAGTTCAAAGTTTATTAGTATTATAAAAGCATTAACCTCTGTGCTGAAGTATACATTATTTGTAAAATTATAAATTGGGGATTTGATCTCATTTGAGCGCAACCTATTGTAGAAACTTACCTAACCAACATTTATAGTGTAATTATTAGTAGCTATCAATAAAACCATAATTTTTACTCCACAACTTCAACGTTTTATTGTATTAACCATCGTCAGTCAAGAAGAAGCGGACAAAGGGGCATTTCAAAACGATTCGATCCTTATAACTACATTCGAATCTGTCTAGCTGAAGAAAATACATTGATGAACATTTGAATATCTAATTGTAACAAAACATTTCAAACTAAATAAGTACCTACTGAAAAATGTTGTTTTTTTATTCTAATTTAATTCTTATTATTACAGAAACGGCATAAATTGTTTTTAATGTAAGATTATTACTCATTTTTTTTCTATTTCTACTTTTTTATTTATTTATATTGAATGTTAATTTATTTTGTTGCATAATAATTATGACATTCCGCCATAATTATGTGAAATATTTGATTTAAAATTAATTTAGGAATTTTTTTGTAATTTGGCAACAATGTCAACGTAGATCTCTGACGTAGATAATGACTTACATCGGGATTTATACCGTACCAGCTACATAAATGTTGTTGTTAAAATATAACTTCTTAGTAAGTCAGTGTCAGCTAATATTAAAAACAGTAAAAAACAACAAAGAAAATGTTACAATCAAGGCCAACAGAAAGACCAAAGAAAGAAAGACATAGAACGAGACGGAAAAGTATGAACGTAAATCAATGGAAAAGAAGAGCACAAGAGATAATGGAACAACATAGCCAGACAGGCAAAGACATATCCAGGGTTATGATGCCAAAAGAAGCAAAATACTATAATAATCACATTACCTAAACAAAATAAAATTGGAAATCTAGATCAAACGAACAGAAAATATATTAACACCGATCAGTATTAAAATATTTTAATTAAGTTTTTTCCACGTTAATTTCCAATCGCTAAATGCGCTACTGTGGGACTTTTTACATCTGCGGTGACAGTTACTAGGAGTACGAGATTCGAATAATTTGCATGATATCACCAGCTCGGAAAACAACAATTCATTCAAGAATTTTATATAATCATTTATTATCGCTGCAACCGTTGATGAATAATCTCACTTCTGGGTATCCCTATAATTTTTGAGTATAAAGTTGTTCAACATTTGTTAACAACATTAAATATACTGAGCTGCTAATTTCTGAAATTTATTATTTAGTAATTACCTCTATAACGACAATCCTTTAACTCTTATTACATAATTATTCAACAATTTAAAGGGTTAAATAAGCAGCAGTTTGAAACTCTTTTAACACATCAAAAAAAAACTAAAAGTGTATGGTTATCAGCGTAAAATTATGCATCGATTCGCAAATAAAATTGTTTGTCTTTGTAAAATTGTGTGCAGCTCTTCTATTATAAGAACAATTCGAATTTACATTCAATTAGTTTTACACTAGTCTGCTATTGGTATACATTTTTCATCTCTTGTGTGATGAAAAAGCACCAATATCATAGCACATTTTCTCATAAAAAATATTTTAGTCGGTCTACAATTCATCGAGAAATTGCACCAAATTAATATCAAGGCGTATCAACGTTTGATTGATTATATAAACGCCTTAACCTTGTACAGTGAAAAAGATTGTTTGAATTTGTTAATCACCGCATCACCGCTGTACCGTATAAGAAACAAAACGGTTTTACAATATTTTTTAACTGTTCTTAGTTGTCAATCCATCTACAAGAGTGTCCCTTTCCTTTCTTGTTATTTCTCCAATAATCTAAATTGGTATCGGTAAAAGTTTATTCGAATTGTTATGATGGAATTATGAAACTGGTCTTAGTAACCTAATGAAGTTGCATTATTGTAGGATATCACATTTTTTTACGTAAAACGTGGAAATATCTTCAAATAGTAATATTTTATTTTATTTACCTATATTTTATTTAACATATTTTGCAAATTTTCAGTAAAAATTACAAGTAACCAATTGAAACTATCCTTCAGTAAAGTCAATCCAGAAACGCACATCAAAACTACTAGTAATACCATTCCCTGTGAAAGCGGGCTGCTCAAGTAGAATACATTCACTACTTCTCCTACTTGTTGTAAAGGCGACTAAATAAAGTAGCTGTCCACCGCCCAAGTTTCTAACCTGTACCTGTATGATAGCAAATACTATTAACTATCATATGGGACATACTTCTACCCATCATACACGTCCTGATACCCAAACCTATACTCGAGAAGAAAACAATTACTAATACAAAAATGAGTCAAAGAAACCACTGAGAACAAATGGATATGCATACGGCAGGCGACTATGCATTATTCTAATATAAGACCACTTTAACCGTGAGGTGTAACACTATCGTGTTGAAGGAGTACATGTCCCAAGGGGAAAAGTTGGTGTCAAGCGATTCTCCAGAGAGATGACAAACTCTAAGGGATTATAGCCTTATTATGGTATGGGCGCACTGTCGTGTTTGACAGTATTTCGTCTCAACTCGTGGGTATATATATATATATATATATATATATATATTATATATATATATATATATATGTATATGTATATATATATATATATTTATATATATATATATATATATAAATATATATGTATATATATATGTATATGTATGTATATATATATATATGTATATATATATATATATATATATATATATATATATATGTATATATATATATATATATATAATATATGTATATATATGGATAGCGAGGTAAAAAACACTAAGACCACGGGAGCGATCAGATAGGAGTCTCCAGCATCAAATTCTCAGCCGATAGGCGTATCGAAAGAAACATACTGCTCTAAGTATCAAAAATGCTGTTCTGGACCTCAATCAATGAGGAAGGAGACAAAAATGACTGCTGGGACATAGACCATAGCAAATCCCAGGAAAACCAAAGCGAGAGTATCGGCAACACCTATAGCTAAAAACAAACCCTGCAACAAAGAGTTGCTAAAAAACCAAGGAGCGGTAACGAGAAGTCTAGGTCATATAGCAACGTAGCAAATGTATTCAGAAAGGCGGTGGTACACAGATACCATCTGGTACTCAACTAGATCGGGCTCAAGCACACCCCATCATTAACAAACTGGAACAATTAATGAATGAGGCTCATATCGGAGGTCAGAATCAACTTATGTAGCTCCACAAAACATCGTTTAGCAAAGAGTTCTTGTGAGTAAACTGAGCTAACGAGTATATAAAAAAATGCACTTCAGAAGTGGTGAGGACTGTAAAGGGCCTATGTGAGAAGCAAACTTAAATATAGTTTATCTCAATAATATGAACAAGCACCCTATGTTCCTCACCCACGTTCCCGAGAAAGAAGCAGATAAAGCAACCATCAAGACCCATCTAAAGAGGCAAAATGAAGACCTTAGGACAGAAGACTGGTTGTTGAAAAATTGGAAGATAATGGAGGACGCCCAAACCCTAATCTACACGATTGACGAATTATCGTATAAATCATTGAGAGCTGCTCAGTTCAAGTCATAATATAAACTTGGAAAGATATCCTTTAAAACAATCAGAGGCTTAGATAGCTTCGATCAAAATCCTGCAGACGAACCTCCAGCATAGGCAGAATTGTTGCTATGAGAAGGTTAGATGTAGCCTTGATAATAGAGCGCTGGGTTTACAAGGATAAACTAAAAGGTCTATCGGGTATTGCCGATCAGCCGAAGTCACAAGGACCTGCATAATAGTTAAACGACATACTAAATGACTTCCGTTAATGAACTTCTGTTTTAGAGATTTAACGACGGTAGAGATGAAGATCATAGAGAAGGAAAGTACGAAGGAGATAAGTCTCGGATCAACTTACCTCTCATATGATGATCTTGAACAACCACCATCAGTAGTCTAGCTACTGGCTTACTAAGAGGAACAGCCAAAGTTCGATACCAGTACAGACACCAGAAAGTTCTAAATTTCTGAAGCCGTCGGTTTCAGCTACGTAAGTAAATGTTAACACTAAAAACCTAAGCCTGAAGGTTACAATGCATGTAATGAGATAAAAACAGATACTAGAGATTATCTGTACACATTAAGCAGCTAAAGGAATAAAAGAAAAGATAAGAATAGAGATATTCAAGGGAAGGCCCAAAAACAAGTCATAACGTCAATAAGATAAGAAAATATATAAAGGGAGAACATATTAACTTTTTTAAAAGTTAACAGATTAAAATAAGTAGCTTGCCTTATATAGACCTAGCAGAAGTAAAATATTACTATCATTTATTTGCTGGCCTGGATTTAAATATCTACGGGTAGAGTCCAATGAATTATAAGTCCGTTCCTTTAACCACTAACACACCACAGTTTAACGTAAGAGGGTTTATAATAAACGTCATCTAACTAAGTATAATAATGGGTTTTTTAGTGTTCTTAAAATCACAACTAAAAAAACTTTCAGTTTTTTAAATTTTTCTCCACGTAACTATTAATGATAAATCAATATCCGTCAGTTTTCTCTAACAGACGGACACATATAACTAAAAGATCGAGTTTAAGTTTTGATTTCGATTCCAAAAGGAACATTTTCCTGAAGAAATTGCTTTCAAACAACAAGAAACAAACCAAGGTTGGCCTAGATATTAACATCGCGAAAACAGAGTACCTATCGACAAGTGAAGAAGACGTACAGATTGATGACAACGTAACAATCAAATGAAAGGATAAATTCAAATACTTGGGGTTTATAATCACGAAAAAGGCAACAACAGAGGAAGTAATTACGCAAAGATTAGGACAAACAAGAGCAGCAATCCGACAACTTAACTCAATATGGTGAGATATACACCAAAATGTAAAGACAAAATCACAGATTTATAAAACATTAGTGAGAAGTATTATGACTTATCAGGCTGAAAATTGGATAATAAATAAGAAAAACAGCAGTAAGATAGTAGCAACAGAGATAGAATGTCTGCGAAGATGCTACAGAGTAACAAGAATGGATAGTAGAAGTAATGACGAAATAAAGCAACGAACATCAATAGAAACAGACATACTAACATATATAGAACAAAAAGACTAAAGTAGTATGGACATGCAAGAAGAACTAGCGACAGCAGATGGATAAAGAGAATAACCGAATGGAGCCCCATAGGAAGGAGTACTACCTCGAATATCCTGGAGGAACGAAGTAGACGACGCCATGAGTAAGAGCTCTAAACGATGGCGAATGGAACAACAGAGAGATATGGAAACGGTTGAGCGAGATAAGGCAGTATACATTGTGCAATCCCTATAACACACATTAAAATATACAATTATGGACAGAATACATTATAAAATTTTTAAAATTTATTGTAAAAATAGTAAAACTTAGTTGATATAAATATATAAAATATATAAAATATATATATATATATATATATATATATATATATATATATATACTGACGTGGCCTGAGTGGTGTGGGCGGGAGGTCGCTGAAGAAGGGGGCGCCATGTTGCCGGCACTCGTTTCGCGTCATCGCGCGTATTTAAGCTGTTTTCGATTTCGATAGCTTCACGAATGATTCTTGATTTTAAGGAGAGGATGGGGGCGATGGTTTTTGCTTTTTCGAAGTCTATTTTGTGGCCTGTTTGAATATCATGTTGGGCTAGGGCTGAAGTAGTATCGGAATGTTTGACTGATATAGAATGTTCGTAAATACGGTTATGGATTCGTCGGTTTGTCTGTCCGATATATGTACGTGGGCAGCTGGAACAAGGTATCTCGTAGACACCATGGTCTTCATTATGGATTTGGTCTTTTACGGATCTGACGAGATTGGACAACTTGGTGTGAGTAGTGAAGATATTTAGAGGAAGAAGGGTTCTACTGATTTTGTCAGTAACACCTTTAATAAGAGGTAGAAAGATTTTGGGTTGATCCGGCGGTAAGGTTTCTTTTTTGGATGGAATGGGGTTTAGATGTTTTTGAATGCTCTTATTGATTTGGGTTTTGTGGTAGCCGTTTTGTAAGAGTGTTTGCCTTATTGAATTGATTTCGGATGACCTATGATTGATGTCGCTAAGTCTTATGGAACGAGAAATGAGAGCGTTGACCACTGAATTGAGTTGGGCGGGGTGATGATGTGATTGGGCATTAAGATATCGATTTGTATGAGTGGGTTTGCGGTACACGGAATAGGAAAAACTGTGAGGTAAGTTTTTCTGAATAAGGACATCAAGGAATGGCAAAGACGCGTCAGACTCGACTTCCATCGTGAATTGAATACTAGGATGTATTCCATTCAGGTGGGAGAGGAAGAGATCTAACGTGTCCTTACCATGAGGCCAAATGACAAAAGTGTCATCAACATACCGTAACCAGCAGGTGGGTTTAAGATTTGATGAGGACAGGGCTGCAGTTTCGAAATGTTCCATGAAAATATCAGCTATTACGGGAGAGAGGGGAGATCCCATTGGGGCACCTTTGATTTGACGATAGAAATGATTTTGGAATGAAAAGTATGTATTAGACATGCAGTGTTTTATAAGAGATAGTGTGTCTTGGGGGATTTGATGTTTAGAGTCCAAGATGGAAATGGTTTCATCGATGGGAATGTTGGTGAACAAAGAAACAATGTCAAAACTAACTAGTATATCTGAGGGAGAAATAGAAATATTTTTCAGAAGATCAATAAAATGAAAAGAGTTTTTGACAAAAGACGAAGCTTTTTCGGCTAATGGTTGTAAAGATAAAGCGAGATGTTTTGCTAATTTCTGAGTGGGGCAGTTGTATCCACTGACGATGGGTCTTAGGGGAACATTGGGCTTATGGATTTTTGGAAGGCCGTATATCTTTGGAATTCGGGAGGATTTTTCTCTGGGTATAAGAGATTTTTTGATGTCTGAAGGTAGAGTAGACTTATTTATGATGGATTTGGTCGTTTTTTTTTAGATAAGTGGTGGGATCGTTTGGGACGCGTTTGTATTCTGTGGAATTTAGAAGTTCGAACATTTTGTTGAAATAATTAGAAGAGTTAAGAATGACGGTGGCATTACCGTTATATATATATATATGAAACAAAACCAAGTATACTTGTAACTTTTACCAAATAAGATATATCTACACTAAATAATGTTTTAAAAGTTTCATTTAATGTAATATTTAGTTTATTTACGCCCTAATGTAAAAAATTGTTTTGTAAAAGGTTTTTTTCGGAAATGACTGTTTTTAAAAGTATTTTTATTTGTTTTTAAGGTTCAGTTACTTTCACGCATTTAACTGTCATTTTTATTATACGCACTTTTAAGAAATTTGCATATTTATGTATAGTTTTGTTCAGCGTTCTTGATATAATTCTTGACTGATCATTGTACTAGAACTCTTCTTCTTAGAGTGCCGTCTCCCTAAGGAGGTTAGTAATCATAATGGCTATTTTTTTATTTTAGAACTTGCTGCTCTAAACAAATACTACTAGAATAGGAATAAATATATTTACTAGAACTAAATATTTTTAATTTTAAATTAAATCTTAATCACCTTATTAGCCCTTCAGTAGCAGTTTCCAGTGAGATCGACGAATTACTTATTTCATTTTATACTAGATAGAGAAATACTGACGATAGATTTCGATTGAGAACTTAAAGTAAGTGATCACGTCAAAAATAGTCAAAACGGAAATACTCACTTCGCTCGTAACGAGGATATGTATATATATATATATATATATATATATATATATATATATATATATATATATATATATATATACGGATTTGCGATGAGCGTGTGTTACAGGTATCTAACTGTAAGAACTCTAAAAAAACTGTACAAAACAGTTAACTCCCTGTGACCAATATGTCTATTGTTATTTGTACTGAAGACTCCAGAAACACTGCTTGATCGACAATTAGGGATATGTATAAAGCATGACAGTTCCTCATCAAAATCTGCATCATCAAAGGGCGATTAGGCTAAAACAAATGGACAAACCAAGCTTTATATAGTTGCAATATAACCAACTTTACTAAGAGAAACTGTGACGGGATAGGTAGCCAAAGACTAGCTAGACACAGCAACGACAGACATCATTCCCTCAGCTATTTAGATCACCTAGTCACCTTCTTCTTCTTCTTTTTGTGCCACTCCTATCGGAGATTGGAAATCATCAAGGCTATTCTGACCTTGTTTACGGCTGACCTAAAGAGTTCGTTAGTGGTGCAGCCAAACCACTCTCTCAAATTCCGCAACCATGACATTCTTCTACGGCCTGGATTCCGTTTTCCTTCTATTTTTCCCTGCATTATATTTTGAAGTAATGCGTATTTATGTCCTCTCATCAAGTGACCAAAATATTCGAGTTTTCTTCGCTTTAGCGTTAACAAAATCTCTGGGTCTTTTCCTATTCTTCGTATTACTTCACAGTTTGTTATTCTTTCAACCCAACTAATCTTCAGCATTCGACGGTAGCACCACATCTCGAAAACTTTCAATATTTTCCATGTTGTTCTGTTTGAGAGTTGTTCTGTTTGACCTAGTCACCTAAGTCCACCTTAATATCTCTGACTGTGTCAAGATGGCAGAGTCAGAGATATTATGCAACAGGCTATGATTGTACTAACACTAAATAAAGTTATATATATATATATATATATATATATATATATATATATATATATATATATATATATATGTTACTGGCCAAACTAGATTTCAGGACAAACTAAATTTGCCTAGGCTAAACAAGATTTTCCTATACGCGATACGCTAAGCCCTTTGGGAGAAACCAGCTTAGGCTAATGCAAACTAGTTGATCCTGATTGGTACGGCGTAGTTTAAATGATGTAATATACCTACAAAGCCAAAATAAATATATAAACTGAATAAAATACTATGTAATTGGAAAAACATTAATTTTTATTAAAACGGTAATGATTTGTCCTTTATTGTCAGTAATACAAACAATCATATTCTAACAAATAATAAGTGTTTTTCATAAAAGCAATATTTATACCTCAATTATTAAAATTAATATTTTTTTTAATGAGTGTTTTGGTTTCAGTTAGAATTGCAGAGTATCTCTGCCTTGCATCTGTTTGTGAAACAGTTTTTGTTTCCACTGCATCTGACAAAACCTTTTCCTCGTTTAACTGAATGTCTCGTAGCTGCAAGTCTTAATGATATTTTAGAGGCTGGGTTTACATCTGGTACCCCTAAAAAAGTTTGATGGCAAATAGAATTCTGATCTGAAAAAAAACCTATTGGTTACATTAATGCTCCAAAAAGTTAGATAAATTATTAAGTAAGAAAAAATAAAACCTGCAATATAATTTCTGGAGTACTTCATGTTTGGTACTAACTTTTTAAAATCCTTCGTCATTTGTCTAAAAAATAACTTCAATAATTTTTTGAATGTCATTGTCAAATGAAGAAGAAGAATCTTGGGAATAACTTAAGGAAAAGATCTGCTACAAAATACCATAACTCTCATTGGGATAGTATACCTAGTGAATCAAATGGCAAAATACATATTGGATGGCCATGCGCTAATAGGCGCAAATCTAGTCAAGAATTTTACAACATGTTCTGCATATTAAAAGCAAATACACTGAACGAAACAGATTTTATAAGATCTAGTCTAGTTTCTTTCAAGCAACAGAACGATAGAACTATTAAAGTGTTTCTAGAAGATGACCAAGTTAATACATCTATTTATAACCAATCACAAAATTGTAAGTTCTACTAGTACATAAACATGAATATGAAAACAGAAATTTTTTGGAAGGAATACTGAATATTTTAGAATTTTACAAATTACAATAACTTTAACTGAATATTTTAGACTAAAAATCAAGATTTTTATAAATACAGTTTAAATTTACATTAAGTTAGTTACATTACAAAAAGTTTAAAAATTACATTATCTTTTACAATAGCAACAATTTAAATAGTCGGGGTAATGAAGCACAAAAATTCACTCAACCTTCGAAAATCGGAGCAGTAAGACGGATTGAAATGCATTTTGCAAGGTTGCAAATTTAAAAAATTTTAACTCTGCAAATATTGACTAAAATACGCCCAATTTTGCTACTTAACGGTTTGGGGGTCGCTGAACACGAATATGATATCGGCGAATGTCTCCGATGTACCCGGTGCCCATGGCTTAGGTACCTTCCTCGTCTCTGAGAGATTACGATTTACCTCAGCCCAGGGCGAACATTTTATTTACTATTTACCGAGTTAAAATTTTTAAACGCATTTTCCAAATACATTTTTCTTATGCACAAATGCAATTTTTCATTTCTTCATGATCGCATTTTTTCACAAAATTTCCTGATGCTTCACGAATCGAATGCACCAAACTACATAAGTCTGTCGTATTGCGCCGATTTTCGAAGGTATATTGCTTCATTTATTCGACTAAAATATCTTCGATTGAATTGAACTGAAAGGTACTCAATAGAACTATGCACATGAAAAGAAGGATTTCCTATTTAAAAATTATTGTCGTTAGTAAAATGCCGATAAAATTATGATGGTCGTCATCATTCGATAATAGATAGCAACTAAAAAAGTCAGAATATATCAATGTAAATTTAGTTCTAAATTACAATTTGACAAACAAATTTGTTTTACAAAAGAAAAGTTTTTAAAAAATTATGTAATCGGTTTAAACATAATCATATAATTAAGAAAAAAACTATTTAAAGCTCTATACTACGTTAATACGCAAAACTTGAGAACGATAAAAACGACTATATGTATGCCAACGTTTATTTCCTGGTGAATGACCGACGGTCTTCTATTCAATTTTAAGACAACCGTCATCCTTCTGTTTTTTTTTTCAAAAAACATTGAAAGAAGGCAATCCAATTGTTTGGAATTACAATAAAAGTTTCTCTGTCTTAGCAGCTGCCGCGTGAGAGCCCATGGCACAGTTCAAACCGGTCCTGTATTACAGATCATATGATTTCGGCTAAACGGTTTTCATTCTTCACCATCCCTTTTATTAAAAGTCAGTTGGTCCAGTGCTCTTAAACACAATGGATATTAGAATAAATTCGATATATCACGTTTTTTAATTTTTGTTTGAGCGACGCGACGAACGTTTATATTTTTCAGTTGTTTATTTTATTTAAATTGATTTCTTTTTGTTTCAAATTGTTGTTTGAAAATTTTACTTATTGATGATAGGTGAAGAGAAAACCTGAAAGTTTTGTTTAATAGCAAATATCTTCTACAATGTGAAACTAGCTAGAAATATTTAACTAACAAATTGATATAGCAATGAAAGCAGTAGCTTGTGAAAATAACAACAAATATCTAGTTAATCTATATTGTAAAGTTAAGAATACAGTTTGGATTTTGTTACGTTAAGAATTTAACACCTTGGTGATTCATAAAAGTGTCACATCGTTACGAGTGCCAGGTCATCGGGAATACACGCAAATCAGAAGAGCTTGAATCAGAACATTAGACTGCTTTCAATGGGAAAGAATACTGCTCAAGCATACACAATGTATATTGGACTTACGTGCGCTATAAGGGTTGAAGTACTGCTAATAATCAGCTCAGAGTCATAACTGGCATCCTAACGTGCATACAATGGGGCTGTTTCATGGAGACTAAAGCTGTAGTAAAGAGCTAAACTACATGACACTATATCGTATCTGGCAAACATTATTTAGACACAGCCAAGTGGCTTTATAAACATATGCTACAAATCCACCAGACCTGTTCAAGGTTCCGAAAAAAAAAAACAGAAAAATTAGGTTTAGGAATATGTTATGAACTATTGTGATATATCTGCTGTCTGAATCATCATCATAATTGGTGCTACAGCCCTATAAAAGAGCCTCGACCTTCTCAAGACTATTATGCCAGTCAGTTCTATCCATTGCCAATTTTTGCCAGTTTGCTGCTCCTATTTTTCTACCATCCTCAT
Source organism: Diabrotica balteata (assembly GCA_918026665.1). Lineage (NCBI taxonomy): Eukaryota > Metazoa > Arthropoda > Insecta > Coleoptera > Chrysomelidae > Diabrotica > Diabrotica balteata. The sequence continues at coordinate 134,657,492 of OU898276.1, forward strand.
CTACACCATCCCTCCATCTGAGTTTTGGCCTACCCCTACTGGTTGTTCTGCTGTGATCTTGCCAGATGTTCTGCCCATCTTAATCTTCCTATTTTTATAAGAGATACTACGTCTTTACCACCAAATATATATTTATATCTATGATATATCTTGTAGTTGTACCTCCATCTCCAAACACCATTTTCACAGATGCCACCGAATATTCTTCTCAGGATCCTTCGTGTGGCAGCCGTAGCTTAGTGGCTATGTTACTGGCTTAACAAGCTGGAGGGCCCGGGTTCAAATCCCGGCACCGACAAAAATTTAAAAATTTCTAATTTAACTGAGCTGCCACCGTGCTTTGGAGGGTACGTTAAGCCGTCGGTACCGGCTACGAAAGTAGTCGTTAAGTCATGTTAGGGGCGCTTGCGCGACCTAAAACCCTTAACACTAGACCTTAGCCAGAAGGTTACACGAACTTTACTTTACTTTTTAGGATCCTTCGTTCAAATATAAGCAGGAGGTTTTCATCTGCCTTGTAAATGGTCCATGTCTCCGATCCATATGTCAACACTGGTTGTATAAGGGTTTTGTATATGGTTATTTTTGTTTTTTTGGCTTAAGTTTCTGCTTCTCATATGTCTACTCAATCCAAAACAGCATTTGTTTGCTAGGATTATTCTTCGCTTGATTTCTTCTATCATGACGTTCTCCGTGGTGATCAGGGAGCCTAAGTATGTGAATTTGTCCACCACTTCAAAGGCAGAGTTATCAACAGTGAATTGGTGGCCGATGTTTCTGGCTCTATTGTTGAGTGTTGATGCCATTATCTCAGTTTTCTCCTCATTTACTTGCAGGCGCATATTTTTTGAGGCATTTGACAAGGTGGTATACATTTCTTTTAGGTTGCATGTTGTGCTGGCAACTAGGTCAACATCATCTGCATATGCCAAAATTTGGCATGATTTAATAAAAATGTTTCCTGTTGTCTATTTGGGCATCCCTGACCGCCTTTTCCAGAGCTATGTTGAAAAGGAGACACGCCAGCACATCTCCCTGTCGCAGATCAACATGCGTTTCATGACTGTGATTGTTCACCTTGTATTTCGACTTTGCAAACAACTTTACGCATTGTAGCCTTAATCAATCTTTTCAGTTTATCGGGGATGTGAAAGTCATCCATGGCTTTATTTCTTAGGACACTATCATAGGCCGATTTAAATTCTACGAAAAGATGGTATGTCTCGATATCGAATTTATTGGTTTTTTTCAGTATTTTCCTTATTACAAAGATCTGGTCTGTTGTTGATCGACCAGGCCTAAAACCACTTTGATATTCGCCAAGAAGCTCCTCTGAATATGCACTCAAGCGACTATATAAAATACTCAAAAATATTTTATATGCTGTATTAAGGAGGTTTATTCCCCTATAGTTTCTACATTTCAATTGATCGCCCTTTTTTGTGTAGCAGGCAAAACGATCCCAATACACCACTCTTCCGGGATTTGTTCCTCATTCCAGGCTGTCAGTATGATTTTATATATGTGGTTTGTCAGAGTAGCGTCTCCACATTTAATAAGTTCCGCGGGTATACCATCACTTCCTGGCGATTTATTATTTTTTAGGTGTTTTATTGCATCCCTCACTTCTTCAATTGATGGAGGCTCCAATGGTGTTTTGTTGCTTGCTCCTGGGGTGGTTGATTTGGATCTTCTACTTTGATAGTAAGTAGTTCTTTATAGTGTTTCACCCACCGTTTCAATACTTCCGATTCTTGGTTTAAATTCTTTTCTTGCATTATTCAGATTTTTTTCAGATCTGCTATCTGAATACCTGAAACAAATTGGCAAAGAGAAAATTGCTATATACGAGGGTTATATGAGGCAAAGATCAAAATGTGAGATGAATAGAGGCAAAATGATTATAGTGGAGTATCAAAATATAAGTAGTGTATTGAAAATTAATTAATTAAAAAAAAAGTTGTTCTACGTAAGGAGATCACCAACATTTTGATTTAAATCTAACAGAAAACATTCAGGAGCAATACATAAAAAAAATATTAAAATGTTTGTTTACGGATTTGGAATAAATACTAGTAATAAAAATATTTTAGTCTTTTTTAAAGAGTATAGCAGCTTGTACTATTTTTACTCTTAGATATTAGTCATGGTAAGAATAATAAATGGAGAATACAGAAGAACGATCTCGCTTAGGGCAGCGAGATTACACTGTATAACATTTACACAAACGACCAACTCATACTAGTAGATACTAGGACTTTCATATATGCAGACAATATAGCTGTAGTTGCATAAGCAAAAAGTTTTTCCTACGCGGAAAGAATAACACTAACTGAAGACTTAAACACCGGAAAAGGTGTGCCTCTTCCACCTTTACAACAGACACGATTATTGAAAACTGAACATTTCATGATGTTTCTTTTCATGGAAGATGTGTATTATAAAGCGGTCGTACCAATAAGCTAATTGTACATCAACATTTAATGGTGTAACCCTTTGAATACTGTAGTTCTCTTAAATACCTGGGAGTTATGTGGATTACACCTTGTCATTTAAAGAACATTGTTTGAAAATAAAAGGCCAACTGACGGCCAGAGACAATATCCTCCGCAAGACTTTAAATCAAAAATGGGGCGGACATGATATCTAAACATTGATTTCTTTATCTTAATGAATTCGAGTCTGGCTATTTTTATCCGTTCTTATATCTCTAAATTGCCTCATTCTCTATTTATATTACCAGGCAGATAAGTATAGTTCTCGACTTTTTCAATTTGTTGGTAGTTTAGCAATAGCTGAGTCTTTAATATTGGCTGTTAATATTACCTAATTGACAATCATGTAAATGATCTCTTTTATATGCCTATTTACATATTTTTATATTCTGTTACTTATTTCCATTATACGAGTCGTAAAACGCCGGTAACGGCCATACGCCATTGAATTCAATTTGATTCCCCAAGATCTTTTTCGGGAATGATTTCAAAAAACTTCATCCCTGCGTTCTAATTTACAGAACCTTGTATCTCAAACAGCCCCCGCTCTCATGATTCTTACCTAGCAAACGATTATTTGGGCTTAGAGGCATCTGGCAGATAAATCTGGCAAATGACTACCTTCACTTCTCCATGCAAACAAATGATTCAATTTTGTTTATTCCAATCTAGGATATTTCCAAGACACGTTTGAAGTGGTTTTCTTCAAAGATTTGTAATAAGTAGATTAGAAACTTTTTTTAAATCCCTTCTCTTGCCGAATATAGGCCTCTCCCAATTTTTTCCATTCATCTTTGTTGTTTGTAAGACGTTTCCACATTGGTTCTGCAATTCTTTTAATATCATCGCTCCAGCGCATTTGCGGTCTTCCTCGAGGTCTTTTGGCTTTATATGGCCGCCAATTCCCGATTTCTTTATTTCATCGGACATCCTTAAGACGTTCGTTATGTCCAGCCCATTTCCATTTTAGTTTAGATGCTTGTTCGACAGCATCTTTTACTTTTGTTGTATTACGAATGTCTTCATTGGTTTTATGGTTTTTGAGTGAGATACCCAGCATCTGTCGTTCCATAGCTTTCTGAGTTTTTCTGATCTTCTCCATATTTATTTTAGCGAATATTCCGCTTTAAGCTCCATGTGCTAGTACAGGTAGAATACAGGAATTAAATACTGATTCGCAGTCTTTGAGGTATATTTTTCTTTTTAGTACGTATGAGAGTCTTCCGAATGCTGCCCATCCCATTTTTACACGCCTGCTTATTTAGGTAGTCTATTTTCTTTGCTTACCTTGACATTTTGACCTAGATATGTATATTCCTCTACGCGTTCTATCTCTGTCCCTTGGACGTGTATCATAGGTTTGTCATCTTTGTTTGACATTTGCTGACATTCATTTTCAGTTCTTTTTTTAGAGATTCTGTGTGTAGGTGTGCTTATCGACAGCTTAGTAGCTTTATGGATAGTGCTCTCGATATAGAAAATATTAAGTTTTTATTTGCTCCTCCTGCCGCTCCACATTTTGGCGGTATTTATGAACGCAGAATTCGTTCTGTAAAGGAACATATTGTTCGTAGAGTCGGGGCACAAATTTTGACCTACGAAAAATTTTATACCGTTTTAACTTTAATTAAGTCAGTCTTAAACTCACGCCCTCTCACTCCATTAACCAATATTGTCGAAGATCATTGGTTAATGAAGCATTGAACTTTGACTTCAGGACATTTCCTGACTCTTAAACCCTAGACCTCTTTGTCTGTGCCTGATTTTTTGGAGGTATCTTTTAAACGTTTGTCTAGATGTCAGTTGTTACAACGCATCCATAGACATTTGTGGGCTCGATGGCGAAAGGAATATTTGCACACCTTGCAACAAAAGTCCAAAAGGTTAGATTCTGCCTTTGTACCTAAAATCGGTGCCTTAGTTGTTTTAAAGGAGTATAATTTGGCTCCGTGTAAATGGCCTCTCGCACGTCTTGTTGAATTGCATGAGGGTAGAGACGGTACAAATACGGTACTTCGTACAAATACCTTGGAGCATGGATCACAGAAGATACTGATCAGACAAAAGAAATACGATGCCGCATTGAAATTGCGCGGTCAACTTTTAATAGAATGAGAAAACTTTTTTGTAATCGCGATATCAGTATATCGCTCCGGATAAGAATGCTTCGATGTTATATTTTCTCTACCCTTTTGTATGGAGTTGAAGCTTGGACACTTAAAAAATCCAACATTAAAAACCTAGAAGCATTCGAAATGTGGTGTTACCGACGCATTTTGAAAATATCATGGATGGATCGCAAAACAAACGAACAAGTTCTCGAACAACTAGGAAAACAATGCGAAGTTTTAAATTCCATAAAGATCAGGAAATTGGAATACTTGGGGCACATCATGAGAGGTGAAAAGTACGAACTACTAAGGAATATAATGCAGGGTAAAATCAAAGGTAGAAGAAGCGTAGGAAGACGTAAAATCTCGTGGCTACGCAATCTCCGTGAGTGGTTTGGATGCAGTTCAATTGAACTATTCAGGCGAGTAACCAATAAAATTATAATTGCCAGAATGATTTCCAATCTCCGATAGGAGTGGAACTTGAAGAAGAGAGACGGTGTAGCTCGAGTGGCTACCGTGCCTACGATCACCGAAATCTTAAAACGGCTTCTTGTACGAATTTGTCCCTTGCCGATAGATGAAGATAAGATGGTCAACATTGTTTACCGATTTTGTTTTGTACGGGTTTTATCAATATAACCGCGACTAAACCACCATTTTAATTTTAATTTTTTTTAATTTAAATTAAAATTAAATTTAAATTATTGCAGCCATTTAAATTTTGATAATTAGGTATTTGCACCTATGAGTTAAAGTCCATTTATCTTGCCAGGGCTCTCAAAGGAAATATAGTTGGTGTTGATGTAATTACTATTAATACTCGTAAAAGTTCAATGTTTGTTTAATTCGCAACCGTTTTTTTCAAAACATACAGTTTTATATATATATATATATATTATATATATATATATATATATATATATATATATATATATATATATATAATAAAGTATTTTGTTAAAAAAAATAGATTTCACCAGATTTGGTGGACAATTTTGAAAATATTAAATTATGCAAAACATTGTTCAGTATATATATATATATATATATATATATATATATATATATATATATTTACGGCATAAAGTGAACTCCGCCCATGTTAAAATTCAGGTTCAAGTGAGCTCCGTGGTCAAGTGGACACCGATATACGGAGCTCACATGACCATTCCATAATATTGGCTCTGTCGATTCGTTAAGATGTATAGTTTCATAATTCTTAATAAAATTTTGGAGCTCATAAGTACCCTGTATCATAAATGTATTTCGCTTAGTTCACGTGTATATATTATAGGGGTCGTTCAGATCTTCTTCACTGTATATTGGAACCATAGGAATATCGGTTTAAGTAAGCTCTGATAGTTTGGCAACTATGCACTTAGGCCAGCGTTCTTGATATATATATTTTATATATTTTAAACGGTTCATACGGACTCCTTTTCATACGCATTACAATATGTAATCTTCTTCTTCTTCTTCTTGATGTGCCTATCCGTTATGAATGTTGGCGATCATATTGACAATATGTAATAGATATGTATAATACCAAATACCTGTTTTTGGTAGGTACCTGCTATTCTAAAAATAGCTTTATAAATACAAAAGGATTTCATTACCAAGTTGGACGTGTTTTTTCATAAGCGAATATTTCCTAATATATTTTGTTAACATGAATATGTCTTTATACGTTTTATTTAAGAATACGATTAATAAGAACTTTTAGTTAATCCATTGTTTTACGACATCTTGTATACAGCTTCTTTATTATTTTATTTCTGGTTTTATCTGTGTACTACATATAATTCTGGATAGGTTATCTTAAAATAAATATTTAAGTGCAAAAATAGATATTTTTATGTAAAAATTGGTAGTAGTGCACAAAAGAGGGAAGAATGCTTAATTTATATAAGAAGAATGTACCAGTTCACCAATATTACATACTTCTAAATGTTTTATCTGCTATTTAGGGGTAATATGTAATCAATAACGTGGAGTTTGTGTCAAATTTGCAATAATCTTTGGTCAGTTTTTTCTCGATTTTAGTCATAAATTGAGCTGGTATTCGTTGAGTGGATGTTGCGATTCTAGACTTTGTATCTTTTATTCTCTAGCAGTCTAGCTACTTATCTTCGGATATTAGGTGAATTGATAGCTACGATATTGTAGAGCTTATGTATGGATGTGTGTGTGTGTCTTAATATTCGCTGAATTTGGCTGTCTAATTTATAGCTAAATCTACGTGTTAAATATGTGTTGGTGTCATCCATACTTGCAAGGTATATTCGGTAGCAGAAGCATGGAGTGCAAGCGTCTACGTTTTAAGGATGAAAGGATGCTTCTCATTTTTAGCTGACAAATTTGCAGAGATTATTTTTCTGGTCCTCAGTTTGCCTTTTAGTTTTAAACAATGTTCTATGAATGACAAAGTGTGATACAAACTATCTTCAAGGTATTTATAGCAAGTCCAGAATTTAAAAATTTCATGACACTATTCGATGTTTAGATTTTTAAAAGCAATTCTGTTAGGGACATTAAAGCATTACATCTGACTTTTTCTGAGGTTTGGCTTAAAATTGATTCATAGTCTATTTTTATTGTGTTTAAAGTATGATTTAGATTTTTTTATACTTCAGCAACAAAAGTTTTTGGTTGTGCAACAATATCGATGTATCGTCTACATAATAAAAGTCCTAGTATTTACTGGTATGGGTTGTGTAAATATTATACAGTGTAGGTACCATTACGCTACCCCAAAGGAGACCGTTCTTCTGCGTTTTCCATCTGTTATTTTTACCATTGAATGATACGAAAAATCTTCTGTTGTGTAGGCATACCCGGACAATACAAGCCATTGTTGTATTTTTAATCCAAATTTTAGAATTAGCTTTGTGCTCAGATCTTTAGTCAGGAGCCGTAATATTGTTCATTAGGTATATACGTAGATAGCAGATCCAAGCTCAACACCGTTGAAAGATTCGCTTAGCTGACTGGTTTTGTCCCCTCTCATTTTAAGTTTTTCTTTTCTTGTTTGCCTATGTTTGGCCCTCAATGTGTTTCCTTCACTAGAAATACGTCACATTTGTGTTAACCGCATATGTCTGATAAAGTTAAGTAAAGTAAAGTACCTATCTTTATCTCTGGATATTCCCTTCTCTAATGTTTATAGACATAATTAGGATAGTTGGCATTAAAAAGGCCGATTTGGCCGATATTTAAACCCTATAAAATATGGCTAATCTTTTACTTTTCATTAAAAATTTTAATTTTACATACTGTTACTTTTAGACAATATTTCGATCAGATTTGTATAGTAATAAATGTAGTTAATATACCGTCTCTTTGTGAAAAATAAATGAGTTTGTAATATCGGTCACAATTCATATATGAATAATAAGGAAATAAACGGTTAAAATAGGTGTTAAAATAGTTGGGTTTATCTCAGACATCAAAGGTTACGTTACATGCATATTCCAGGTTCTATTTACGTATTTTCATTCCTAAAAAAGTATATTTATAATAAAGCCCTGAAGCTACCTTTAGATTCTATGAAAAGTAGAATCTATGGAAATTAGCAAATTAAAAAATAAAGACATAATTCTGAATGGCCAACTTGAGACAAACAATTCTCCCGTCCTTAACTTATTCAGTTACAAACTATAACGTGTAAACGCATACATCTTTTATTGTTAGATAAAATGAATTTTTATCAAGTAACGGTCGGATCCATCACTTACTAAAAGAGTAGAAAATGACATGCTTATGCTTTAGAGTACGGCTACTTTAGTACAAAGTACCCTTTGCTTTTGCCAATTGCTTTCTCACTTTCTTAGCGATGGGCCTGGCTTTTTCTTATCAATAATGTTCTTGTTCGTTATAGTTGTTCTAAGATATTCAGATTTCACTATATGCTCTACATTTGGTTTTATCTAATATAAATTTACAACTATGACGAAATTTTTATAATATTTTATGCTTTGATATTAAACTGATATTAAACTGAGGATATAAAAATCAACAATAAGACCGATAATGACGTACATAGCGGAAACAAGAGCAGATACGGCGAAAACACAAAGACTGCTAGAAACAACAGAAATGAAAGTCTTACAAAAAATAACAAACTAAACTCTAAGAGAAAGAGTAAGAAGTGAAGAAATACGAGCGAGATGTGGTTTAGAGGAAATAAACGCGTGGACCAAAAGAAAAAAGCGGAATGGAATCAACACTTCGAAAGAATGACAGAAAATAGAATAGTACGAATAGCAAGAGACAAATCGCCAAATGGAAGGAGATCATTGGGACGACCGAGGAAAAGATGGTCAGACAACGTCAATTGAGGCTCAAAACCGAAGTAAAACAGGCATTAAGCCTATTTATAAAGAAGAAAGAAGAAGAAGAAGATACTAAACTGGAGTAGAGCACTTGGTAGATAATATTTATTTGTTTTGAGTATACTTATTTTACAACATAGTACATAAAATAATAAATATTTGTGTGCTCAGTTTTTTGCTCTGAATTGAAGATTTTATCTTAAAATATGACTGTACTTTATACAAATATTATTATTTTCTGAGTTACCGGTATAAATATAAATTTTGAATTTCGCAATGATTTTTTAAAATTATTTTCTTGTGACGTTATGTCAGTGTTTAAGAATAATGCTGGGAATAAGGTTAAATAGGTTTTTATATTTTATTTGACGTTTAAATATTTAAATCTGAGTTCATTTTTCGAAAAACTATAAACTTGTGGCAACAAATTGCTATATAACAGTACGAGGCAATATTCTTATGCTGTGACAAAATCATCATATTTGCTTTACATTGCCGTTTTTCCTGCCGTATCATATTTTAGCATAGTCTTCTGATTCATTTTATAGACAAGCGGTAATGGATATCCACAATTTGTCTAATAATATTAAGTTTTAAAAACAGCTGTGCTTTTATGCTCATTCGTTTACCTTTTGTAAAGCCACCTGAGTTATGAATAACTACTTTTTTGTATTTTTAGAAGACATACTTCTATGGGGCATATTTTAATGTGTGAATATTAGGGATTTATATAATCTTTTTGTCTATATAATTTGTTTATTGATTTTACATTTTAGATAAAATTTCATAATTATAGTTCTCTTCCGTTTATTTGCTATAGTAATACATATACAAACCCAATTCGAAATGGAGAAAAACCAGCGAGTTCTAGATTGAACATAGACATTTGTCTCTCTTTCTCCCTATATGTTATATAAAGGTCATCGTCATCATATAGTCAGAACGCAACAAGGTTCTATTACCTTTTCTTCTTTTTGTCTCCTCATTAGTATTGAAAACTCAGCCACGTAAATGACGTTGTAAAAATTTATTTCCCTATTTCTGAAGTGCCTTTCCTGGGATAACTTTTTCAAGTCTAGTTCATTTGATTACTTGTAATTGATTTGATAATCCCTAACAAATAAGTTGTTGATTGTAGGTAGGATAGCATGTGATTGAACAGGGATGTGTTGATAAGATGTAGGTAGTCTCATTATTCCTAAATCTGACCATATGTTACTTCCCTCCTTCATTCGTGGACGTCTTAAGGGCATTTTTTTTCTCGATCCTCCCAATTTAGCTTGACAATGCAGTTATTAGAGAGCCTTTGGATATAGCCAGCGCAAGCTTGGCGCAACTTTGGCGTTGAGATTTAGTTTCTTGTACGACGTTGCTACCTTTGTATATGTGTTTGACCTTGGCATTAGTTCCGTTTGATATTGGTTAGTACTCGGACCTATATAAGTTGGAAAATACTTCCGATGACATTTCTAGCAAACCTGATCTAATTGCTACTTGAGTTTTACTTACATTGTTTTGACAGTGTTCTCGTCACATATCCACACAGTAGCACTGATTTAATTACCTTTTTATATATCCTGATTTTATAGATTCCTATTAGACTTCTGGATTTAAAAGTGTTATAAGGGTTATAATATATACATCAGTTAGCTACCTAAATATTCATTTTTATTTCTTATGTGAGAACGTTATCTACGATATACTAAATACTGCAATGTTTTAAAATGATATGGGTTTATTGTAACATTATGCTCTACTCTATATCATCTTTTTTGCATGTTAAAGGACATTTATTTAGTTTTTTACTGATTATCAGCAATTTTTTTTGGTTCTAATAGCATTATTTTATAGCATTCCAATATTTATTCTATGGATTAAATCTGGATAGCAGATAGATATTCTTCACTTTCTCGGAGAAATAATATTGCTACTAATTTCAAACCTATTTTAATACATGGATACGAGTAATAGCAAACGACTAAAGCAAGTGAGGAAAAACTCCGAATATTTGAAAAGAAAATAATAAGAGACAACGATTTGAACCTTCGTCGAAGCTAGATTTATTTAATTACCAGTCTAATCGCACCTAGTTTTTGTGCTTTTATTTATATCCAGTTAATATTAAAAGTGTAATAAATTGTTGTGATACCGTAAATAACAATGGAGAATAACAATGGAGAAAATCGGTAAGGAATTTTAATCTAATTAGATACTTACATCAAAACAAGTTCATATTATTTATATAACCTGATGTCATTAAACAACGAAAATGGATGATGTTAATAGTCCAGTGGCGTCGAGGCCCCAAACGTTATTGACATCATATAAAACTTCTTCATATTCTGTAGCGTTAATCGATTCAATTCCAAAATTCCAATATCTACTTGCACTGTGAAAAATTATAGAACCAAGATATATACATTTTTTCATCATGAATTTCAAATCACCGTATTTGTATTTACCTAGCTAGTGAAGAATTAGAAAAAACTGTCATGAAGGCTGACAACGAAAGAATAACTATCAATCATCAAATAATTTATGCTCGACGCTTAATTACACCAAATGAAAGATTACTGATCTCTAATGTTTGTCCTAGTATTTATCACACATTCATAGAATATGAACTTAAAAAATTAGGCCTCAATTTATTACCTCCAATTAATTTTTTACGAAGAGGTACAACAAACCCAGTATATAGATATATATTGAGCTTTCCAAGACATACATTTATCTTTCCTTTGAAAGCTACATTAATTCCTCCCTCAATTGTCAGAAACCACGATCAAACATCTAATCGTATTTTCTTATCTTTAGAAAACAGATGTGTTACTATTGTAAAAAATCTGACCATTTTGTAGCAAATTGGTCATTCTGTACAAATCCAAATCAGAACTTTACAACAACAGTGCCAACTACTACTATAAATACAGTAGTTAATACTCTTCCACACATGACGTCCTGATCACATCAGCATCTTCAGCTAAGTCCTTTTCCTTACAATCCTCGACTATACCTAATTAATTATACCAATATTAACTCCATCTCAAATATCACCCTTAACATTATTCCCAAGTTCTCAACAACTACCCAGTTATCAACAATACCTAATATTTCACAACCTCATATATCAATCCCAAACTATTCCTCAACACTTGCATAACCTATCAATAACATATCAATAAATACTGTAATTTAAAAACTAAAATTGCGTAGCCAAGAAAAAGTAGTCATAACCCAAAGTGCTTTAACAAAGGTGAACGAATTATTAGCGTAACAGCTGTTTTGAAAACTAAATATTATGAGACGAATTGGGATATTGTATTACACAAATTAAACCGCTTGATTATGGTTTGTTGATTAAGGAAAATATATGACAGGAAAGACAAATGACTCTATAGCTAATTGCCACATAAATATCAATATAACGCAAATCGTATGATTTTGTATATAAGACAAATAATATTATATTCTAAATTATACCTATAGAGATACAAATAATAAAACAAACATAACAAACAACTATTATACAATATAGTAAATATTTATTTAGATAAACGTAAAGGTTAAAACATGTTTTTTAATTCGCGGTAAAAGATTTATTAGAGTTTATTTAGCACATAAGATAAATTCGTAACAAAATTCATATACCAGTAAATGGTACTCGTTACAGCAGCGAAGTAATTTTAGCAACAGATATGTAGGCTGACCTTACCCCTTGACATACAGCAACCACAAAAGAATCGGCGATAGCGCAACGGGCAGCTACCCCTTAACCAAGACACGACTCTCTTGTTTGGCAGATAGCACTTGTCTCTTCGACGACTAGGCAGCCTTCACCCCTACTGGATAGAACGACTGTCTTTGATGACTAAGCAGTCTTTATCCTTACTGGATGGAATGATTGTCTTTGATGACTGAGCAGCCTCCACTCTTATTGGATGGAATGACTCTCTGTTAATGGGCTAATTATACGGGGAGAATTAAAACATGAAACATGGACGACGAAAAAACAAAATAAGAGCCGATTGAGCATCGCAGAAAGAAGAATTATTAGAGAAATATATAAACCTGTTATCGGTTATATTACAAATCAATACAGAGTGCGAAACAACCGCGAACTAATTGATTATTATGACCAACTAGATAAAGTAAAAACATAAATAACATCTTATACGTAATACCTTGTAAAAATAATATTGTACATTTTTAAGAACGAACTCCTATTTGAACATTGAAGCGTCAAATAAAATATGTAGTACATAATAAATATTGTGGCATATTTCTTTCATTCTATCCAAAAAAATTAAATAAAAATAAAGTCAGACATATTGAGATGGATTACTGAATACTATTATAGCATACAAGTAGTTTGAGCTACCGGATATTTAAATACATTAAAACTTGGTGTGAACATTTGGTTAAAAGAATAAATTTGATTTTTATATTACACATGTAGTTGACGTTTCTATCTCCAAATTCTTTTTTAGAGTTCTTTTCTAGACACGTACTAAACAAATTTTGTTTATATTGCAGTTTCTTCTTTTTGTAGATTTAATAGTGATATGAGGAAATCAGTTTGCTACATATACATATGTAGCAATGTGTAGCAATACCAATGAGAAGGTCACGTGGTCGATAAACCCGTCCCATTAGAAAAAGATACAGATATTGCTTTTCGTCAGTTTTCTCTGTTGCATTGCGGAAACGTGAATGTATGGCAGTATTCAGTCTATTTGTACTATATGTCTATGGTTTGCTACATGCATTTTCGCTTTTATCTTTTATGTGACAAAGTTATCAGCGATATCTAAATAGCTCCAATCCTTCAAAAGTATATGGTTTTATTGTTACATTAATGCTCCATTCTATATCATACCTTTTGTCTGTTAATGAACTTTTATTTGGTTTTCTTGTTATTGACTATAACACCGTTTTTTTTTATGCTAAAAGCATTATTCAATATATTATAATGTGTAATTTCTCTGGCTGCTGACGAACAGAAGTTTTTATTAACTTTTCTTTAATATAATTATGTATGCAGATTTGTATTTTGATCTTCTCACGGTGCTAAAAGCAAATGTAATAGTTTATTGTATTTTTCCATAAGATTTCTAGTTTTTCACAGTGTCATGGCTCCTCTTATTTCTTTTTCTACGATTTACATTAATTCATTTAATTATTATTTCTGAAATTTCAAGTTTATACACAGTTTCTTTTGTTCCGCTTATTTATCTAAGATATGTTATTCATTCTTATCTATCTATCTATCTATATAAGGATTTTTACAGCTGTCGCCGCCTTCCTTCTTTCAGCCAACGTCTCCAGTCCTCTCTGTTCTGCCATTCTCCATCTCTAAGGTCTGTTTTTCCATGGCCTCGTCCACTTCATCCCTCCATGATCTTCGGGATCTACCTCTTTTTCTCCTTCCTATTGGGCTCCAATCCGAAATCCTTGCTATCCACCTTGTATGATCTGTTCATTCTTATCTATAGATGTGCTTATTCCCTATCAATTATCTATCAATATTTGAAGTCTTTTTTTATTTGTTTTAGTCATTGTAATGATTCGCATCCGTACATAAAAATAGGTCTAAAGCTTGTATTATGCTCTAAACTCCTTCAGTGGTAGTATTACCAACTGCGATTATTGTTCTAAGATATTTAATGTCTTCCATACTTTCGAAATTGAAATTGTTGACTTTAACGTTGTATCTAGATTTACTGACGGTCTCTTATGTTTATGCGCTGGTATTTGGTTTTGACTTCGTTGATTTTACTTGAAACTTTTTTCGTGCTCTCTGGACTTTGTTCAGTATGTCGTTTACATATTTATAGATGTAATCATCAGCATAACTAGGAGCTGTTCTTTAATTTTTTGACTATTTAAATCGAGAATCTGTATTTTATTCGACTGTTTATTAAGGCAGAGTTTCTTGGGGCCAATTTCTCTCTCCAGGTTTTGTTTCCCGTATCAATATTACAACAATTTTGCTGCATGCCGACATAGGAAACCCGTTGGTATGTACATACTGTTTCGATATCTTTTTGTCTCGTTATAAAGTGAATATTAGTTTATTAGGAAATATGATATTGTCTAATAATAGTTAAGTTGTTTTGCTTTGCTTTCTCAGACTGCCACCGTCGTACCTTTTGGTATTTGATATTTCAACCGTCAAGCAACAATTCCTATATGCATTAACTTAATGCTGATATCCTGCTTCCCCAATCCAGTTAGCAGTCCCGAAACCAATAAAATTGCTACATTCAAGTTTTCTATTAAGCTGCCAGAACTATAGGTACGCCTTATTATCTTACTGATGTTAGTGCTGCCCCTTATAAGTGAATAAAATATGAAAGGAAGGTTTTGGTAATTTAATAAGATCCTTGTGTTACAATATAATGTCTCCGAGAAAGTAAAGTAATATCAAAAAGCTATTCGGATTTAATCCATAGCTAAAATATTAGAATGCTATAAAATAATGCTATATATTAGCATTAATAAGTTTATAATGGATACTAAGTTTGAAAATAATTAGAGCAAGTAATTTAAATTATCAAAGTGCTTATTAAACATAAAAATAAAATAAAATTATATTAACAATTTATATTATAATATATTTAAAAACAGTAGCCAAATATTCTTGGAATTCCTCGATGACTAACCTGGTGGATATTTAAATAAATTTTAAGTTCTAAAATGTACCTGCTCTAAAATTTGAAAATCTACGACTAATACAACTACTGGCAACATCGCAGGAGCTTAGTTGTGTACGCTAAAAGCTGTATACGGATCCCAAAAATGTTTTATCCAGTTACGGAGTCCACTTGATCCGACGTGTTGGTCGGAGTCTACATAAAGCGCTACTCAGATAATAATATACACGGCGTATATTCTCCTGGAGTTAGTATAATACCGTTTAGTACGGAGCCCACATTAACCGCTAGAAGTATATATATATATATATATATATATATATATATATACCTATATATATATATATATATATATATTATAACTGGAGCTGACTTTTAGTAGACTTTAAATTTACGTATCTTTAAAAAGTACAGAAATAATATACCAACCGACGATATAATCCACATCCCTTTATTTACCGATATATGCTGCTTAGGGTTGCAGGTTGTAGATACCGCATAACTTGACGTCTTGGGCAGTCTTGGGTCCTTTAAAATTTAAATCACCCGACCCATATAGAGCGTCTTGAAGAAAATCTTTAAATTTATATAAATATAAATTTATATTTTATAAAGCAGGTGGAGTTCTGTGATTAAATAAAGGATTTTCAATTATCATTTAATCGATTTAATTAACAACAAAAAACAACTAAAAAGTTAGAAGCATGATTTTTCGTAGACTTCTGATTTTATTATTAATATACAAGCTATAATATGGAAGCTGCAGCTGTTTGAATTTGGAAATCTTATTTTTCCTTTGAAGATTTTTGTTTGTTTATCCTCTTCAACTTTGAGGATGATCATCTTGGGAGCACTCATTATAATTGACATGATTATGTTCTTTTTCCATTTATAGAAAAGCATCACTTATCTTTTTTCAAATTTGTAATTTTAAAAGGCTTTTAAAATCTTTACAATAACATATTTATGTAAAAAAATATGGGCTTCTACTAATTTAGTTATATTACTACCCCTCAATCAATGGAAGTGTTGGGATAATATTTTAAAATAATTCATTCTAAAGCATTAAAACAAGATTTATGTATTATGAGGGTTCAGAATAGAAGTGAACCAAGTCCCCTTTTGTCATTTATGAGTTAACAATGCTATAACATGCACCAACTAGGTAACTTTTCAGTGTAATGATGAACCAAGTTCTACTTCTGGCAATATACGCTAGGCAGCAGCAAGTTCTGGTGTTTACTGAGAAATTGTTATTTTCTGTCCCAATACTACTGAACCAAGTCCATGTAGTGTTTGTTTACTGTATACAGTTCTGTATTGACGTGCTTTAAACATTTAGTTATAACTTTTGACAGTTTATTATACATTATTATTGTTGGCTAGGTGTATTAAGCGATGGATATTTAATCTTGATCAGGTGAAGAGTAGTCGCTGGGCCAATTTGATACAGGTAAATACAATATTCTTATAGTTTAGTTTAGGAATGCTACTTAAAGTGTTTGAAATTGGTTGAAACGTTTATCACAACTTGACCTTTTGCAATAAACATCTAATTTTATATGTTTGTTTTAAAGGGTGATACTTTATCTGACTATAACAAGACTATTTTTTCGGTCAAATTGAAATGCAGGCGTCTGCCCAAATACCTTCTAACCGAAAACATTTCCAATGATCTGACTCAACCCAGTGCATCAAGCTAGAAATGTATTTAAGTCCCTGAAATATTGTTTCAATAAGTTTTAAACTACACCTAAAGCCTAAAAAATAATATTTTAATGTTTGATGACAGGGATCGATGCATCAAATGTTTAAAATAAATTGATTCTAGTACCAGATATTTACGAACAGAAAGTTATGTCTTTTTTTTCTCTTGACTGCTCTAGAGATATAATTTCTATGCGAAAATATTTATTACAATTTAATTTGTTTTAAGGTGATGGAGCTCCAGGTGGCATTGTACCTATCTGGGATACTGCTAACAGCAACATCATTCCTCTCCCTGTCCATTCAGATTGGGAAAATGAAGAGATTTCCCGAGGAAGACAGCACCTGAGGAACTTTAAAACTGGAAAGTTAACAAAGGGAACTCGAATCGTAACAGCGGTAAAGAATACACATCTCGCAATAATAAGATAAAAACCTAAGCCCCACAAAAACAAAACTGTTTTTGCGGGGCTTAGTCCTTAAGACGTTAACTATCAGTAGGCGTCGGACATAAGATGTATCAGCACGTCATTCTAGATAAACATAGTATTCAGCTGAGGGTTTGTAACACCCACTTTCTTACCATGTCACAAATAAGTTAGGAAAGATTATACAAACATTTAAATAAAACAGAAGTTACTGCCGTTATTGACGCAAGGGGAAAATTAGCGTAGCGCAAAATTGACGACCCTGACGTTGTTGACCATATAAAGTCACTTCCCTGCTAACAAAGCCACTATACAAGAAAGGAGAATGAGAACAAAAGATACTTATGTCCAGATTTTAATATTAAAGCAAACGTATGATTTATACAAAGACAAATGTGAAAGTGAGAACAGAAATCTGGTGAAAGAAAAATATAACTACCAAGTCTTCTGCCAAAAATTCAACATTTTAAACCTCATTCAAAGCACACTTTCAGCAACCGTGACAAGTTATTTAAAGAATTTATCATTATGAATAGAAAAAGTCTTGTGTAAATTTTCTCGGAAGTTGATCTTTTTGAGTTATAATTGATTTAAAACTTAAAAAAATGCAAAATAACGATTTTCAAGGCTCAAAAATACGAGTAAAAAATATTATTTTTGAAATCATTATGTGCCTAAATTCAAGTTCAAGCCTTCTTCTATCTGTTCTCTATGAAAATTATTTATTTTATTTTAAAACATTGTTTTTTAGTTGTTAATGAAGCGCGTATGGCAGAGCGATCGCTCATTTGTACAATAGAATTCAAACCAGCAAACATGCAAGCAAGCAGCAATTTAATTAAACCCAGCCTGTGAGACATGTTCACCCCTAAGAATTACGTTCGGGTATCACAATTCATTGGAGCGAGGTGTATTAACTCGAGTAAAAACAGGAGTCACTCCAGCTCGCTCCAATGCTCCAGACCATCCCTTTCCCCTTTATAGTACTCTGATGTGCGATAGGAACCAAATGCTCTTTATGTGGAAGTTCTGGGTAATAGAACTCTAACATGGTTTCCTAACCGAATCAAAATGAGGACAACGCATTGTCGCTATAATCATGATATCATAAAGTGGCTTATCCGCGAACTAAAATTGCTTATTTGAGCCTCAAGTCTCCGCTCTGAGCAAGGCTCAGTTCGGAGACTTGGTTTTTTGTTTTTTTTTTGTAGGTTTCCTGAAGAAAAAAATCATAATTAGTGAATGTTTATACCATATAGGTATTATGGATAATATAATAATATAATGTTAGTCCACTTAAAAGCAACTTGGCCCACGCTGTACGTTGCGATTGTCCAAGAGTTTTTCGAGCTACAAACTGTCTCCTTTGTGTTCTGTTATGTTATTTTTTGTATGATTTTTCTCTGATGTTTTGTTTTCTGTCTGGTGTTACCAGCAAACATTTATGTCCCTTAGACACGCCGCATCCTGAGCGCTTGTCCTATTATAAGCGCTTCATTGGCGATTAAATAACAAAGTTTTAAAATGAAATAAGCCCAAAATGATTATCTGGAAATGAAAGGTTTGAACTTGAATTTAGATCCTTGGTAAATTCAAAAATATTGTTTTTTACTTGTATTTTTGAGCTTTGGGAATCGTAATTTTAGCTTTTTTCAGTTTTCTATTGTTTATAACTCGAAAACGATCAGGTCAACAGAAAAATTTCAACAGTCATATTTTGTTCAAAACGATCCGAAAAATTTGCGCGGGACGAAAGATTAATTGATACAATTTGTTTAAAAAAAATTGTAAAAACAACTTTTAGCCTGAGCAACATCTTGAACATTATTTTGAGGTATCTCATAAAAGTGCTTATGCAAAAAAATCTTATGGGAAAATGTTTCCGAACCATCCGAACATTCCGAATCATTTATTTGAAATTGAATTTATTTTCTTTTTAAGTATTTTTTATTATTATACACAATATTCACTAATTGTTTTATCATAAACTCGTTTTCAATATGTCTTTACACTACAAAAATTCTAATCACAATCTCTTTTTTTAATTATTTTTAATTGATATATATATATATATATATATTATATATATATATATATATGTGTATATACCCGGTACTTAGGCGACACACGCCCTTCCGGTAGGGATCTATGGAGGAGTATCACTGAGCCGCAAGCCCTTATCTCTTGCCATACTGCTCCACCATAGGCCTATCAGATACCAGCATATTCTAGTCTCAGCCGCAGATTCATTTAGAATTTTAAACTGCTGCGTTAGCATTTCTGTTTTCTGTACACCGAGCTGGGGATCGAACTCACATTCGCTGACCCTCTCGCAGTGAAGCGAATGAGAATCCGGCCGCTCAGCCCGCTTGGCTATCTGACCGACATTTTTAATTGATAATATTGTTTATTTGGGAAGCTTATATATATATTATATATATATATATATATATATATATAGATTACAAGAAACAAAAAGCATACTAAATACTAAAAAAAGATGATTTGATAATTGTCTTCCACTCGAAGCCACCTCGATCAGATGGTAACGACTTGGAAACTTTTTCTAATGATGTTTCTAATGAAGTGTCGTATCTTAAATACAGTCAAAAGAAAAGTTTAGTCTGGCGAATTCGATAAGCAAAATGGCCAGAACATCGAGGCCATGGAAGAGAATGATATGTATAAATACCTCGAAATAAAGCAAGCGCAGAAAATTGACCATAACTAAATGACAACTGAGATAACTCCGGAGTTTATACGAAGGGTATAAACACCGTATATAACAGCTGCTTCGTTAACACCTTAACAATAAAAATTTATTTAAGGCAATAAACACCTACGCATTTTCACTTGGTATTATTCCTTGGACAAAAACTAATATAGAAAATCTTCAACAAAAAGTACGAACACACCTCACAAAGGCACAAAAACACTATCCACGAAGTGCAGTAGAAAGAACGACATTAGCGCGATATTTAGGAGGACGAGATCTTATGGACATAAGTAAGCAATTAAAAAAAGAGTCATAATTTAAGAATATATTTTTAGATGCAGGCTGACACATCTACTCTACATAGCGCGATTTGCGCAGTAGATGACACTACACCGATCAAACCATCGTACTAATGACGGAAAAAATGCGCATCTGGATGGGAAAACCTCTGCACTGAAAACATCCCAATGAAGTCATTAATGACTATGTCGACAATATAGTGTCGAACTATTGGTTGACATCAGGCAAGATGTTCCCTCAAACAGAAGGTTCATTAGTCGCCATTCAGGATCAGACTTCTTCTTCTTCTTAAGGTGCCGTGCATTTCTGCGTAGGCGTCCACCGTACATCGTCTTGTCAGGTGAGCTGTTAAATATTCTGGTTTAAATAATTCTGTTTTTAGCAGCATTGCGAAGCATTTCATAGCTGTGGATTCCTGTCCATTGTCGAATATTGCGCAGCCATGACATTTTTTTACGTCCGAGACCTCTCCTACCCTCTATTTTCCCTTCGAGTATCAGTTGCTGAAAAGTGTATCGTTCTCCTCGTATAATGTGCCCCAAGTATGCAGTCTTCTTACTTTTCACATAATTAAAAAGTTCCCTATCCTGTAAGCCCGCTCTTCTGAGTACTTCCTCATTTCTGACCCTGTCCGTCCATGATATTCTGAGCATTCGACGCAGGCACCACATTTCAAACACTTCAAGTTTGTTAATGGAACTGGCCTTTAACGTCCATGCTTCCATTCCGTACAGGAGAACAGGCCACACGTAACACTTAAGCATCTTGTATCGGAGGTTGAAGTCCAATTTGCGATCAGTCAGAAACTTACGAAGCCTCAAAAAAGCATTTCTGGCTTGTTCAACTCTGCTCTTTATTTCATTCTCGGGGTCCCAACCCTCATTCAGCAAACATCCCAAGTATTTGAATTGCCTGACTTGTTCGATTTCTTCTCCAGAGACATATATCTTTGCGTTGGGGTAATCATTTCTACTTATAATCATTGATTTTGTCTTCTTGATATTTATTTTCAAACCCCGAGCTTCACTTGCAAGAGTTAGATCATTTAAAAGGCATTGAAGATCTTCGATGTTATCTGCCACTATGGCTGTATCATCGGCATACCTGATGTTATTAATAAATATGCCGTTAACTTTAATACCCTTATTAGAGTCTTCTACTGCTTCTGCGAAGGCTTTTTCTACGTATAAATTGAACAGCATTGGGGACAGTATACAACCTTGCCTTACTCCTTTTTTAATGGAGAAATCTTCTGTTTCGTTGAAATTTTGAAGACGTACTGTTGCTGTCTGATTCCAATACAGATTGGCGATGATTCTTATATCCTTTGCATCCAATCCCAATTCTTGTAGGTATTTTATCATCAATTCATGTTTTACATTATCGAATGCTTTCTCGTAATCGATGAAACAGATAAAAACATCCTTTCTTTGATCTAAACAATTCTGTATCAATGTTTGCATACTAAAGATCGCTTCTCTCGTGCCAAGTCCATTTTTGAAACCAAACTGACTCCATCCACTGACCTCTTCACATTTCTTAAACAATCTAGTGTGAAGTATTCTCAGGAAAAGTTTTAAAAAGTGACTCATTAGGCTTATTAGTCGGTGGTCCTTGCAGAAGTTCGCACGTGGTGTTTTTGGTAGGGCAATAAATGTAGATCGAAGCCAATCTTTTGGAATCTGGCCCGTATCGTAGATGTCGTTAAAGAGCTTGACAATAATGTCTAGGTTTTCTTCATTAAGTAACTTGATTGTTTCTGCGTACATATCATCTGGTCCTGGGGTTTTGTTACTTTTTAATAGTTTGATAGCGTGTACAATTTCAGCTTTCAAAATACTTGGGCCATACAAATGGTCTCCCAGTTGTGGTGGTTTTTGTGTTCTGTCATCATTGAACAAATTGGCTGTGTACATTTTCCAAGTATTAAGTATATCGCTAGGGTCCGTTATTAATTCATTTTGGTCATTATGTATACCAGTGACTTGTTTTTTCTTGAAGACACCAGCAATTTCCTTAATTTTCTTGTGAAGATTGAAGCTGTCGCCGAGTTTATATAGGCTTTCAGCCTCGGCGCAAAGTGTAGTCATCCAGATCTCCTTCGCCGCTATAATTTCTTTACGAATTTGACTGTGTATATTTCGGTACCCTACTTCGTCCTGCCTGATCTTACACTGCCTGCGTTGTTCCATCATCTCTAATATTTCTTCTGTCATCCACTCATTCTTGGTAGTTGTTTTACTCTCGAGTAGAAAAGTGTTGTTCAACTCATCAAATGATTCTTTTATGGTGGTCCATGACTTTTCAACATCATTCTCAGTTGCCATATTAGAGAACCTATTGTTTATTTCTTCTGTGTACGCTTTATTTGTTTCATTGTTTTTGAGTTTTCTAATGTTTACTGATGCCTTCTGGTGTTTTCTTTTAGCTGTAGCGAGCCTCAGTTTGATATTTGCTACTAAGGGATTGTGGTCGGATCCTATGTCTGCTCCAGGTAATGCAGATACCTTAGTAATAGCATTCCTGTACCTTCTATTAATTGTCACATAATCTATTTGGTTCCTTATAATGCCCTGATGTCCGTCTAAAGGCGACTTCCATGTGTAAAGCCTCCTGGGTGGTAACTTATACCAGGTATTCGTTATGACTAGATCTTTGTCTTGACAGTACTGTATCAATCTGTCCCCTCTGTCGTTTCTCTGACCAAGACCATATTTTCCAACTACGTGATCTACAGCTCCTTCCCCAACTTTTGCGTTGAAGTCTCCTAATACGATGTTAATTTCGTGATTCTTAGTCACCTTTAAGGCTTCGTCTAGCTGTTGATAAAATCGCTCTAGTTCTTCTTCTGGCTTGTCTGCTGTAGGGGCGTAGACTTGTATAATATTTATGTTAACTTTTCCATGCAACTGAATAAGTATGACTCTTTCGGAGATCGGGACAAAGTTCTTCACGGAGGCGCGCAAATTTTCGCTTATCAGAACTCCCACCCCATGTCTGTGGTGAGGGTCTGTGCTATCACTGCATGAGTAGTAAAGGGTTTTACCAGTAGTATTGATCATGCCTGTGCCTTCCCATCGCAATTCGCTTATGCCGAGAATATCGATGTTAATTCTGTTCATTTCCTGAATTAGATTTTGTAGTTTGCCTGCTGCAAATAGGCTTCTGACATTCCACGTAGCAATTTTGATTGTCTTATCAAGTTGAAACCGGGAGATTCTTCGCACCCCTTGACCATTTAAGGCCTGCCCGGGACTAGGGGCCGTTTGTTTTGTTTCTTCCAACATGACAAGAAAAAATCTACGGACGGATGTCCTGAGGAATATAATGCGGTAGTTTCCTACTTGCTTTCCGCATCGCAGTACCGTAGCCCTCTAACTGTTTCAGTCTCACCTACGGTATTCTAGTAAGAAGCCGGTTTAGGATCATTTCCTTTACGCCTAATTCTAGTACTGGTGATCGCTGCTGCCCTTCACCAGGTTGATTCTATACTATCCCTAGAAACAGGGTTGCCACTTCCGTTGAATTCACTGAACCGAATACTATATTCTCCACCTTCATCATCGTTGTGGTCTTCACCCGTATCCCTGGGCAAGGGGGCCGTGTTATACCCCATATACTATACCAACATACTATATCAGACTATACCAACATAAAATCACCTGAAATATATCGTCAAAGACTCTTAAGTCCAAAACGACCAATGCCGATATGGATGTCAAGCCCAAGAAACCATCCAACATCTTATCGGAGGCTGCCAGGCATTGGCTGCAATTGAGTATAAGAAATGGCATGATTCAGTAGGGAAAATCATTCACCAAGAGATAGCTATGAAACTGGGACTTCTCCAAACAAAACTATCTCCCGTATTATCAATACAATCCAGACAATAAGCTTGAGAATGACAATTTTAAGCTATACTGGGGTCACAGTGTGCTTATAGACCAGACAGTGACACGCAATAGACCGGATCTCGTACTAGTTAATAAACTAACGAGACAAACAACACTAATCGATGTGGCGATGCCTAGCAACAATAATCTGCGTGTAAAATACAATGAAAATATCGTCAAGTACCGAGATCTATACTATAAAACTAGTATCGCTTGTGTGTGAGAGTGAGACTTAAAAATATATTATTGTTATTGCAATTAATATTTGGCTCGAAGAATCACAAATAAACAGTAAATTAAAAAAAATCACAAATAACTCACAAACTAAATCAATTATCTATAAATCTATAGGGAAGCATCCCCTATACATTCATTCCAAATTTTGGCCAATCGTGGGTAGCAAAATTAAATATTTGGCTATGTTATTAATTTTCTACATATTTCTAATATTAAAAATGATTTAAAAAAATAGATTTTTTGATATCAAATCTCTGTAATTCTACAGGGTGTTAATATCGCTACGAAATTAATAAAAAGACGTAATTATCTTTTAAACTAACTCGTCTAACACTGAAAAACATTATATTGCAAATAAAACAAGAACACCAAGAAGAGTCGAAAAGTCTAAAAGAATATAGGATATTTCATTAAAAAAATTATAAGTTTGTTAAACCCTATCAATATGAGTAGTTTCGTATATTTAAAAATATTTTGACAGTATGCTCCTATCTTTTAACTAAATAATTTTTTTCGTGTATCTCTTACGACAAATAACTAATCAGACTTCTTCGCACTAATGCCGCACCCTGTATATATTTGTGACTTTCGAATAGGTTTAGCGCCTGCTGTTGATCCTCTTTTAGGGGAGAGACTTTGCATCAGCAGGTACTCATAGCTTCCTGATGACTCAACTGCTTTGTTAGTTTTGTTACGACCATTCTTGTCATGTTAAGATAGGAAACAGAAGGAAACTAGTTGAATCTTACTTAGTTTACACTAGGTCGTACTCATCCTATAAAATGATATAGCCCACGAATGAAGAGCATCTAAGTCATAATAAGGTTTCATGGTTCTAGGTCGCTGTAATATATTATTCACAAACTTCTACATACTATACCCAAAAATATTAGAGTAGATCTAAATCATTCTCATCAGTGGATAAAGTGAAGTGACTGAAAAGAGTCAAACCTTAAAACCTAGGGTTAGTGCTTTAAAAAATGAGTATAGAGGTTACATTTTCAGGTAGAATTCACAAAACAGTCACCAGAATAATAATGACATACGCTTCAGAAATGCGATCTGACTCAGAGAGGACAACAAGAATGTTGAAAAACTTAAAAAAATTGATTGTAAAACACTGAACAGAGCTATAAATACAGACATACGACATATATGCAAGAATGGAATGATCATATAAGTCTAATGACAACAAATAGAGCAGTAAAGACGGCAAGAGACGGTTCCCCATTAGGCAGACTATCAGTGGGAAGACCACGAAAACGATCTAACGACAATTTACTGATAACACATTAAAAAACAGAGAGAGTCATGTCTACATAAAAAGAAGAAGAAGACGATCTTTATTCTACTAATATTAAAACTACCAAAACAATTTTATCTACTTAATTAATGATGGCGTTAGATGAGGTTTAATAGAATAGGTACAATGAAAAATCTTGTGTTGCATAAAATACTGTATACTTCTATATTTGGAACGTAATTTCGAGTCGTCCTTCAAATAATTGCAAAACGGAATTCATTAGCCTTAATATATAAACTATCCATCAGATGTATCTTTTGTGGACAACCTGTAGATATATGCCGCCCACAATTTAGATAGATCCTTGTTAGATGCAGACATCCCAATTATGTTTTAAAATTAATTATGTGTGACGCCGAACACTAAGAAATGGTATGTATGAATGAGAACTCTAACCACAGGAATTTATAACCACACATTATAGAAAAAAACGTTATTTTTATTGTAAAAGGTTGGAAAGTCCTTTTAAATTGCTAGAAGCGGCTATTTTTAGATTTAAAGTGCAATTGTGTAATTTTATAGCACTTTGGTGTTATTTGTAATGTCACAGTATGTAAAATGTATAGTAATATATACTAATCAATGCAGTCAATTGATTCATCACTATTAGTGTATGTATGAAGTTAGTCATGGTTGTAACTGAAATAAAACTACAAAAGAATAGCCTCGAAGGTGTGAATAAATAAAGCCCTATTCTACATTCTCGTACCACTAATATGAACAAATTTTTTTAAACTTTTGCAATTTTGATGTCAGGAACCTACTTATTTCAGATTTTTATTACGGTAATTACACTGTATCCTATATCAGCGATGCCGAAATTTCTGAGCTTGGTGTACCAAAATCGAAACAATTTTCGTGGCGTGTCACACGATCTATGCTGACGGTTCTCCGACAAGCGAATAAATGTCCATGCGCGAAACATAGAAATTTACAAGTTCATTCCGCAAATTTCCAATGGTTGGCTTTGTGATTTGTTTATTGTCATGGCAAAAGCCAAAAGCACGGGAACTTGTAAATGTTTAAAATCAAATGGAACGTTTGAATGTACGGATGTATGGTTAAAAGTGCCTCTGTATATTCGCTTATACATATTTTATTCTAACAGGACTCATCAGAGCAACTGTTACAGAAGCTCTTAACGTGAAAACAAATATTTCTTATCAAAAAGAAGCAACAATAAAGTGACTTCAGTATGTACGCTATATCGACATCTGATAATAAATCACGAAAGTAGAAATGGGAAGATTTCTATTGATGAAATCACCACTATACGTGAAATCGTATCTTAACCATCTTTCTTTTATTTCGATATACCTACTCTTTATGAGTACTAAACACCAATTCGTCAAGGATTTTTGCCTAGATGAGGAGATATGTTGCGCAATGCAACTTTTAGAATCCCCATTTTCTTTCGTTACATCTTTTAGCATCGTCTGTTTTGCATTGTAATTTTTAGAAAGCACAGATTAAATAAATCTGGATTTTGGTTTCGTCAATAGAATTCTTCGGATTTCTACTTTCATAATTTAAAAAGGAAAACGTTTTATTGGTGGATCAAGTAAGACGAAACGATCAAACCATTTTGGATGAGTATGGCAACTAACTCCGTGGCACTAATATGACTTTTAAAAAAAGACGTTCGTTAAAATAATGCTAACACAGAGTGAAAATATTATTTAGAAGGAATAACCGAGAATTAACTAATAAATGTCCTGACTGTATAAGCTTAAAACATGTACTCGAGCAAAGCAAAAAATGAATTTAAAGTACTACTCAGAACTATGAAGGACCTAAAACATAGGTTGATAAATTCAATAAAGACACTCAGAAAACTGCCTGGGAATGCACCTCAGATGTCAAAAGACACATAAAATTTTGTAACTATACCATTTTTCAAAGTAAAAACGTTGCACGTCACAATTTATATAAAGTGACGTCACTTATATTTAAAATTTTAAGAACGTCAACCTCAGGGTTAAAATTTTCCTAAAACAGCTAATAATACGAAACCCATACGGAACTGCTCGATCTTTCATAGGCGTCAATATATCAGTAATAATAATCAGAAAAATGTAATCATCATTATATTGGAAAATTTAGAATTATATTGATTAAATAACCAAAAACATTTGTTATTAGTAATAATATCAATTTTATGAAATAACTCTTTAAGCATAATATTGCACAAAATAATAATTTTAATTAAATATTGTAGTATTTTTATTAATCTAATTTATTGTCTTTATTTATTATCAAAGGGTCTATTTATAACACATACAAATTTATTAAAGTCTAATTCACTAATTTATTTCGCAATATTTATTTATATTTATTTCTGCATACAATTCTATTTTCGGACTCAAACTAACTCGATATTCAAAACTAGAACTAACTGTTTTTAACAAAATTCCCTCTTTAAATATAAAATACAGTTAATCGAGAATCCCTTCGAAATTCAGACGCCGACCCGTGGAAAAGGATGGAACGCAGACCGGTTTTTCAGCTGAGCGCCGAACTCACTAGAACATAATAGAATTAGAAATAATATATTTACAGTTTTTATGAATTATATCTATCGCAACAATATGTTAGAAAATTGTACGCAACTGATACGGGAATACTTCAAATTTTAATGAGAGTCTAGCGTGTGGCGAAATTGTATAAAGTGTTGCTGCTTTCTTAGAGTAAGAATTTTGTTTATATTTTGATTTCTTATACAAGTTGACCATAATATATTATATATTAATAAATTGTATGTATAAATACATATTAAATTTAAATTAGTAGCTTTAAAAACTAATTATTGTTGTGCATTGTGATTGTGCTATGACAAAACAACTAAATAGTCTGTAGAAAGCTGATAAGCTTTTATATAAGATAGATAGATAGAAGAAATAATGGCGGAACGTTTTTACTGTTAATGCTCTAAAAGAGGTGAAATAAAATTTAGAATAAATAAACTTGTAGTTAAATTTTTTGTTGTGTATTTTAGTGTGTTGCAGTAGTCTTAAAACTAAGTTTATTTACTGTTAATATAATAGTTTGATAAATAGTTGACATTTTAAAAATTCCTGACTCACTATCTATTCTGATGTTTTGGCAACGCTGTGGGGTTCTGACGTCGTAAATCTTGAATGACGTGCAAGCATTATTATATGAAAAATTCTGTACTCTGAAGAAATTAGATTGCTGGTATTTGAAAAAA
The DNA here is from genome assembly GCA_918026665.1 of Diabrotica balteata. Taxonomy (NCBI): domain Eukaryota; kingdom Metazoa; phylum Arthropoda; class Insecta; order Coleoptera; family Chrysomelidae; genus Diabrotica; species Diabrotica balteata. Next base: position 134,686,877 of record OU898276.1, read on the forward strand.
CGAAAGATAGGAGAACATGATTCTGAACAAGAGCTCCTCAAGATAAACAAATATTAACAATATACTAACAAAAACGACCTCACTCAACTAAGAAAAAAAAAACGAAGGAGTTTAAAAATGAAAAACGACTTGCCAGCTTTGAGATGTGGTGTTGTGGAATAATGTAGAAAATATCATGGACACAGCACGTAATAAACACGGAAACATTAAGTAAGATGAAAGAAGAGAAAAGAAATACTTAACATTTTAAAGGAAATAAAAGTGAGCTACTTTAGTCACATACTAAGAATTGAAAAACATGATTAGATGCGACTGGTTATACAAAGGAAAGTGAAAAGAAAATGAAGATCGGGGAGATAAAGCAGGTCCTAGTTGAAAAATTTGAAGTGAAAAATCAACAATAGAACTCTACAGAACTGCTGCAGATAGATTAAAATGGGCCGTGATAATCGCCAATGTCCTTAAAGGATGAGGCACACGAAGTAATAGATAGAACGCTACGAGGAACGTCGAACCCTACACGTAATTGTATATGATGTACTAATTGACAATAAGAAAATAAAAAAAAAACCTCAAATATGTTAAATTGGATATTATGGGAATTAGCGAAGTCAAAAGAAAAGATGAAAGTCAGGTCAAACTAAAATCATGCAATTTATTCCACTATAAAGAAGATACGATAGGCACAGCTCCATTAATGTAGAGACAACTATAAATATACAGAGTATTGACTGCTTAGAGACTGAACAAATGATCCAACCTGAAAATAAGTCTTCTATTAGGAAATCGAAAGTGCTTAAAATCACGAGCCGGTCCATTACAATCTGATAATGGGAAAATGTAACGTCAAATTCGGAAAGAAAAGCGACGAACAAGAAGTGGTAATCGGAGATCTTGGAATCTTAGTAAGAAACGAAAGGGGCTAAATGCTGACTAACTTTCTGTTGCAACAAAAACTATATATGCAATGAATACTTTTTAAGAAGAACTAGAATAGGAAGTGGACGTGGGTTAGCCCAGACGGAAGAAATAAAAGTGAATGTGATTATAATATTGTAGATAAAATTAGTACCTATACAATAGGACAAACATGAAGAATGCCCCAAAATGAGATAGAATGTATAGCATAGATTGCTGGTTACAAAATATGAGAGCTCTTACCTGTAATATAAGAATGTCTTAAACGGTAACGTTCAAAAAGCTATCCAAAGGTACAAAACGATTTATTAAAGAGCAAGAGAGAAAAACAAATAGCATAAAAAAAATCAGTACAAATACATAAAGAACTAAACAAAATTCCTACTACTAAATACTACTTACTAGTTAAGTCTTTCAAAAAATGTTTTATGCGCTATTGTCCATCTGGGTCACTATTACAAAGATGTTGAATTTATAGATATGGAGATGTGTCAACTATATATGTTTAGGGCTATCACGAAAACTATGCGAAAACGTGAAACACTTTCTAATTTATACAAAAAGGGCACTACTGTATTATAATTAAATGCTGTATACCAAAAGCGGGACAAATCTTTGACAGATTTGGAAAGCACTGTATAACTTTGTGAGGAGTAAATCCTTTACGGATTGTTGAGGACTTCTGCCAAACAGAGATGTTGCTTCGTCCCCTTCTAAAATTGCCCTGGAATCTCTTCTTTTTGGAAGAGTTAACCATAATACTAAAAACTCTTGACAATGTTTTACAATCGTTTGACAATGACATTTATATCTTTTTTTTATATCTTTTTTTAGAGTGTCTTTTTTTGTTAAAAGTGGAGTTAAATACTAAATTAAAAATATTAATAAATAGTTTTATATGTTCGAATGGATTTATTCGAACAATTGTTATAACAGACAAAAAACAAATAATTCAGTATGTAACAGTGCTCAATAAACAATCAGTAGGAAGCGATCGCAGGCCATTAAGAGCTAGAATAACCATAAACCCACACAAAAATAGAGCAAAGATTACTCACTACGATATTATGAAACTATAAAATAATTATAAGATTATAAGTCTCTCGGGTCTAACTTTTAAATTTCTTTGTCGATAAAAAAAGGAGACATTATTATAAGAAACTGTTTTCAGGATAGAGATTTTCTTTATTATAATATACTATTAAACTACAAATAATATGTTTTGCTTATAGCGTTTGGCATAAAATTTCATCCTCAAAGCTCCCATCCCGACATATATATCATTTCACGAGTACGATTTCGTCTGCGGGTGGTTTGCAAGTCATAAAATCAATTGATCACCTCGGTTAGTAGAAATGACTGACGGACATCAATAAACAAGAGGAAACATCGAATCAATCAGAACTTGTTGGGTTGTCGGTGTGGATCTTTGTCTGTTTTGCATTTAACACCGCATTAACGAGAGACGATTTCACAATGACTTGGTAACATCAGCGTTACAATATTTTCACCCTTAATTCATGGGCGGCACACTATTGAAAATTTCTTAGTATATTTGTAGTATAATTTACCGCAATAATAGGTATACCGCAAATAGAAGTTAACGGTAGAAAGTACCGACCGAGTAGCAAAGAAGATTTATATAATATATATTTTTAAAAGGCATAAATCATGCATTCATGAGTGTCATTAAGGTGTAAAAATATATTAATCATTTGACTCAACATACCATCACCGAGCAGGGGACCAAGCGTCCAGCAAGCATTAGAAAATGTATGAGATAAGGAAATATTGTAGAAGAAACCTAGTAGAAGACGTATCAGTATTAAATCAGTTTGACCTAGGAAGCGATCATAGACTAATAAGAACACAACTAATAATTAACAAAAAACTAGAAAGAAAAAGAATACATGAAAAAAGATACAAATGGACATCTGAAGAAATCAAAAATAGTGAATTTAATAAAAGGATAGTGCATGCATTAAATTAAGTTAGCATGCAGCAGATAAACTCCAATGATATTGATGATTTGAATAACATTATTAACGAAACAGTGAATAAAAGCCTTCTGCAACTGAAAAAAACCAAAAAACAACATACAATGAATTAGACAAGAAAGAAGGAAGATCTTAAATAAATCTAACAAAATGGGAACCGACGAATATAGAGAATTTAATAGGCAGATTAGAAAAGGAATCAGACAACAAAAAAGAAAAGAAAACGAAAAATTAATAACAACAACTATTGAAAAAAATAAGAGTATGAAATGCCTCAGACCGACACTAGGACGACGTCACATAATATCATTAATGGGAAAAGACGAAAATGAAATCACAAGTAGAGAAAACATACTGACACGAATAGAAGAATTTTACACAGAACTTTACAGATCACATCAACAAGATGATGAGATGAGACCAGCACGGAAATTAATAAAAAATGTTGGATCAGAAATAATGCCAAAAGTAACAATTTCAGAGGTAACTACAGCATTGGAAAACATAAGAAGAAATAAAGCTGCAGGAGAAGATAATATTACCACAGATATGATATTAGAAGGAGGTAAGGAACTAATTGCAATTGTAACTAAACTTGTGGACAGTTGTTTACATCAGGGCAAAGTTCCTAAGAGCTGGAACAACTCTAAACTAATCTTATTACACAAGAAAGGTGATAGTCGAAAATTGGAAAACTACAGACCCATCAGCCTATTGTCACACCTGTTTAAAATACTCACCAACTTCGTAACTACTCGACTAACAAGGAAATTAGACGAATACCAACCATATGAACAGGCAGATTTTAGAAAAGGCTACTCAACTTCCGATCACCTGTTAACCACAAAAATATCAATAGAAAAATGTAACGAATACAAGTTTCCAGTTTTCCTAGCATTTGTAGACTACGAAAAAGCTTTCGATACCATAGAACACACGGCTGTAATAAACGCAATGCAAAATTGTAGAATAGACAGCATATATATTAACTTAATAAAAGAAACTATGAACCAATTTACAGCTACATACTACCTGAATGAAAATGAACACACGAACCCTGTACCATTAAACAGGAGAGTCAAACAGGGAGATACTTTATCACCCAAACTGTTTACCTTAGTTTTGGAGGACGATTTTAAAAACCTAAATTGGAAATATAAGGGAATAAACATCAATGGCCGCTACCTCAGTAATCTACGATTTGCAGATGACATAATCCTGATAGCTACTGACCTACAAGAAATGCAAACCATGCTTTTAGAACTACAAACCGAATCTTCTAAAATAGGACTGAAAATGAATTTAAACAAAACAAAAGTCATGCACTCCGAAGACACCGTGACAATAATAAACGATAAAGTTATAGAAAAAGTTGAAAAATATATATACTTAGGACAAAAAATTTTCCTAAATAGGGAAATTCAAACTGAAAAAATAAAAAGAAGAAGAAAGTTAGCTTGGGCAGCATTCGGTAAACTAAACTTTATACTCAGAAATCAACAAATTCAATTACATCTTAGATCTAAAGTTTTCGATATTCAGATATTAACTTATGCGGCACAAACATGGACAATCACAAAAAATAATATGAATATACTTAGAGTCACTCAACACGTGATGGAAAGAGCAATGCTAGGTATATCACTTAAGGACAAGAAAACAAACACATGGATAAGACAGAAAACCAAAGTCACCGATGTGGTGCAAAAATCAAAAAAGTTGAAATGGGAATACGCTGGGCATGTAGCTAGGAGGGATCTAAACAAATGGCACAGATCAATTTTAACCTGGAGACCATACCAACATAAAAGACCCAGAGGCAGACCTCCTATGAGATGGACAGATGATCTGAAAAGGACTGCAGGGAAAAATTGGCTACAAGTAGCGTACAATACAAAACAATGGAAAGGACTTGAAGAGGCTTATGTTCAGATGTGGACGTAAATGGCTAGACGAAGAAGGAAAAATTGTACAAAATCAAAAATCATCTTCCAAGTAAGTAGTACTACCTTGTATTAAACCATACATTTTTTTTTAATTGCTGTATTGCCAGATTGCAGTAAGAGCCTAAGAAGGTATTCATTGAATTCTGACAAGCAACGGTAGGGGAAATGTTTTTTGAACATCTACGTCACGGAACAAGACACCCTGCATGTTTCAGCCCAGTAGGATACTAGGCCAGAAGGCCCAGGGTAGTGCCGGATTAACCGTGTTCCGGCTAAAACCTTAACCACCATTCCAGGGAGGTGGTCTTGCAACTCAATAAACAACTAAAATAAAAAACTTAAAATTTATAAATAACCATACCTATTACCGTAAATCATAAAATGTTTAGACGTTAGGCTATAAACTAATAAATAATATTAACTACAAATTTCAGATCCCTGGCTCAATTTCCTCTTCTGTCCTCCTGCTTCTTTTTCTTCATTACCCCAGAAATAAGACAGTGTACTTCTCTCCATTATTTCTCTCCTCTCAACATTATGTTTACAACGTTTCTTTTATCCAGCTCGAAACCCATTCGCTTCTCGAAATCTCCTATGTCATTTGCCCATCTCTGGCATTTAAAAATGTGGGCGGAAGCGTCCGGTACCCCATAAGCAGTACAGTCTGCCGAGGCAGATTTGCCTATACTATTTGTGAAGGTGTCAAAACTACCATGTCCGGTCAGAAACTGCGTCAGGAAGCAGTCTAGTTTCCTGAACTTATATTCCCACCACGGTCTCAAATCGGAAATAAGCTGCTTCATCCACCTTGTCTTTCCACTATCATTCGACCATTCTCTCTGCCACTCTACTATCGTTCTTTCTCTCATTCGCATCTATATTTACATCCATTCTCCTCGCAAACATCCTTGCTCGCTCTTTACACAACAAAACGATCGGTATCACCGCTCCAATGACATATAGAGCCTACTTTTGTCGCTCAGCACATGCTTTTCGTAAAAGTAATAACTCTTTCCCCTCACGTCTACCTTTCGATATAAAGACAACCTTAGCTTCTTTCAACAATGTTGGAAACTGCTGTTGTTCAAGCAGTCTGTTTAGCAATCTCAGTAAAACCTGCGGGTATTTTAGTGCGAGTCTTACTGTCTCCGGCATGATTCCATTTATGCCAGGAGCTTTTCGGATCTTATGCCATATCCGTCTAATAGCCTCGATGAGTTCCAACTCAGTGGAAGGTTCTGCATCTACGAAACCAATAACCCTTTTACGCCTATCCTTCACCTAAGGAAAGAGTTCCCGTATTTCCCCGAGTTCCCCGAGTTTCTCCTCCTTAGGCAGGGGTAGAGTGTCTTTTCCCCCTCCAATTCGGTACAGACAATCTTGAAGCCCTGACCCAGATATCCCTTTCGAGATCCTGAAGCAGATTACTTCACCCTTCTTTCTTAGATCTTCCTATCTCATTCCTGTATTCATTCTGCATTCGCTTTAATTTATTTATTCTCTCTTCCAAATCTACTGCTTGTACTCTTCTTAACCTCTTACACTCCCTTCTTACTCTCATGCAGTTTGTTTTCAGATTTTCAAGCTGCTCGTTCTACCAGTATGGTTGTTTTCTTTCAAACCTCACATTTGATCTTACATAAGCCAACTCCTGTGTACAAACACCTCCTCATTTAAACATCTCTTTAGATTGATATCCCCATTTTTACGTTCCTGTCTTTTGCTAGCTATTTCAAAACTCACATACTTGTGTAAGCTGAGCGATTCGTCTTCCAAAACAGTTCAGCTTACGACCCTGTTTAGACATGTTAAAGCCAGTGTGCTGTCCAGAAAGGATTCACTATAACCTCTCACGGATGTAAATGCCTTACCGTCATTTAACACGGTAAGTCCCATGGCGTGGATCCATTCTGATAGGTATTTCCCTCTCCCATCTTGCACTCGTGGGTTCCATGAACGATCCTTCGTATTTAGGTAAACCATACCTATAAGAAAAATATTTCCATATTCATTACAGACAAGTACTCCCAAATATATTTCCGATTAGGGTAGGTATACCACAAGGAAGCTTTTGGACTCGTATTTTATATGACATTCACATCAGATATGGCACAAAACTTCAGAAAAAGCAATAATTTATTTTCTAATGACAAAGTTTTATTGCTAAGTCATTTAAAAATCATTATATGCAGGTCACAAAAACTAAATCTAAAAATAAAACCTTACAAAAGCTTGGTTACATTTGGTGAAGATTATATTTAAAGTCATATAATTGATTTATCATTTTTACAGCTCTACCTTATATAGTTAAATAGTCAAATAGTTAAGAAGTCTAAAAAATATATTATATGATGATTTCATTACATTTTAATAATAAAAAAATATTTTAGACACATAATTCTGGTGCTTCTTCAGTCACACCACATAAATCTTCTTCCAATTATACGCCAATTTCACTACGCCATTCACAAGAAGCAAACAAATTGACGTAAATCTTTAAGCATGGAGGCCTGCCAATCAGACCCAAAATACAATAATTCAAGAAGCCTTTTAACATCTGACAATTTTTTCTTGATTGCCAATCAGATCCCCAAAATACAAATCAAGAAGCCTTTTGACATCAGACAATTTTTTTGTGTACCAATTTTTTTTTGTGTTTACACATTGTTAAAGGAATAATGCTTAAAAATTTCTTTCCCTTCATAATGGATTTGAAATTATCAATGGAGCAGTAATAAAACTGTTCTTCTTGGATGAGAATCATGTGCTGGAATTTTACTGCTCGCTTGAGGTGGGAATTTTTTAAAGGCGGAAATTTAAAGTGCTATTGCGAAATAGGTTTAAAAAGATCTGGTGCCTCTCGCTTCCGATAGAGAATATCTACGTCGATACCTAGTCGTGTTATGGTAGCATACTTTTAAATTATTTTAATATAAACATCTGCATTTTCGATAATTTTTTGTGTGTTGAACTGCTTTTCGCAAAGACCGAATCAACTGCCCGGTGGTATAGTGTGAAAGAATGGCCTTTGTACTGAATATATTAATTTTACTCCTTCAATTTTCCCAGGAGCAAATAGTAGCCGTCTATGTAGCATTACAATCATTTTTTTATTTTACTTTCGTCCGCCACAACTATCAGCAAAAAGTTTTACCTTCTTAACTTGCTATGTATCTAAGTTTTGCAGACAATGAAATACGCTTGGCGCCACCTCATTTAAACCTTTTCGATAGGTTTAATTAGTCTATACGTAGCTAAAGCAATTATTTGGAGCCATTATGCACAGAGAACTCAGAACAATAAAAAAAATTAAAGAGGTTAAGCCGGTAGTAAGTCTCCTGATCTGGAATTTTGGGATTACGCATATTTTTCTGACAATCGAATAAGGTTGTAAGAGTTCCCTTTTCTTCTCCTTTTAGTAATGCAAAAGAGATTTAGTTATTTTCTTTTAAATAGCTTAAGAAGCTTTAAAGATGAGGTTTATAGAGAGGTGGTTGTTTTTTTTTCTGAAAGTTCCAGGCAACTCAAGCATACATGAACTTAAGGAGAACCACAGCTCAAATGAAACTTATGCATAAAAATGTGGAGTAAGAAAGAATTTTTCACAAGTGGAGAAAATTGTTCCATTTCCGAGAACAAACTAATATCAATAAAATTACTAATAATAACTGCAAAAAACCTCTCAGCACGTGGTCACATAACATTTACAAAGAAATTCTCTATATTTAGACCTCACGTGGGTCTAAAGCATGCGTGTGATTCGATGGAATCATTGCAGTGGACTTTATCTGTTCTCGTCTTTAAATGGACGGCAATTTATCTGTTTCATTTCCAAGGTAACTTTAAGTCAATTGAAATGTATTAGAATTAGTTCGTTTTGACGTCAATTAAGGCATTGTATCCATAGACTGGACTCTGAGGAACTGAGTAAGCTCAATATCTCATTTTCGACAACCTCTCTGTAACATTTCTTTTCAGAAATTAAGTAACTTTTTATCGGGATCTGACGATGAGCTAAAATTATAAAGCTCGAATCCGGTCGGTTTAGTTGCGACTAAACCAATTGTGATTAAGTCTTTTACTTTCTATTTTTTACCTATTGAAATATAATTGAAAGGAATAGTTACCATACGAATATCTATACCGAAGTCATCTAAAAACTGTTCTGTCATTTGTATTTCCGCCTAAAAAATAGTTTGGTACGTTTCCAAGTAAAATTGGGAGCCTAAAATTCTGCTCCGTTACTCCCATTCTAGCACTTTAATTCATCTGGGGACACATCCGTATACGTTATGAGTGCATCCATCTCCAGTTCTGGTTTAGCAGCAGCAGACATCTAGTGATTTTATATAACAAAGTCAAACGAATTATTAAAGTCGAACTTAACTCGGATGGTTACCTGGTCTTGTATTTGTAGTATTCAAGTTAACAAGTCTATGTTTACAATTATTCAGTTCTAGTGGCGAAATACTTAGTATACTTTATTCGTTACTGATATACAAAAATTCACATAAACATAAAGCTTAAACAAACGCATATTAAAATAAATGTACTGGAACCTGCGAAGATTTTTTTCTATCAGAAAACAAAAGAGTCCTTGGGAGATAATTAATAAACCGGTATGAACATAGGCAATGAAATTATGAGGTTGGTCCACCAAATCGAAAGTTAACTATATACAAAGATTTTTATCAACTTCTTCTTCCTATATATAAGGAACTATTCTTGTTCATTTGCGATTAATACCTCTATGGAAGGTTGTCAATTAATCTCTTTCACGGTCGGCCAATCATTATCATCATTATCATAGTGCCTTCTTCGTCCAAAGTTTGACATAGACCTCCCCTAATCTCTTCCAGTTCTGTCGGTCTTGAGCTTCTTACAGCCAATTCCCGGCGATTCTTTTGACGTCCTTTGTCCATCGCATATGTGGTCTACCTCTGCTTCTTCTGTCAGTTTGTGGCCTCCAAACTGTAATTTTTTGGTTCCATCGCCCGTCATTCATTCTGGCCATATGGCCCGCCCAGTTCCCAGTCAGCCATTCTATACGCTCTATGACGTCTGTGACGCATGTCCTTCTTATTTCTTCATTTCTAACTCTGACTCTGAGAGTCAGTCCGAGTAGCGAGCGTTCCATTCGTCTTTGGGCTACTGTGAGTTTGGTTGATGTAGCCTGGGTTAAACAACTCCATATACGGCCCATGCTAAAGTGATTCATTTTCTTCTGATGGTTTCTCATCTCCGCCGTTTCTAATATCCTTTGTATTGTGGCTGTGTCGGGTCTTATTTCTGATGCATATGTCACTACTGACTTTATAAATTTTTGATTTCATTTAAATGTTAATGTGTCGGTTTTGTCCTTTAGAGTTACTAAGATATCCTACTAGTCTATCTGCTTTTTGTACTTAATCTCTCACTCATAAGCATTAATATCTAGACAGTGTAATGCCAAGGTATTTTCTTTTTACTACTTGTTCAATCTATTTCTGTGTTCATTAATTACTAATTTACTGGTTTCGATTTTCAGAGTTGTGATCATCGCATTAAATTCTTTTGATTTTGTGTTGAATCTGTGGACTAGTCGTTGTAGATAATCTTCAATTTGGGCTATTAATATTGCATTGCCTGTGAAATACAATATTTTAAATTTACTGTATCTTCTTCTTTTGTCAATGATTTTGGGTCACTTGATCAATGATTGAGTTAAATAGTGTAGGGCTTAATGGGTCCCCTGTCGTATTTCGTTGCCTCTGTCTATAGATTCCATAAGTTATACATCTATCCTACTTTCCGTCCTCATATTTTGGTAAATGTTTCAATAATTTTTATGATATCTAAGGGAACTTCTCTTTTTTATAAAATATGAAATCCATCTTTGAATCTTACTCTGTCGAAGTTGTTACTCGGGTGTTTTTTGGGGTCGTCAAACACGAATGAAATAGGTAATGGTCTAATAAAGGATTAATTAATTTTGTATGGAATTATTTTCATAAAACTTTAAGAGACCAGTATAGTAACTAAAAACCCCTTAGTAACGACTTTTGATAGTAACGAGTTTTGATCTTAAGTGTGTGCTTTTAAAGCGGACCACATGGGCAAGTGAAAAGTAAGCTTTGTTTCACTTTACTATTTTTCTTTGAATTTCTGGTTCGTCTGTTTCATCCGTGTTTAATGTAAGTCCCAGATATGTGAAACTTTCTGCGGTTTTAAATGTGCGTCCGCTTTCCCTAACTCTTGCCTGTTTTAGTTTTTTGTCTTTTGAATATTTATTTCTAGTCCAGTCTCTTCGGCCCCCGTTTTTAATTGTGAATATATTTTTGCCGCCTCTTCTATTATGCGAGGTATGATACGAATGATACTAATGTCATCGGCATAGGCAGCAATCTCTTATCTCTTCCTGTATTCAGCTGTCTTATCACATATTCAAGAGTCAGGTTGAATAGTGTTGGTGCCATCCCGTCTCCTTGTTAATCCGTTGACTATTAAAAAATAGAAAAGTTAAAAAAGTAGAAAATCACCAGGGGAGGTCAGGATACCGAACGAATTCCAATACCTCTCTTATTAAACACAACACTAAAATTAACAACCAAAGTGATAACAAATAAACTGAATGAAATACTAAAACTAGCAGAAGAACAACAAGGTTTTAGATCAGGAGATCATGCACCTACACTATATTTATAATGAGGCAAGTGCAAGAGAAATCATTAGAATACAACAAGCCGGCTATGTTTCGTAGATCTTAAGAAGGCAATTGACCTGGTCAAATTAAGAGACATATGTAGGCATCACATTATCTAGCTACAGAAAGCTCGAAACGGAAGTAAAAGATCAAGTAAATAGAGCAAACAGAGCCGCAGGCTGCCTGAATGAAACAATATGGAAAAAACAAAAATATCGGGAAAGAAACGAAAGGCAGAATTTACAAAACAGTCATCAGACCAATAATGACATACGCGGCAGAAACAAGACCTGACACGGAGAGGACAAAAAGGATAAAAGGAAAGGAAAAACGGAAAAAAAGGAGAAAACAGCAGAGATAAAAACACTTAGACAGATTGATGGTAAGATACTACGGGACAGAGCTAGAAGTACATTAATACAAAGTAGATACAAGGTGAAGAATATCAAAAACTGGGTAAGAAATAGAAGCGTAGAATGGAACGATCATATAAGCCGAATGCCAACAAATAGAGTAGTAAAGACGGCAAGAGACGGTTTCCTAAGAGGAAGACAGTCAGTAGGAAGACCACGAAGACTATTGAAAAGTTCTCAGTAAACTCATTTTGTACTCTGGTAGTTGCTGTTGACGAGTCCATTGTTGCTTTTACTATATATACTAATATTTAATATAACTGTTGTCTATTAATTAGGTCGTAGGCCTGTTTAAAATATATTAAATTAAATTAAATTAAATTCTTTATTTTCTTTTTAACAAACATAGTTTGTATAGAATTAGTCATAAATATACATTGCTACAAACTAAACACTAAACTAGACTAAACAAGACATGAAATGAATTTAAAAGCTAAACGAAATACAGCTAATATCTAAGATCTAAAAAATTCTTCGATTGTATAAAACACTTTTGAATGAATTGATATGAATATATTGTGGACGTCAATGTTAACGTCTAATTTTCAGTTAGTTGTTGGGGGGTCGTTTATTTAGTATATAAGTAAAAACTTTGTACGCTGTGCACAAGAAGGTTATGCTGCGATCATTTTCGCATTTAAGTTTATTCTTTTTTTATAGATTAGGCATATAATCCCGGTTTTTCAGTCGCTAGTATCTTTTCCTTGTTCCAAATCTTGTTCATAAGCATATGCAATTGTCTTACCAGGTATTCGCCATCTAATTTATATAGCTCAGAGGGGACGTTTTCAACACCTGTAGCCTTGTTATTCTTCTGTGCTCATATTGCTTGTTTTACCTCTTCCGTTCGGTGGTTCTATATTTTCTGTGTCTTCCTCAATGTGATGCATGTCAATGTGCTCTTTATTTCTTGTAAACGGTTTCTCTAGAAATAGGTTTTCCAGACTAATTTTATTTCTTTTGGATCACTGTTTATTTGCCCTTCTTGATTTCTGCATAGATTTGTTCGGGGTTTGTATCCATTTTTTAAATTGCGTAGATATCTCTACGCTTTCTTTATATCGTTGCTTGGAAAATTTTCTTCCATTTTTTGTATATTACCGTTCTCGTATTTTATTTTCTCTGATCGGCATATTTTATCGGCCCTTCGTCGTGCATCTTCGTAGCTTACTCTTCTTTCTCTGGTTCTTCTTTCCGTATATTTCTTGTGTTTACCATTTCTTTTGTGTATGACCTTTTTACACTCATCATTGAACCATTCTCTTTTTGTTTGTTTTTTAGTTTTGCGTATAATCTTTCTAGCTGCGTCAATTACTTTTGTTTTAATTTCTTCCCAATATTCTTCGGTGCCTAGACTGCCCGTAATTTTCAGTTTTTGTGTTATTTCTGTCTCATAGCTCTATTTGATATCTTGTTGTCTCAATGTTTGTATATCTAGTTGTTTTGTTGTTCGTTCCTGTCCGTCCTCCCTGTTCCTTTGAATTCTGCATCTGTATTTTATCTGTAGTAGGAGATGGTCAGATTCGCAGCATGCGAATCGGCTTTTTACATCTTAAATGCTTGTTGCGGTCCTTTTGTCTATTAAGACATGATTCATTTGTTTGCCTCCAACCTTAAACCAGCAACAAATTTATAATTTGATATAAGGTTGAATGCTCGAATGAATGTAGCTTCGACTAATTTTTAAATAATTTTAAACTGTTCGTCCTTGTTTAGTGTAGTGTTATGTACAATTTTATGTTTAATGCTATGTTTATTACATTCTGCGCTTGTTGGATATCCCAAAATTGATGAAATGCCCCTGATGATGCTTTAGAAAGCGAAAGTACTTGGGCAAGATTTAATTAATAAAATTGTGCTCGATATCTGTCTTTTATTTTATCAAAGTAAATTTATAATTTGTTAAAACTTCTTCTTCTTATTCTTCTTCTTCGTCTTTTTATATAGACATGACTCTGTCTGTTTTTCAATGTGTCTCCAGTAAGTTGTCATTCCATCGTTTTCGTGATATTGTTCTGAAGCTATTTTCTTGTGTCATTTTAAAGTAATTACTATTTAAATAGGAATAAGCCACAATTAAAGGTTAAAATAATTTTCTAATGTTTGTATTTTCAGAACGATTTCCGAAGTGGAAATTGAAACGTCAATAAACGTAGTTTAACCTTTAATTGTAGCTTATTTCCATTTATATAGTAATTATCGTTTTCGTGGTCTTCCTACTGATCGTATTCTTATTGGGGAACCGTCTCTTGCTGTCTTTACTACTCTATTTGTTGTCATTATTCTTATATGATCGTTCCATTCTACTTTTCTATTGCTCACCCAGTTTTTTATGTTTTCCACCTTGTATCTATGTGGTGTATCTCTACTTCTAGCTCTACCCCATAGTGTATTACCATCAATTTTTTTTAAGTATTTTCATCTCTGCTGTTTCTAACGTCCTTTTTGTCCTCTCTGTGTCAGATCTTGTTTCTGCTGCGTATGTTATTATTGGTCTGATGACTGTTTTGTAAATTCTGCCTTTCGTTTCTTTCCTGATATTTTCATTTCTCCATATTGTTTCATTTAGACAACCTGCGGCTCTGTTTGCTCTATTCACTTGATCTTCCACTTCGGTTTCGAGCTTTCCGTAGCTAGATAATGTGATGCCTAGATATTTATGATATAAATCAACAAATCAAAAAAATCAACATTTTGAAAACGAAATATATGATCATTAGCAGAAACCCTCCAGAAAACCCGATATTATGCATAGGTGACAATCGTATAAATCGCGTGAAAACTTTTAAATACCTTGGCACCACAATCAATGACCAATCGGATCCACAACACGAGATAAAAACCCGAATACAAATGGCAAGACAAGCTTTTGTGAAATTCAGACCGCTCCTATGTAATCAACACCTAAACTTCGAAATACGCTACAGAATGGTCAAGTGCTACATATGGTCCATCTTGCTTTATGGCATGGAAACGTGGACTTTGAAAAAAACATCTATCAACAAACTTGAAGCATTTGAAATGTGGTCATTGAGAAGAATGATGCGCATACCTTGGGTGGATAGAGTTCGAAACGATGACGTCCTTAATAGAGCCGGCGTGGAAAGAGAACTCTTTGAATTAATTAAAAAACGCAAGATTGGTTACCTTGGGCACATATTGAGAGGAGCAAAATATGAAATACCACAGTTAATCCTACAAGGGAAGATCGAAGGTAGGAGAGGAGCCGGCTGCAAACAATTGTCCTGGTTAAGGAATATTAAAGAATGGACAGGAATACACAATACAGTGAGCTGTGTCACGCCGCCAAGAACAGAATTCTAGTAATGAGATAGTCGCCTACGCACTTTGGTGTATGGCATGTTAAGAAGAAGAAGATATTTAAACTCCATCACTTGTTCTATTATCTGACCTTCCAGCTCTAATTTACATCTTAGTAAATTTGCTGTGGTAACCATGCATATTGTCTTTGTTGGGGAAATTAACATGTTTAATTTTTTGGAGGTTATATTAAATTGGTGCAGCATATGTTGTAAATCATCTTCACTTTGAGAGAGTAGTATTGCGTCGTCTGCGGAGAAGATTATTTTAAGTTGTTTTTCTCCCATTTGGTATCCTTTTTTAGTTCTTACTTTTTTTATTAATTCATCCATAATCAGGTTGAACAATAGAGGACTCAGGGAATCTCCCTGTCTTATCCCATATCAGCTTCAATAGGGTCGATTTGTCAAATCTAAATATATGTATTGTAGACTTATCACATTTTTAAAGAAAAAACAGTATTATTAATTTTTGTAATAAAAATTATTCGAAGTAGTAAATTTTTAATTAACTTGCAAATTTATCGTCTTTTATAAATCGATTGAAGTAGAGCATAAAACATTTACATATTTTATATTTTGTAGAATAATATAAAATGATATATTATGACTATTATGTCGTGATATTATTGGAAAGAAGTTCATGCTACAATGTGAATAAAAATCAATAAATTATATTTATAATTAAGTCGTGACATAATATTATTTTGCAAACATCTTTTAGAAATTTGTTGATACATAATAAACGATAATGATTTCTTTTTACTTTTCTCATTTAACACTTGCGAAAAGAAACAGTCGACCAATACAAAAAAAATCGGATAATCTGACAAATTCTTGAATATAACAACGATATAACTAAAGAAATTCGACGGTATCTGATGTGTATTTTTTTAAATGATGTACCTTTTATTTGTCCCCGAATATAAAATACCGTGTACTTGTATCCTAAGGAGTTAATTATATAGAGTGTGGAAACCACTTATGAAATAAAAATTTTTGTGTCCTTATTATAGAAAATAATCAAAAACACGTTAACTTTTAAATTTAAATGTGCGCTTTTTAAACATAAGTTTAAATGTACACGGTGATCCACGCTAGTCTGGCATAGTCCATAATCCTTATTTTTAGTGAAATACCCTGTATATTTTTATGTCTATAATGAATAATACAAGGTGAAATTTTGAAATTAATAATTTATCACGTGTTATGGTATTATTTTTAATTAGCTAAATACAGACAATAGACTTCTACTCGTAAGTGTCAGTACACTGTATATTGGGAAACATTTCTGTTTAGTAACCGTGTTAACATTTTTTGTCGTGAATAGGTAAAAACTGTATAGATAGTCTGCCAATTAAACTAAATCGGTAAATAATGCTGATTGTTATCAATTAGTTGACATGTTGTTGACATTTTTCATTAAAATAATAAATTCTTAATTAAAAACTAATTTCTTGCAGAAATAAAAATAAAATATTTATTTAAGGCCCACCGAATTGAGATTTTAATGATGATCGGTTACGGGGAGAATTGTAGAAGTCAAGTTGAAGTAGCAAACTTATTTAATCAGAGGTATTCTCAGTTACCTAATATTTCACAAGGGTGTCTAAAATTTACGCACAATTTAGAGAACTTGGACATATCAAACCATTAAGATGAAGTGAAAGTGGATATTTTGTTAAGTGTCGCAGAGAATCCAACGTCAAGTTCACGCCAAATTGCACGTTAAAATAATGTGAGTCACACAACTGTCCTAAGGTGTCTCCATAAAGAAAACTTCATCCATATAAATTGACATTCGTGCAGGAGCTAACAGAAGACGATCCGGATTGTAAAATTTATTTCTGCAAAAGAATGATGGATAAAATTAACAAATGAAATAGCTCTTGGCACAATTCTTTTTTCTAATGAATCAACATTTACATTGAATGGAGAGGTAAACTGACAAAACTGTAGATATTGATCAGCGGAGAATCCTCATTGGATGCGTGAGACACACACTCAGTATCCTCAAAAGTTGAATGTTTGGGCAGGTATTATAGGAGATCATATTATTGGTCGTATATTTATAGATGATAATTTGACAGCGAAAAAATATTTAAGCATGCTAAGAGACGATGTTCTTCCTTAGTTGGCTAACTTATATCCCAATCCAATAGATCCGACCCTACCGCATAAAACTGTCAGGTTCCAGCAGGACGGTGCAACACCCCATTATGCTTTAATGGTGAGAAATTACTTGAATGAAATCTTCTTCAATAAGTGGATTTGATGAAGGGGACTATTGAGTGCCTAGCTCGGTCGCCAGATCTTACGCCTTTTTATTTTTTGTGGGGTTATCTCAAGAATAAAGTATATGCAACACAATCAACTATCATTGAAGGCCTCAAAAAGAAAGGATAACTACAGAAATAGGGAATATTAGAGGAGAAGGTGGTAATATGGACCCCCATTTTGATTTTTTATTGTAAAATTGATATTATTAATAAAAAACAGAGATTGTTAGCTTAGTTACGATATGGTGTTAGTTACCGAACACATTGTAATAGTTAAAGCGGTTTAAGACTTCGTTTTACATTTTTTTTAAATAATTTTTTAAAACTTGACACATTCATCAGAAAACGGGATGTGCAGTTAATATGGCCCCCATGGTGTTTGTAATATGGACCCCCTTATTTATTTTAGGAAATATTGGCAAATTCTGAAAATTATAACTGCATTGAACAAAAAAACCTTGATAGAGTGTATATAAGTAGATACAGCATAATATGTATGTTCTCTCTCCAACTTGTAGATCAAAAGGTGATTTACCGGAGCAAGTGGAGAGCTGCATCCCGTCATCATCAACATCATCATCGTCGTCGTCACTGCTGTCAGCTGGACGTTTGTGTTTAGGGTTGTTCTTCTTTGATTTTCCAGCGTTGGCACGTGGGGTACAGTCAGACTTGGCTGCTTGTCCTTTAGGGCTAGCTTGAGGCCCAGAACAAGACGGTATGGGGTTATCAAACGCCACAGCGCTAGTTTGAGGTCCGGGACAAGATGGTATGGGGTTAACAAACGTCAAACTTTGAGTGACACTTGTTGAAGCACCTCTTCCAGTGCCTTTCCCATTGCCACGGCCATTGCCACGGCCACGACCACGACGACTTACAGCATCTTCTTTTTTTGCCAGAAAATCTTCTAGCTCTCTTTTATAAGGAGAACTAGTAATGACGTTTGCGATGCAGGGTTTTCGTCCACAGTTTGATTTTTTCTTTTTTTATGGAACGGTGTGAATGTCTTTAGGAGACACAGCGAAGGTTGTTGGTGGATGAGGATTGACTTCAACTGCAGGAGTGTCATGCAGTCGGTTATCAGTGTTCTCAGCCTGATTTTCGTTTGGTGCCTCCTCCTCCCCTGCAATGAATTCATGGTCTTGAAAAATATTTCTTTCCAGGGGGTAAATACCTGTGACCCAGAATCCATTTACAGCGTTTACTCCTGTGGTACATCGGAGGTACGCCTTTCCCAAAAAGGACGCAATATCGTAAGGCCCAACAGGTCTACTTTCATGAAGCATCCACTGTCGGATATTTTTACTGTAGTGAGTCTATAAAGCTCCCATAAAAGTGCGGTCTAGTGGTTGCAATTTATGTGTTGTATGGGATGGTAAGGAAAATATCGTGATGTAATTTTTCCTTGCCAAATCGATCACATCAATGTTTCTTGTGTGCGAAAAGTGACCGTCAAGGATAAGTAGTATGGGCGAGGTCTCTGTTGGATTTGTTTTTTCAATAAAATGAGCTAACCAGTCTCTAAACAGATTTGATTGAACCCACCCAGACGGGTGAGCTCTTCCAATTGACCCAGGAGGAGCTCCTTTCATAAGGAGATCAGACATGTTTATCCTTGGGAAAATCAACATCGGAGGGACATAAGATCCTCCTGCACTCATTGAACATATGACTGTGACCAAAGATCCACGTTCTGCCGCAGTTAGAGAACATATTTGGCGTTTACCTTTACTTGCAATAACTTGTAGTATTTTTGTCTGAACTACACTCAGGCCCGTTTCATCCACATTCCAAATACGGTCACCTGGGTATTTGTGTTTTGAATATTCGGACTCCAGCAAGTCATAAAAGGCATTAACTCTTTCACGAGTAAAACCTTTTGCACGAGCATATGATGTTCCAGTTGGCTTTCGGATTGACAACTTGTCTTTGTGTCGTCTAAGGAAATGGTCCAACCAAGCCCTGTCAGCAATTTCGTTTCTAAAGTTGGTTTGAATCCCATTTCTAATTGCTAGTTGGTAAGCCATTCGACGAACATCCAAGCGAGTGAACCCGTAAAATTTTGCCTCCATATACTTCAGGTACTCCACTAGTTCATTTTCCAGTTCTTCAGGTATAGCTGGTTTCCTGCCTAGCTTTTTTGTGTGAACTTCAGTGGCTTCAAATGTACTTACATCTTTAACATATCTTCTTAAAGTAATCTTAGGCACATCAAAATGTGTAGAAGCCTTTTTGACTCCCATTTTCTTTTCAGTGACAGCTACTACTGCTTCTTTCATTTTGTCCTTGCCCCAAATTTGCCTTTTTCTGGCTGGTTTAGGTGTTAAGTTGATTCTAGGCATCTGAAAAATAAAAAAACCACAAATATTGAAACTGCTTGTAATATGGACACCGGGGTCCATATTACCATTACCTAGGGGGGCCATAATACACACATCTCCAAGTTTAAAACACGTGGTTACAAGATAAAAAGTAAAGGACTTAGAACATTCTAGTCTGTGTTAAACTGTAGGTAATAACCTCTAATTCATATGCACGATACTTAGAACTAAGTTATGATTAGTTATGGTAAGTTAAAATCACAAAATTTACATACGTTTCAAAGTTTTGAAGATTGACCAAAACACAAACTACTGCACAATTACTGAGTGACTGCACTTAATGGCTCACAGCGCTCCTACCGGCCAGTTGGTATACTAGTGAACTAGTTCCAGCGTTCTCCACTAGATTTCAGCACTTTGTTATTAAAATACGGAGGGGGGCCATAAAATATGCAGGGGCCATATTACCACCTTCTCCTCTACACCTCAAACTTTAAACAAAGTTCGAAACGAGTTTCATAGGAGACTGTGTTATTGCCAACAACAAGGTGGAGAACATGTTGAGCATTTATTTTAATGTATTCCAATTAATTACCTCGGATATTCTATGAATTCATTGTCTTGAAGAAAATACCTAATTTCAAAATTTTACCTTGTATTATTCATAATAGACCCTACATGATATAGTTCGATGAAATCAGGTTGTTAAGGAGCTTTTAAAAACATGAAAATATACAGGGTGTTTTATTTAAAATACAGATTATGCACTATGCCAGACTTGGTTTGATCACCCTGTACATTCAAATTTATGTCTAAAAAGCGTACATTTAAATTTAAAAGTTAAGGTATCTCAACGTTTTTTATTATTTTCTAAAATAAGGACACAAACAATTTTATTCCATAAGTGGTTTCCACACTGTATTAAATTTCGATACTTTACGTTCTCTCCTCTTTAGAGTTACTTATAACTTTGGTAATGTTTGTCCTATGGACCACAAATTTAATATTTATTTTAAGACTATAATACTTTTCATTTAAGACTCACCGCATAGCAAGACAGGCAAACGAGCGGACAAACAACCAAAGGATTTCATGAAGGACCTGTCATTAATAAATTCATTTTATATAATAAATACTTCTTACTACTTGTGCCCCTAAAAACTTAGGAAACAGGTTTTTTTGTTAATGATTTGATTTATTTGTTGGCTTATAACATAAAAGGAACACGGACCGCCTGTATAAATAAATAGTTTTTTTTATGTCAGAGCATATTACATATAACACAAAAAATACTCGCTGCATAAGGGTTGTAGAGCCAGAAAAAGTATAAAACACACGATAATGACATTTTGTCATTAGTCATCCATAAAATCTAGTCATTATGAATTCTACAGCAATTTTTATTCTTTTTTATATAACCGTTTACCCGACATACTTATCATCTTTTTCAAATAAATCGAATACTTCCCGTCCCTTATACAAGGTGAATTAAAATGTTCTCGCTCAGCATATATTAAAATTTCGAGATTTTGATTTTCGTGAATTCTTCTTTTTTTTAGGTATTTCTCAGTAAAGTTTGTTTGCAAGTCTTCGTTTTACCTAGTCTTAGACTTTATTTAGATAATTTAGAATTTTATTGATTTTAATCTTCTTGAATCTGCTTTTTAATCTTCCTGCCAATTACAGTATTTCAAACCACAAGATAGTATTGCACATTTAAGCTCTGCGTTTGGTGCAACACTTCTTAAAAGATCTCTCTTTCTCTCTCTCTCTCTTCATCCCTAACCCCCGGAGGGGGTGTAGTTGTCATCGTGATGTCATGTATTGTCTGTCTCCAAACATCTCTGTCTCAGGTCGTTTCTTTTAACTCATGCATAGGTCTTTTGTATATTCCTGAAATTTGGCCGATCCATCTTGTTGGAGATCTTCCTTGTGATCTTCAGCCTTCTACCTTTCTTTAGATAATCAGTCTTTCCATGTTTTTCTTCGTCTGTTTTCATAACAAGTAGAAAGTATTTTAATTGTTGAAGATGTATTTTGTCGGAGAGTCGTTTGCTGTCCTTTGGTTAATTTAAAATTGAATTATTTGTCGTGACATTCTTTTCCAACAGAACATTTCAGTGGCGTCCTTCATCTTTCCGCTTGTTTTAGGGTCCAAAATTCACAGAGTATGTCAGCATTGGAAATATTAAGCAGTTGATAAATCTTACTTGAGAGTCGTTCCATATTTTGGCCATCTTTTTTATGATGGCTTTTGCTAGATCACAACTATGTTTTATTTTTTCTTGTAGTGACCTTGTATTTGTGATAAATGATCCCAGGTGACCTCATAACCTCAATCGGTCAATCGTGGTTATATGTGGACGATTGTTATGTAGTATATTCTCTATCATGATCTTTATCTTTGACATGTTTAACTACAGATCAAATATTTGACTCTCTTTTTGAAGCAGTCGTATGAGATCCATTAATTCTTCTTGACTATTTGCGAGGAAGGCTGTGTCATCTGCAAAACGTAGTTTGTTTATTTTTCGGTCAATTATATTGAGATGACCTTTTCCCAACCTTCACGTCCTCTTCCCATAATATGCTCCGCATCACCATTATCAACCTGTATGTGTTCACTTTACACTTTACAGTTCAATTTACGAAACGCTGCCCAAACTAATCCTATGCGACGTGGGAGCTCACATGTCTGATTATCTCTGTCCAACCGAATTTCATGTCCTAAGTACTTACACGATGCAGTCTGCACAATATTCCTTCCATCAACAGCAATGTTTATAGCGATTTAGCATCAGATTAGTCAGTATTTGCGTCTTATTCATATTAATTTTTAGTCCGACCTCCAACGAAGCGTGATATAATTTTTCAAACATTATTATTGCATCATCCATACGATCGGCTATAAGGACGATGTCATCTGCAAATCTCAAATGACTGAGCTTCTCTCCATTTATATTGATACCATACTCGTTTAGATGTGCCTTCTTACAGGTATATTGTAAAAGTATTGTAAATAGCTTTGAAGAGACGATGCCTTCTTGCCGTACTCCTCGCTGTATACACAAATTATTTGTTTCTTGTTTAGATAGTCATACGCTAGCTGTGGCATTTTGGTAGATATATTTGATTTTGATAGTGTACGATGGTCTATTCGGCGTTCTGTTAATACTTTTAACATTTTCTTATGGCTTATGGTATCGAATGCTTTCTCGTAGTTCACAAATGCCAAAAGTTTGTTGTATTCTGCAGACTTCTCTAATAAGTCCGTTATAACTAGTAAGTGGTCGTTAGTGTTGTATCTCGATAAATCCAGATTGTTCTTTAGACT
This sequence comes from Diabrotica balteata, assembly GCA_918026665.1. Classification (NCBI taxonomy): domain Eukaryota; kingdom Metazoa; phylum Arthropoda; class Insecta; order Coleoptera; family Chrysomelidae; genus Diabrotica; species Diabrotica balteata. Next base: position 134,710,084 of record OU898276.1, read on the forward strand.
TATAGAAGTCGAATTTAACTTTCAATCTTTTTTTGATAATTGACAGAATACCGACAGATAACTGACAGAATGGTAGGTTTTTAGATCTGTTATGTCTTCTTAATTGTGTAATAAAATAATGACTGCATTTTGGGATTGTGATTTTTGGTAGTGGCTGATCTTGCCTGTTATCGGTGCTCTGATACATTTCACGATAAAAGTATTCGACAGCCTCAAGGATTTTGGTTCTATCTAAAACTTTATGCGACTTGGGAGGCATGGATGGCAAGCATGTTGCGATTAAATTATAAAGATTTATAAATTTATAAAGATTATTGTAGGCCACTGTAAATTGTAATTATGAATTTATATCTGTATATATCACCATAAATGGTAGAATTCCGGATGGAGGCGATATGCAAGGGACTTATGAGATTTACGACAAACTCGAAAACCATGCCTTAAATATACCACTTATATACCACCTAATATAGTTTCCTAGATCACCAATTACCAAGCCCAACCGAAAATAATGCAAGGAAACCCTATTTACTAACTAAAAGATAGTGACGATTAGTCACACGATGAACAAGTTCTTAATTGCCACCTATGGTAAGTGGTTAAAAATAAGTTTGTGAAATTGGCTTCATGCTCCATAATATTATTAGCAATTCATTAAATAATATCGAAAAAGTGTATTTTGTTACACTTTTGCCTACTTCTAGATAACATTCCAACATTTCCTGGGTCTCTAGGTAGTCAGCTATAACTAGATTCTACTTCATCTTTAATGAAGTCAATATCGTGATGATATTTCAGTCTCATAAGACTAATGGATAAGAAGAGAAACGAGTGGATAAGAGAGAAAACAAAAGTGAGGGATGTTAGACAAGAAGTTGCAAAATTGAAATGGAGTTTTGCCTGACACAATATAAGACAAAAAGAAGACCGATGGAACAAAATTCTTATAAGTTGGAGACCGTGGGAATATAAACGAAGCAGAGGAAGGCCCCAAATGAGATGGGCAGATGATATCAAGAAGCACGTGGGCTCTAGATGGATGATTGTAGCGACAGACAGAGAAGAATGGAAAAGGATTGGGGAGGCCTATGTCCAAAGATGGACCGAAGAAGGCTAATTAGATAGATAGAGATTTCAGTCTGGCGTCTCTTTCAGGGTAGTTTTTCTCGGCTTACCTTTTTTTGATCGTGTGTGCGATACTGGTTTCTCCCTTATCTAATTTTTATTAATGGTTATGGTAGATCGGACAGGTCCTATTTTTGAGCCTTTCAGATACTTAGACCTCCTCGAACGGGTCCATTCTATTAGGGATGTGTAGTTCGCCATCGAAATAGTTCTAATGAACGATTCTTTCAACTGAACTAATTAAACTAGTTCATTAATTTTCACAGAACTAGTTCACTACGAAAGATTTGCATTATAAATTATGTCTCGACTTCTAAAGAAGAAAATAATGCATGAATGAATTAGAACATATATTTATTATTTTGTGAATGGATGGACTAACTAGTTTAAAAAATGCCGATTAGCCTCAGATAACATATTCATAATTCTTATGAATGTGACAATAACATAAAGTCTTATCTTAATGTCATAATGATTCGGATCTTATGCCCATGTATTGGCTTGGATGTTGCCATGCTGTGTTGTTTCTTGTATTGTAATTTTGAAATAAAAATTTTAGTTGTGGTTAAAATGATTAAGGCATTTACATAAAATATAATTTTATGTAAAAGTGAGAATGAAAATGTGTTATTTAATGTTCCTAGAAAATTCACTGATTTTTTTTGTAAAGGTTTTAGAAATAACCTAATTATAAATACCTATGAGTTTAAATATACGTAAATATAAAAATAAATCATACTTGAACCATATTTATATTTAAAACTGTTAATAAAAAACAAATCTTAATAATTTTTTTGCAAATAAAAACTAACTAATCATAGAATAATTTAAACCATTTAAACCTAAACATACGATCAAAAGAAATAGTTCCGAACTACTTGTACGGTAGTGAACTAGTGAAAGACTGACTGAAAGAAAGAAATAGTTCCGAACTACTTGTACGGTAGTGAACTAGTGAAAAACTGACTGAAAACCGAAGTAAACGGGCGGCCAGCGCCGAGCTTGTGTGATGATTGAGACGAGACATCGACATCTGGCAACCAGTTCTGTTAGGGTTGGATTTCGATGTCGGTCCTACAAATAGTTCTTTCGCGAACTAGTTCACTGAACTAGTTCATTTTTGTGAAATAGTTCTGTTAAACTAGTTCGTCTAAAAAAACTAATAAACACACCTCTACATTCTATCACCCCTATCATACGAAATAGGCCCATAATGACGTAGTTATCGGCATTTCTGGGGCCCAGGTGCTTCGGGCTTTTATATCTGATATAATTAGCAGATACTCCAAATTACTGCCATTCCAAACGCCTAATTCTTTAGTAATCTTGTGGCCTAACAGAAAGCCACAAGTCTCTATAAGGGTAACTTCCTCATTTGGCTCCGTTGCATAAAGACCGAACTCAGGATCTACCACCTCTGTTAGACTAGTACCGAATCCTCTTCATACAAAGACGGTACCGAGGGTCATCCACCAATTCAAGTAGATGAAGTGCTGTCTGAGTCTACACTGGCTGGTAAGCATATTGATCACAACAAGGCATCTTCTACAATCTAGACAGAGATGTTGGGCTGTAAGACTTTTAGATGGGCTGTAAAACTTTTAGATGGCCCCACTATGTGGAGCCTAGCCTGTCTTATAACTCTACAACTAGCCCAGGAATTATCTTGTTAGTTTTAATGTAATATCTTTATTGAATATATTTTGTGTATAGAAAGCGACTCTTATTCTTTCAATATCTATTCTGATTTATGTGTGCGTATCCCTGTTTTTGTTTATATTGACGCTCAAACAGGAAATCATGCAATTGATTGGCATTTTCAATATATTCTAGGATCCAATAACATTCTAACAAAATCATTGATCAATATAATCTCAGATACTTGGTAGTGCTTGCAACAAAGATGTGATTGTTTTCTATTCTAATAGGTTGATAACAGTTATGAAACCCTCCAGAAGTTAATGAATACAATCACAGAAGTGTCAGAGATATAGACTTTCACTGATCATTTAGAAAACAAAATGTATGATGATCTCTAAGAAGGAACAGCAAACTGAAAGAATCAGTGTAAATAATCAACCAATAGAAAGAATAAAAACATACACCTACCTTCGTACGAACGTCAATGAAAACTGAGACCATTCCATAAAGATAAAATCTAGGATAGAGAAAGCAAAATCTGCATTTCAAAAAATGGCGAAGTTATTCAAATGCCACGATTTATCAGTCCCCATAAAAATTAGGTTACTACGATGTTATATCTGTCCTATACTGTTGTACGAAGTTGAGTCGTGGACTCTCACAGACGGGTACACGTAAACTCATCACCGTCATAATAGTAGGGATTTGAAAATTTACCCCAAGAGATTGGTAAACTGATCACTGGCCTACCTGCACCCCATGGCAGGTATAGAAACCCCTTGTAAACCGCTAAGATTAGGTAATTTGACAGAATAAATCTAAAATAGATGTATGGCAAATGTAATTTATTGGTTTTTATTTGCGAATTCCACAAAATTCTATTGATAGCTACCGAAAACTATGCGAAAAGAAAAATATCTCTTCATTTGCCCCTGTTCCTTTAACATGGATAGTGAAATTCTCATTGATTACGTTTTGAGCCAATGTAGACGAATTGGACATTTTTTTATTTGTTTCGCCATGGTGGCGTATCATTCTGATCAAAAATAAAAAAAAATCAGCTTAATTAAGTTCTTTAAGTCAACTGTACAAGATATTTCGTGTAGACAAAGTAATAATATTACTAGTAATAATAAGTATAATAACATAACATAACATAAGTAATATAAGTAATAACAAAGTAATAATATTACTTTGTTGCTTTAAGTATATTAAGCTTTCTGATATTACATTTTTAGATTCCTGATTAAATTGTTAAGGTCACATTGTTATAACTTCATTCAGCACATTTATAATGACAGTTTTACATTAGACCCCATTTAAATAATTAAGTTTGATTGTTGGTTATTTTCTGGATTTTAAGAGAAATTTTAAGAAAATTAATATTTACAAAACTGCTAGATATTAGATAGAAACCAAAGTATAGTAATAATACATATAAAAGTACGGTAATAATAATAAGTACCATCGGTGTAATATTAAAGACGGTATTTTATTAAAAACAACCTAAATCATGACACATGCAACATCATGTATAGCAGAAAATAATTTTTTGTGATAGGCCACTTAATTCTAAAGAACTTCGCTATTTTTCTTACTTAACACAATTTCCATATTTCGCGAACGGTGGTAGAGTGAAACATTCTGCATATTTAGAAGTTTAATAAACACAAATATATGTCAATATTGTACTTTAAACTTTGTTAAGAAATACTTTACATTTCTCTTACTAAATATTTTTGATAAATACTCGAAGTACCAGGATTGGAAAATCATCATAAATAACCACACATCATAGTTTATAATAATATCTATCTAAATAATATCTACACATAATCCTAGTTTCTGTGTAGAATTGCAATAGTACTCTTATAAGAAGTTTTGCAATGCCAGCTGAAGATCCAAATATTTTTTTGGCTTTCAATAAATTATTTTTTCACATGTAAAGTACTGCAAATAAAATGTTTCTTTTTTAAAATGCTACGCTCATTATTATTATGAAATTCAAAACCCATTTTTTTTATCTCTTTTTAATTTTTTTTTTATTTTTTTAATTTCATAACATAAATGGGACCTGTTTTAAGTATTTTCTTCTTTTGCCTCTCAATAGTTGCGTGCATGGCGTCCCCTTCATTTTGGGTATGTCCCACTGTTAAAAATTTATATGTGATTGATTTAACATTAATTTTTTAAATTGCATAGAGATACATGGTAACTATACATTTATTTTTATTTTGCCCAACACAATTGTCGCTATAAAATATAACGTCTTTATCATTACAATGATTTGAAAGATAATCAAACAGACACGTAGCTATTTCGTTTGAGACGCGGTTAGCAATAGCCTCGTGCCAAAAGTAACAGTAACCAGTCTTTTGCAATATCTGAAAAATTGTAAAGTTGAAGCAGTTCAGGCGGCATTTATAGTAGAAGCTTGAAATATCTCCACAAGGTGTAGGAAGGATCGCCTGCAAATCAAAACAAGCTACCAATACTTGAGAATCATCTTTTGCTCTTGCTAGATCTTGTGCTTTTTTTCTCTGCTTTTAATTTAGTATGGATATGTTTATTATAAGTTTGATGAAGAGTAGCTTGCTGTTCAGCAGAAGAATTTTTATATGATTCACAAATTGCGCACTGATCTTTTTTTGGCTGAAAGAAAGTTATGTTAAACTCAGTTTTGAAAATATGCTCGTAAGTGCATTTTTTAGTCACAGGCCTTCCTTCACTCTCTCTCTGTAGTTTGTAGTAGCGATACATTTGAGCTAAAGTAAGTGAACCATCTATGTATTCCTTTGTAGTTTGTGCTCTAAGATAATGTGATTCTACCCTTTGGAAAGAATTTATCTGTTCTCTTATTTTATTTTTCACCGATCCAGTAACCGTTTCTCGTTTCATAAAAATATACCTGCTCTATGTAATCATCTTGGCGAGGGTCTGTATGTAGATTTTCTTGATCTTCAAATGTATTTGCGGTATGATTTGATTGCACGGGTAATGCAACCGGAGTAAGCTAAAAAATTACATACATTAAGCAAAACCTCACTGTGATTTTTGTTGAAATACAAACCTCCGTCAACACTAGGGAGATGTCATTCATAACCTCAGAAACCTCTGAATTGTCTCCCAGATTCTCATCATCTTTAAGATAGCTTTGCAAAGCTAGTCCAAGCATTTTTCTTGCCCTTGACATCGTGTTTGATAATAAAGTTAATAATAATATCACTATACACTGTTTTCAGACTTTAAATCAAATAGTTGTACACTAAACACGTGGATACCTCGTGCATAAATAATTTAGAACTGATAAAATCATACCACTAATCTAACAGTTTTTGCAGTTGTGGCCGTATTGAACTACATCGGTTGTATTGTGGCGGAGTGTATTATCGCCACATCTCCTAGTTATGGCATATTGCATTTTAAAACCCTACAGTGTAATACCGAAATATCTTACTTTATACTTATCCAAGACAATATTTCAGTGAAGGTTGTATTGCATTAGATGGGGTATCATATATGCAACCTTTTTAAAGCCTTAAATCAAAATTGGAATTTTTGGAGTTGTGGCAGTATTGAACTAGATGTACGATATAGTGATGAGTTTGTAAACGTCCTCACAGACGCTACCTGTAAGAAAATTAAGGCTTTCGAAATGTGGTTTTATCGTAGAATGCTAAAGATATCCTATACCGACCACGTTTTTAACCAGAACGTTTTATTGAGAATGCAAAAAGGAAAAGAGTTGTTAACCACAATAAAAATAGCTAAAATTTAATACCTCGGTCACATCATGAGAAACAGCGAAATATATGGGTTACTGAAATTAATTATTTACGAAAAAGTCGAAGGAAAACAGGGACCACGAAGGCGAAGAATTTCCTGACTGAAAGATCTACGTACGTGGTTCAACACTTCTTCTTCTTCTTATTCAGCCTGTGTTCGTCCACTGCTGGACATAGGCCTCTTCCATTTGCTTCCATTGATTTCTACTTTTGGCAATTCTCATCCACTGCTTGCCCGCGACTTATTTGATATCGTCTGTCTACCTCTTCTGCGGTCTGCCTACTCCTCGCCTGTTCTCTCTTGGTCTCCAGTTTGTTAATCTTTGTGTCCATTTTTCGGGATTATCTCGGGCAACGTGTCCGACCCATTGCCACTTGAGCCTTGCAATACGTTCTGAGACATCAGTAATTTTTGTTCTTTCACGAATGACGTTATTTCGAATACTGTCTCTCAAACTAATCCCTAGCATGGCCCTCTCCATTGCTCTTTGGGTTGTACTGAGCTGCTCTAAGGTTTTCTTTGTGAAGGTCATGGTCTCCAGTCCATATGTAGTTACAGGCAAGATACATTTGTCATAAACTGTACGTTTTAGACACATTGGTATATCTTTATTCTTCAAAATAAAGCTTAATTTGCCGAAAGCTCCCCAAGACAGTTGTATGCGTCTTTTTATTTCGGCTCTTTGATTTTCTTTGCCGGTTTTAATGGTATGTCCAAGATATATATAGTGGTCTACATTTTCAAGACTGACGTTGTCAATAACAAGATTAGTTTGTAAAATACTCATTATTTTTGTTTTCTGAAGGTTCATTTTGAGACCTATTTTATTTGACTGCTGGTTTAATTCCTTCAACATTTGCTCCAGTTCCTTGATATCTGTACTAAATAATACTATGTCATCCGCAAACCTCAAATGACTCAAACGTACACCATCAATGTTTAGACCTTTTTCCTCCCAGTCAAGCTGTTTGAATACATTTTCCAATGCTAAGGTAAAAAACTTTGGTGAAATAGTATCACCTTGTCTAATACCTTTATCAAGGCGCATTTTTTCAGTTTTTTCGTCTTCATTGATTTTGATGTGGAATGTGGCCTGTTCATAAATGTTTTTAATGAGTGTAGTGTACCATGAGTCTATTCAAGCATCCTTCAGGGCTGACAAAAAGGACCAAGTCTCAATACTATCGAAAGCCTTGTGAAAGTCGATAAATGCCATATGTAAAGGTACATTATATTCTGTGGTAACAATTTGTATAAGTGTGACAACAAACTTATAGGTCTGTAGTTTTTAATATTAATAGTGTCTCCTTTCTTGTGTAAAAGTATTATTTCGGCGTTTTCCCATAGGCTGGGTATTCTTTTTTCTGTTAGACACTTATTCAGTAAGACTTCCACAACTTCTACAACGATGTTGCCGCCCATTTTTAACATTTCACACGTTACACGATCCTCGCCAGGAGCTTTTTTGTTTTTCATTTGCTGTAAGGCATGTCTAATTTCCGAAGATGTTATTTTAGGGAGGGTTTCCGAGCCGACGTTTAGAATTGTTCTGTGGTCTGTTTCGGGGTTCTGTATAGTAGATGTATAAAGATTCTTATAGAACGTTTGTATTTCCTTGATTATTTGAGTTTTTTCGTTCACCGTATTCCCCTGTTGATTTTTGATTTTAGTTATCTTTGATTTTCCTTTAGTTAAATTTGATTTCAATACTCTCATGTTTCTATTGTTTTCGATGGTTTGCAATATTTGTTTTGTTTTATAAGCCCGCAAGTCTGACCTTACGCTCTTTTTAACTTTATTGTTGATAGCTTTATACTCTGGTAATTCTTTCGATGTTCTTTCTTCCATTAAATTAAGTGTTGTTTGTTTCAGTTTCGTTTTTTCTGGGATTTTTATTTTTATCACAGATCTTTTTTGCAGTTGATGTTATGTCATTCGTTAATTTTTGTTTTATTTCATTTATATCTTTCGTGTTGAATACTGGTAGAGGTCCTAGTTTATTTTTAGTTCACTTTGATATTCCTCTTGATTAATTTCGAGTGCTTCTATGTTTGGCAATTTATCCTGTGTTAATAATTTTCTTCTATCTAAGAAGATACAACACAACAATTACAAATCTTTTCAGAGTCGCAGTTTGCTCTTTCAGTTCTTTCAAATAACCCGCCAACTAAATATGACCATTTCTACCTACAAAACTAAATGTATGACAATAGCAAAAGATCCGCTTAGATGTAAGTTAGTGGTTGAGAACAACCCCATAGAACAGGTGATGCAATTCAGATATCTGGGTATAGATAAATCAAGTGCACATGACCCAGTAAAGGACCTAAGGAGAGATCAACAAAGCATCCGCATTATCAGGATGTCTGCGAGAGATAGTCTGGTCAAATCCGTATATGCGCACAGATAGTAAAATTATCGCTACAAGACTTAAGGCAGCGTAAGAGGATGTGGTACAATCATGTAAGACGAATGGATGAGAATAGACTCACAAAAATTTGCCTGGAAAACAACCTGCCCCGTTCAAGACCTCCCGGAAGACCACCTAAAAGATGGAGGGATATTTTTCAATCTACCTCCCAGGAAACTAACCAGAGGCAGCTTCAGAATTAAACAGATCGAAAGATTTCCAAGAAGTAGTAAAAGAAGAAGAAGAAGTTTGCAAAATACAGATTGCCATGATGGTCGCTAATATCCGAAATGGATAGGCACTACAAGAAGAAGAAGGTGGATAGCACTTTTTTACGATGTAAATTTACATTCATAAACTTTATGCAGTTGAGTTTTATTAGGCAACTGGTAAATTCGTCAAGAGCAGGTCCAATTTAACTACCTTGTCTTTTGAAATATGACTCTGCTTGACGGGAGAATCAGCTTACGGTACATAATTACCGGATTTGGAAGTATTGTACTGGAGAATTAGTTTTGGATGCATATTATATTTTTGAGGGTTGAGACGTAAAACAGTTGAGTATCTAAAATTATAACCTTTGCTACATTCCCACATCCATATCCGCCATACCGATTGACAAACTTTACGCCACCCTGTATATTCGCTCTTGGACCAACATCCCCGCAAGATCTAAAGATTCGATAATTACAAAGTAGTTTTTTTCCTTTTCGGCGAGCCAAAAGAATAAATTATAAATAGAGATAGTTCAGGTATATTCTCAAACTTTTATTTGAGAATGACTTTCTTTCTTGCTGGTCAGAACAGATTCAATTAAAATTGAAGGAATTCTTTAGTGCCCTTAAATTCTGGGATTTTTGATACTAAAATGGATCGTTCATGGCAATTGCTGATAACAAATGATTAATAAATATTAATGAATGGGGTCCTCTGACAGCGAGAGGTGTGGGATTCCGACAAGGAGGGCTTTTACAATGTATTATTAGATCAACTGTAAAAAAGGGTATAAATTTTATGATTAACCCTTAAGTACTGCCCCTCCTTTTCTCAAATAGCGGCATTATGTATTATACTAATATTTTTTATTTGACTATTATGTATTCGCATTATACACATTTTAGAATTTAAGCGAAAACATCTTTATTTATTAGTTTGTTTATACAGGGTGTTTCAAAAAGTTATGTCATAAATTAAATCACGCATTCCGGAGACAAAAATAAATTGATTGAATCCAACTTACCTTAGTACAAAAGTGTACACAAAAAAAGTTACAGCCCTTTGAAGTAGGGATGGAGGTTTTTGACAAAACACCGGTTTTCGGTTATACCAGTTTTTTTGCTTACAGTTTAACCTCTCGGTTATAACCGGCCAAAAAAACCGGTTTTGGCAAAAACCGGTTTTCGGTTTTTTTAATCCAATAGGTTACAAAGTTACATTTACAATGCACTTAAGTTTGCGATACTTATCTAAAAAATAAAATAAAATTTGAATTATGGTTTTGTCTGAAAGAATTACTTGAGAATAATAATTATGATTGGGATCCAAAATAATACCTAACCTTATCCTAATCACCGTAAAAACCTAATAACCGGTTTTTACTTTAAAACTAAAAAAAACCGGTTATAACCGGGACAAAAAAACAACCGGTAAAACCGGTTATTGCGAAGTAAAAAAAAACGGTTCTCGGTTAAAACCGGTAGGTTTTTCTGGACACGTTACTTTCTTGTTCAGAAAGCATTTTTCATACAAAAGAAACAACAAAATCTAAGCGCATAGAAAAATTTTAAGGGGGGTGCGCAGCCCTAAATCCCCCCAAACTTTTGAGTACGTTCAAATCAAATGAATTTTGTGGCATCATTAGTTTTTGTAGGCACTTTTTCGAAATAGTTTTTTACTAGTTAGCCGTAAAATTACAATTACTTTCTACGGATACAATAATTATAAACAGTTCCATCAATAATAGTCAATAATTTGAAGCTATCATTTATTGTGTGAATAAGATTAATATTAAAAATTTTGATATTACAATGGCCTACATATATCAGGACATGGCAGATGTGCATTTAACATTAAGTTGGATCAGATTAAATTATGATTTCAATAAACTATCGGGAACATCGCACGTGAATGTCAAGGAAATAGTGCAGCAGCCGCAAGGCGTTATGCAGTAAAATACCCCAATCGAAATACACCCGATGGACGATTATTTCTGACCATTGATCGTCGTTTACGGGAAACGGGTACATTCCAACCGCAAGTTGCTGGCAATAGTGGTCATCCAATAATGGATGCAACTGATGAAGACATTTTAGAAATCATTGAAGAAGTCCCTGGAACAAGTACAAGGATATTAGCTGCTCAACTAAATGTTTCTAACGTAAGGGTTTGGAGGCGTTTGAAGGATCAGCTGCTTAAACCCTATCACTTAACAACGGTTCAAGAGTTATTGGTTGAAGGTTATCCTAAAAGGATTGGATTTTGCGATTGGTTGTTTAACGGAAAACACTCGAAATGTTAATTTTATTAGAAATATTTTGTTTACCGACGAGGTAGAAATTGAATAACCAACCATTATAACAAGCACATTTGGGCCGACGAAAATCCTCACGAAAAAAAAAACGACTCATCGCCAAAGGACTTTCAAAGTTAATGTTTGAGCGGGAATTGTGGATAACAATCTAATAGGCCCAGTATTCCTTCCTAACAATTTAAATGCTGATAATTATTTGCAGTCCTTGACAAACAATTTACAAGAGTATTTGAAAGAAGTGAATATTGCAATAAGGCAAAAAATGTGGTTTCTACTAGATGGCACTCCACCGCACTTCAGTAATGAAGTCCAGGAATACCTTTGCAGACAGTATCCTGGTCGGTGGATTGGAAGAGGTCGTGACGCACCTATTTCTTGGCCACCCAGAAGTCCAGGTCTAAACCACATGGACTTTTGCTTTTGGGGGTGTATAGAAGAGAAAGTGTATTCTGTAACAATAGAGTACAAACAACAATTGAGGGTTAGAATAATTAAAGCTGCAAATCAATTTGGTCAGAAAAATATGATTTTTCAGTCTATTCGGTTTTCCTTATTAAAACGATACCGAATGTGTATTGAAGAAAATGGGTGTCAATGTGAACATTTATTGTAATATTATATTTATAGAAGTTATAGACATTTTTTGTACTTGTTAATTCATTTAAGCCATTTATTTAGTTGCACGTAATTTTTTAAAGGTTAATGAAAAGGGCCGTAACTCAATTAAAACTGTTTTTTGAAAAAATTGATATGGCAAAAAATGTTTAAAAATATTGTGTTAAACTAATAATGCCATAAAATTCATTTAATTTGAACGTACTAAAAAGTTTGGGAGGATTTACGGCTGCCCACCCCGCTTAAATTTTTTCTGTGCTCTTAGATTTTGTTGTTTCTTTTCTAGGAAAAATGCTTTCAGAACAAGAAAGTGTCCATTTTTATTACAACATGTCAAGTAGTTTAGGAGATAATGCAAAAAAACAATTTTTATTTTGTAATTTCAAAGGGCTGTAACTCTTTTTGTGTACACTTTTGTACTAAGGTAAGTTGGATTCAATCAATTTATTTTGTCCCCGGAATGCGTGATTTAATTTATGGCATACTTTTTGAAACAACTTGTATAATTATTCTTTATTATAATGCTTTGGTGGCGCAGTAAAAAGTTTGGGATCGTGAGTTCAAATCTAGCCAGAATAAGAATTTTTAGTTAAAAAAAACAGTAATCTTCAATTCCTTATAGATTGAGTCATTAGAGAATGCTCTAATAACGAACTAAGCATAAATACAACAAAGACCATGTTACTTGTGATTAGTAAACAAGACCTCGGCTCTATACAACAAATTGTCAATAATGAACCGATAACAGAAGTTAACCATTTTAAATATCTAGGATGTTGGATAAACGAGACACTAAATCCGGATGAACAAATTAAAACTCGTATAGAAATTGCAAGAGAAGCAGTGATGAAACTTAGATATACTCTAAGCAATACTTCTAAGCAATTCAATATGCCCCAGATATAATGAGAGTAAGCAGATATAGGATAATGCAGTTGATACTCAACGGAAAGATCGACGGAAGAAGAGGAATTGGTAGAAAAATAACTCAAAGAAGAAGAAGTAACATCTTGCATAAACCACATATTTCGCCTAAGTTTAATGACAATTCCTCCAATAAATCAATAAAATCATTTTATACAAAATGTAAATAAATCTCACCATTCAAATTACAAGGTAATTCGCCTGTCCGTAAAAAATAATTACCAATGGTTCCAAACCATACGTTTATTTAAAATTCATGTTTAAAATATATATCGTATGGTTTGGTACCATTTGTAATGACTGTTTACGGATATACGAAACGAATTACCTTGCAATTTGAATGGTAAAATTTATTTTCATTTTTTGTAAAATTATTTTATTGATTTATTTGAAGAATTGTCACAAACTTAAGGCGAAATATATATGGTTTATACAAGATGGTACACCACCACATTATAAAAAGAGGACAATGAGAACATAATTAAATACAACTTTCCTGAACATTGGATTGTTCGTGGTAGTCATATTCCCTGGTCATGTGGTGAGATATTACTGTATTATTATATTATATTTATTATTTATTATACTTATAATACTTATTATAAATACTGCAGCAGTTTCTGTAGAACCAATGATGCTATTTAATGTGAGACGATCTTGTACGGAATGTATTGACAAATGACTTAAGGAAAATTGTATACATATCGAACACTTACATTGACAAACAGTTTAATGTTATTTAGTTTAACTATTTCTTAATTTGGTTTATAAATGAAATATGTTAATTATGACTTTAATTTAATACAAAACATAAAATGTTTGATGTAAAATCCAACTATTCTGTTATTTTGTCAAATCCTACTATTAACTATCCTGCTGATATATTTATTTTATTTAATATTTCGTTAACTATTAACTTTATTAAAGGCATTTTATACGAAAATTCAGAAGTATTGATGTTTTTGTCTAATTTTCTTTCGTTTCCTGGAGTAATTACGTTAAATCAGAATTATGTAGTTTATTTGTAAAATGCGATTATCTCGAAAACTGTTGAGTTTGAAATTATTAACAAGTATACCTTTTTTTTGTTAAATTAATGTATCTTTAATATTTTTTATCAGAAATACTGGTAACTTAAAGAGCAAAAAAGTTAAGTGCCAATGTATACCACATATGTGGCGCCCTCTATCAGCTACATTAAAGTATGCATTAAATTATAATTTCTGATGTTCAATAGTACCCAGTTATGAATTTTGATACATAAATGTTTACCAGTTCACCAACATGAAAGTTATAGCGAAAATTAAAATTTTAAATGTCCACTTTAACACCCTGTATCTTTTATCAACATTTTATTAAAGCAATTTGGCTTAAATTGTAATATTTTAAAGTGTAGAATCTACGGTTTCTTTTTGTACAATTACTTAAGGACCACCCTGTCCAAAATGTATATAAAGGAAAAATAATAGAGAAAAAGAAGAAGACACAAAAATTTGTAAAATCGTGTTATAGTTATATAGTTTAAGAAAAGAGACTTTTTCAATTTTAGATTTACGGTAAATTTCGGACTTTTCAAATTAGGATAGGTATTTAAGATTAGTTTAAGTAAATAAAATGTTATATTGAAATATCAAATCTAGCTGCATTTTTTCAAGGATTAATTTCGGTTTCCACGAAACTTGTCATTAAGGGTATTAGTAGAAAATAGAAAGTCCTTGTCTCATATTTTTGTACATAATTTGGGAATTGGAAAGTGTTTTTGGAGAATTAAGTCGAGGACGTTGATTGGTCAACAGAAAATTATGAAGGGGATTGAGAGGAGAATGATTTTTAAAGAGAAAGAGGGATCATCTGCGGTTGGCTGGGAAATGAGGAAAAATCAATTCGACAAGTGTGTGTGTGTGTGTGTGTGTGTGTGTGTGTGTGTGTGTGTGTGTGTGTGTGTGTGTGTGTGTGTGTGTGTGTGTGTGTGTGTGTGTGTTTTTAAATGTTGAAAGAAAAGTATAGATTTTGTGAAAATAGTAATGTCAGTAAGTTTTGAAAGCTATTTGCCAGATAAAAAGGGTGCAGAATTTGTAAGTACCAACAAATTAATTTTCCCGGAGAGATTCGTTATTAAGCAGATAGGGGCAGCAAACGGAGATAGAAACGTGAGTCAGGACGTTCTTTTGATCGACAGGACTGTTTTTATAAGCAGAATCAGGGAAGGAGTTTTTCGATAGAGAGGTAATTAAAGTGCATAATTTTCATAAAGTGCAGAGAAAAATTTATTGAGACGAGACAATAGATTAACTAATTTTCCTATTGTAATTTTATATGTGAAAGCTATATGATTTGGAGAACATTTATTTCTAAGGGATTTCATTAGTTGTATAAACAGTTTTAAAAGGTTTATTTTACTGTTATATTTTATTTATTCCTTTTACTCCTCTTCTTATTGAACACTATTGATGATAAAGGTATTTTTTAAACTCAAATAGGAACTCTGAGATAAGAAAATATAATGAATTATAAAATTGGTGTCGTTAATAAAACTTATTCACATATTCGTAATAAAATTCTTTAAATATTTTTTTTTTGTTTTAATTAGCTAATTGGACCATAATTAATTTAATTATTGTTTTATCATATTTCAAAATTACAATATCATATTAACTGTCTCCCAACGTAGAGGGCTATAAAGAGATACCTAGTAAATAGTGTAAGATAGAACAGGAATAGACGCATATATGTTATATGATTGAATATTCTTCTTTTTCTCAAAATTTTAAATTGTTTCCTTTGAATTTACAAACATTCCAAAGGACATATTTATTTAAAGAATTTTAGTATATTTGTATATTTTTTTATATAAAAGAGAATTTTGTGGATACTGGTAAAATTTGTTAAAAAAATGTCGGTCACAAGACAACAAAGTAAAATGCAGGAAAGGAAAGAGAATAACAAAGAGAAAAAAATAAAAGTAATTTTGGAAGATGTGTCTGATAATGAACAAAATGATACTGTAGCTGAGGAGAAACAAGGAACAGGAATGTTAGAAAAATTAGTGATGATGATGAAAACGCAGCAAGAAGAAAATAGAACAATGATGAAAGCACATCAAAATGATATTAGAGAGGAAAATATAAAAATGATAAGTTAAATATAAAACAAAGAAGAGAAATATGAATACGAAATGAAAGGTTATCTACAACAAATACAAAAGGAAGTCGATAGAATAGCGGAAGAAACAGATATAATTACAATATCATATTAATATTGTTCTGATGCTATTTTCTTGAGGCATTTTAAAGTAATTAAGCTATTTAAATGGGAATAAGCCACAGTTAAAGGTTAAAGTATGTTTATTGACGTTTCAATTTCCACTTCGGAAATCGTTTTTGTAATAGTTAGAAATTGGATTTTCCCATCATTCTTTATTAAATTAGTTTGCTAGTATTAGTTATTTGCTAGTATTATTGATAGTTTTGCGTCTTGCTTGTACTTGATCAAATCGTCTTAGAAGATGCAAGCTACAGAAATATTAAGCGAACGGAGAAAACCCATGCTAGTGGTAAACAGTTTTAAATTTAATTTCTACAAGTTATTCTCAGAAGAATGGAAGCATGACACTGTGCACGCCGTGTATGTGAAGACGGAAACTTCCGCACCATACACAGTGCTTGACTTTGGTGGTGAGCAAAACCATTAAAGCAGCAGTTTGGAAACCCTAAACTACCAAAACCTCAACAATTTACTGAAAAGAAAGGTCGTTGAAGGCATTTGTGGGAAACCCATGAAAATTCTTCACAAAGAAGTGAACAGTTCTGGGATTAAAATGCTTATTGTGAATGATGTACATCTGATAAGGAACTGCTTGCACTACGTCGGAGTAAGTTGTTACCGAAACTACCAACGAGTGTGAAGAAAGTGCTAATACAATGAAAATTTGAACCTTCAAATACTGCACGAAGTATTTTTTCAACTATTTACTGTTCTTCGACTTATGAATGAACACTATTATATGTACCTATTGTCTATGTCTGGATTTTTAATAAGAAAACCGTTTTCTAGTGTAGGACTGTACAATTAGAAACATACTTTTTGACCCGGCCGTTCTGTATGTGGATTTTGAAATAACTATTCACAAAGCAGTTCGCCAAGTTTTTCCAAATTGGGCAGAGGGATGCTTGCTTTTCCAAGATACAGAGTGTTAAAATTTTGCTTACAAATAACCGATTTATTTATTACCCTGAAACTGGATGAGATATTTAAATGTTTGTGTTAAATAAGGATAAGTTCCTGCACTAGAATATTAAGAACCCTCTGAAATATGCTTACAATTTCTATAGAATTCTCAAAAGTGCCTTAAAAAACGTGTCAATTTGGCGAAAATGTTATATATACCATGCCATAAAGGAATTGTTGTAGGTTGTAGGTAACGAGATTGATAGTAATTATAGTCTTCCTGAAAAAGTAGATGTACGTGTTTTCATTGTCCAAAGACCATTTTTCGGTAACCCGAAAGTCTTATTGTTAAAGTTGTTTGAAAATGGGAAAACGATTTTAGTGCGTATTAGTAAAATATTACAAGCCAAAGACGTTATTAAGCCAAAAATGTTATTTCAACATTCAGCTTCTTCTTCTTCTTCAGATGCAAATCCACTAATGGATGTTAGCGATCACATTTTCCATTAACTCTCTATTTCTTGCAATATATATCAGAGATTGTATGTCGTTAATCCCTGTCCATTGCCTTATGTTTCGGAGCCAGGACATTTTCTTGCGTCCCATTCCTCTCTTGCCTTCAATTTTACCCTCGATTATAAGTTGGAGGAACTGGTATTTTTCATTTCGCATGATGTGACCTAGATACGCCGTTTTCCTTTTCTTGATGGTTTCGAAAAGTTGGCGTTCTTGGTTTATTCTTTTAAGGACATCTATATTTGTGATTTTCGCTGTCCATGGTATTTTTAGGATACGGCGATAAAGCCACATTTCGAAAGCTTCCAATCTGTTTATATCCCTCGTTTTGAGTGTCCAGCCCTCTACGCCATATAGTAGCACTGACCATACGTAGCACTTAGTAAACCTTAGTCTCAGTTGAAGATCGAACTCAGAACAAGTCAGTACCTTCTTGAATTTTACGAAAGCTTGTCGAGCTTGCTCAATGCGACATTTTACTTCCCTGTCTGATGCCCAGTCTTCAAAAAGCCACGATCCCAGGTATTTAAATTTACTCACTCTTTCTATGGATTTACTATTCAGTGTTATGGTGAAGTTTTCAAATGCATCCAAGTTTCTGGAGATGATCATGAATTTGGTCTTTTTGGTATTAATCTCTAGTCCCATTCGCTCACTGTATTCTCCGATTATAGTGACAAGTTGTTGAAGATCGACTATGTTGTCACAAATTAAGACACCATCATCAGCATATCGTATGTTGTTGATCAATACTCCATTCACCTTGATTCCCATCTCTGCATCCTCCAAAGACTCTTGAAATATGGCTTCTGAATAAATGTTAAATAAAAGAGGGGAAAGCACACATCCCTGTCGAACGCCTCTTCTTATATGTATGGGCTTAGATATAGAATTGTCTATTTTTACCTGTGCCGTTTGATGCCAGTACAAGTTTTCAATGCATCTTATGTCTTTTTGGTCTATATCAACTTTCTTGAGAATCTGCAATAACTTGTGGTGTTGGACACGATCAAACGCTTTTTTGTAATCTAAAAAGCATAGGAACACATCCTTCCTCTGATCGTAACAATTTTGGACCAGTACCTGTGTTGCTACTATTGCTTCTCGTGTTCCTAAACCTTGCCTAAACCCGAACTGGGAATCACTGATGTCCCATTCACATTTTTTGTATAATCTTTGATGTAGTATTTTTAAGAATATCTTTAAAGTGTGACTCATCAACATTCAGCTTGCTATCTACAAATATTTTTAAAGATTTACAAAACTGAACTCTGTCATATCTACAAATGGGCAACGTGAACAGAGAAATATGCAGATATTGCGAAAATGCAGAGGAAATGGTCGACCATATTTTCAGCAATTGTAAGATAATTCTTTCTTTGCCATTGCCAAACTGTCAAACAGATAGTAATTCCGAAACGAATAATATTAGAAGTTTAGTTTTTTTAAGCGAAAGCAGGACAAGTCTTCGTGGTCAAACGAGTCCTTTGAAGTTTACAGTTTATAATAAGAAGAATTAATTTTCTGTTTGATTCGTATTTGCTTGTTTATTTAAGGTGATAATGTGTATATAGATTTTTGATAGAGTAGTTAATCATAAAATTTCTAAGCGACAAACAAATTTTAATGCGGTATAAAATGTTAATGCCTTCGTTTTAGTGCGACCCAAATGCTTTTTAGATAATAATCTCATAACCGAGTCTCTAGTTCTTCCCGCCACTTTCGGCGTCACTCATATCAACCGGTGTGTATATTCTGCGTGTACATATGTATACATTTCTTAACGACATGAAAACGTCTCATGTGAGTGACAAAATAAACAAAAGTCTAGCAAATCCGGTGATGATCTAAAACAAGAAGAATGCCATTGAGTAAAACTCTTCGCGAAACTAATAGTTATATAGACCAGGCAAGGAAGAATACTTCTACAAAAGACCAAATTATATTATTGGTCTTTAAAATATTAGTTATTTAATGAGATTATCTTTTACAGTCTACGTCTAAAGTTAGTGGTGTTAGTTACAAGTAGTTACAAGATATACGTTTAGGATAGTTATTTCAAAGCGATTTATAAGATCTTTAAGCTATGCTTTTTGTGGTCAATGGTCCTCTTACCTTTTAGATATTTACATTTTTTTAACTTGAGTTTCTAGTTCCCCCTGCTCTGTATTTATAGGCTTATGCAATTATTTTGTCGGTCCCGTTGGGTAATCGAAGCGTTACATCAAATGGCATAAACAAAAAGCACGCGTGGTTATAGCACTGTCAGCATCCGTAATTGTCGAGACTATAATATTTTTCTATAATAAAAATATTCGTAATAATACTAAATGCTTTAATGCTATATACACAGTTCGTGTCTGAAAACCGCACCTTAACTATTTTTATAGTTCGTACAAATGATTAATATTTTTTAAGTAACTGAACATAAGGTGCATTGATTTTTTGATTTTTTAATAACGCATTCATTCAAAATGTCGGATGGACGAAATTTATATTTATTTTAAAAGGGGTTATATCGTAATATAGTTATATAATAGTTGGTTATATGGTAATATTTCATTTGAAAGATATTTTTTCACTATGTTCTTGTATGAAATTTTGTTGCGCAGTTTTTAAATGGTGATGGTCTAATTTCAATGACCACTATGTAAAAAGAGATGCACTATCCGTAATAATTTGATATTATTTAGTTTTTTTAGTCAACGGTTAATGGTTATAATTTGTTTTTTCAATTTCCCAGTTTTACATAAATTAATAGTATTGCGTTATCAATTTTTCAACATCTGTCAAAAATATTAAGTCATCAACATTTATTTTTAAATTACAGTACGTGCTATGTTATTAATTATTTGAAATATCATAGATATCCATGAATATAAGTAAATAATAGATGCGCACTTTATATTACCAATTGTTTAAAACAGCCGAATTTAATATTCGAAGTATTTGAAACATGATGTTAGTGTAATTACTATTTTAATGGGAATAAGCCACAATTGAAGTTTAAAATAAGTTTATTGACGTTTTAATTTTTACTTTGGAAATTGTTCTAAAAAAAACCATTAATAAATTATGATGATATTGGCACTGCTAGAAATCTTATGTGCTGATAAAGTTAGCAATACAAAACTGTAAAACCGTTTTTAAAAGTCGCTGTTTCTCATTTTTCTTCACCACTAATTTCTCTCCATCATGTCTTCTTTACCTAAATGTCAAGTTTTTACCTAACCTTTGCCTAAACGTCTGTCAAATTTTCTTCTAGGCAGTCCTTGCATCTTCTCCTCGATTTTTCTCTTCCTCTATTTCCATTAACTTTTAACAGCTTTATCCTTCATCCCATATAGTTTTCATTTTAATTATTGACGTGACTAAGTTATTGCTTGCAGTCTTTGTTCTTGAATCTTTTTTGAAACTGTAGTCACCCCGCCATTTCCCTAATCAAGTCGTTACTGATCGTCTCTCTTCTAGTCTTACCCAACATCCACCGTAATAGGTGCATTTTAACTACCTCCATCTTCTTTTCCTGAATCTTCTTAGCAAGCTAACACTTTATCTCCGTACACCAAAGCAGGCCTCACCACCCATCTCGAGTTTTTCGATCGCAGAGTACAAAGCTCATTCGCTTTCAGTTAAACCAACAAGTCTGTATCCTGTGGAAAATGTCTCGATCTAGTGTCCCAGTTTTCGTTATGTAGGAGCCAACATATTTAAATTCTACTACTCGTCCTTGTTTTTCTCCAAACAATTCGATGGCTAAGAAGCCTTCTTCCCCATCTTCTTTCATTACATCCATAATATGATTAAACAAGTAGCGACTCAGTAAAGAGCCTTGATGCAAACCAAGCGTCACTTGAAAACTTTTGGTCAATCCTATACAAGTCCTTACTTTGGTGTATGCTCCCTCATACTCAAAGATAATCAACCCTGTTAAATAGAAACAAACTTGAATATCTTTAATATGTTTAGAATACGCGCTAAATATCCGCTACTACAAAACATAATAAAGCGTAAAATAAACAATTGTTAAGGAAGAATAACAACTTCCTGAATCAAAAACTTAAAAGATTCAAAATCAAACAAGAAGATTAAACATTATTTTCTACGTCATAGCATCTAGTATATTCCAATTTGATCTAATGTGTAATAATATAAAAGATTTTATTAGATCAATATGCTTCATCAATCAATCAATCGATCAATAATTAATTTTTGTTTTTATTGCATCATTATCACCATCCAAGGAACGGGTCTTCTGAGCTAAATTCCTTAAATGCTTTCGATTTTGGGTGTAGTGTCACGATGAGCTTATGCTTAGCTCCCGGAATTTGTTTTCTGCATCATCTAGCTACACAATTCTTGGTCTATCTTATAAGTACCTCCCTTCAAGTATTTGCTGAGACACTCGTACTGTTTTTGTACATTTATCTTTCTACAAGAGCTCCATATGTAACAATCATCTTGTTCTAGCTCTTTTCACCGCTGCCACAGGTCTTGTATCTCTGTACATCTAGTTGACTACGGCAATAGAGCAACAGAAACGTTCATTAAATTTTCTTGATGTATGGCTCAGCGACACCATTCTCTTTCGTATAGCCTCCTCGTTTTCTACACCATTTTGCAACCTATTTTTAGGTCTATCACGTAAGCATTTTCTTTCTAGTATTTGCTGCGCTTTTGCCAATTATTAAGATCATATACAGCAACATTTGTCAGAAAATTTTCTTCTTCCTGCAATTTAGATTTTATTTGGTCATGGGTCCTGCAACGACCCATGTTTCATTGGTATGAATTACTGCACCTTAATTTCCTACGGTAGATTCTCTTTTTGTTTTTTTTTTTCGTACTCGCAGCTGAAATTGTTTAGAGATTAGCATATGAAGATCTAGATACAACCATGAACTTTACTAACTGTTCAAAGAAATAGCTATCCCAATGGATAAGATGGATTAGAAAAAATGATGCCTCATATATAAAGTAAATATCTTGAAAATGCACAATACAAGACCAGTGGGAGTAAAGTTAGAGCAAAATGTGCCAAATTTGAAATTTGATGGGCGTTGAAACTAGGAGGCGAGTTCCACCTTATCAACAATATTTTTACTAGAAACGACAGGAAAGGCAACGTGCTCAAAAATACTTTTTATATCATTCTAAAGTCTTTGTGTTAAAATAAATAATAATATATCTAAATGGTCATCATAAGTAAGGTTTCTTTTGTTCTTTTCTGCACTACTGCATTCAAACCATTCCCCCAAGTATCCAGATAGGTTTATAGCCTTCCCACACTTTTTCGAACTTTGCCTTGCATAATAAGTTGTAATAATCAGCATTTTTGACTCTCATCACATGTCCTAAGTACACAAGTTTTGTTATTTTAATAGTTTTATTTAATAGTAAATATGATTTTTCCTTTATTTCCTATCCTTCTTGTTATTTCCATATTTGACACTCTTTGAATTTATGATATTCGAAGGATATTTCTGTAACACCAAAATTAAAAGGCGGCCAATTTATTTATATACACTTGTTATAGTATCCACGCTGCCAAGTAAAAAAGAAGAGTAGATAACCTAAGCATCCTTAAATGTAGCTCTAATCTAATATCTGGAAAACATAGAAACTTTTTAAGTTTATTAAGTGATACACGTGCGATTTCAATACGTGTCTTGATTTCTTTGGTTTGGTCTACATTTAATGTTATGCATGTTCCCAAGAATTTATAGGTATCTACATTCTCAATTACATCTGCTGATTTAGTCATGATTATGTATTTAAATTTTTCCAAACTCATCTTCAGCCCGTATTCATGACAGCATTTGTTAAGGCGATCTTTCATGTATATTATTGTCGGCAAAATGTAAGTTATTCAAAATTTCTCAACTGATAGACGCAGATGCCTTTATGTGATGCAGTGAGGAAGATAAAATAAATTTATGAGAATAATTTTTTTACTGTAGCTATTTTATTGTTGAATCTTAATATAATTCACTATTTTTAATTGGTAATAAGCCCCAAATTTACTTTAAAATAGGTTTATTTTGACGTTTCGATTTACACTTCAAAAATTGTCTTAAAAATAGAAAGCATTACAAAATTTTTTGTGTATTGACGTTTCGATTTCTGAAGTGGAAATCAAAACATCAAAATAAACTTGTTTGAAATTAAAATTGTGGCTTATTCCTAATCAAAATAGTAAATTAAATTTTAAGTGAAAATTATTACTTTTATTGACTCAAAAATATTACAAATATATTTTTATTTATTCAATTAATTGTTATAAATATATTTGTTGTATAATTATAAATAAAAACAGTAAAATTAAGTTTTGTTTCTTATTATTTTAGTTAAGTTTATAACAAATAATTTGCTTAAAATATATTTTTAATGTTTTTGAGCCAAGAAAAGTAATTGTGAAAATATTAAGCATAATCCAAGAAAAATTAAGACGTTTCGGTTTGATTTTCAAATCATTTTTTTTTTTTGTAAAATTTATTGTAAAAAGATATTATTTATAACTTTAATACATTTTCTACTAATTTGCATAATAAGAGAAAAGTAAAATTTTGCCCAATAAATATTTATTTTAAATTGTTTAAATAAATTACTCAGTTAAATAAACAATTCACAAATTAACTCCATTTTCATAGTATATGCAACGAGGTACACCAAATTAAAAAACATCGTCACAACAACAATTGTCGTTGATTAGAACCGGAGATATTGCAACTTTTATGAATTGGAAGATATGAATTCAGTTTTTGAAATAGTGTAAATTTTTGAAAAAAAAAGGGCTAACTGGGATTTAAGGGATCGTCAACATTGTATTTTTTAAATTTGTTTAAAAATCTCAGTCCAAATAAAAAACTGCCAACAAATAAAACTTTCCTCTAAATAGAAAAAATGTCACAAGAGAAAAAATGTATTGAAAAACTAGGTTGTTTTTCAATACATTTTATTATTTTATTAAAATTTAGAGATTTTACTTATAAACATGCCATATGATAAATACAAAACATTAATTTCTTAATTCTAAAGACTAATTATTAACTTTTAGCAATTGTAGCAATTGAAAGGCGATTTTTTCTGAAAGTAAAAACAACAGAAAATAACAAGATATAAAAAATGGATACTAAAATTAACGATTATTCTTTTATTCGCAATACTGGAGGTAATATTTACGAGAACACTGGAGACAAATTGGTTTATAGCACTTTTTAAATTTATAACACGTGTTCCTTCTACCCTTAGACGAACTAGTATAACAACATTATCGAACTTTCAACCGCGAATCTTTTATTTCCATCGGTATATCTTCAATCTTCAGGATCCTAGAAATAATACCTCTTAGTAATGAAATTCAATTACCTAGGAGTAGAGAACAGTAGTGAAAGGGATATAAGAACAGACACCACAAGGCAAGCATCAAAAGTGGCAAGAGTAAGTGGTTGCCTCCGAGAAACCATATGGAGAAACAAATATCTGACCACGGAAAGCAAAATGAAAGTATACAAGACAACAGTAAGAGCAATCCTAACATATGTAGCGGAGACAAGGACCGATACAAGAAAGACGAAACAACAAATCAACAATATCGAAATGAAAGTATTAAGATCAATAGCGGGCATATCATTAAGAGACAGACAAACCAATCAAAGTATACGCGAACAATGCAAAATTCAACATGTAAACCGAATGGGACCAGATAGATTAGCGAACATCTGTAAAAACAACAAACCGTATAGCAGAAGACCCGTTGGAAGGCCGCCAAAAAGGTGGAAAGATAATATACAGTCAACAACGACTAAAACAGAATAAGAGGCAGACAAAGGAGTAATCCTAGTAGCATGAAGAAGAAGAAGAAGAAGAAGGTCTCCTGGAATATTTGTTTGTAGTATTCTGCGCATGTTTTCTTCTACCAATTCTCCAGCCAAAGCTTTTATGAAATTGAATCTGGTTTGATCATTTCCCTAATAGAAGAATATATAATATATGAATTCATATTACGTATATCTACAGCCTTATAAAAGATTGCCATGGGCCACCTTCGAGTTCAGTGACTACAAGAATATTTTACGGTTTTTTTCATCCAGGGTATCTACATCTCCTTTTGTAAGATTGTACCATGATATAATCTCGGGCTTATTAGTGTCTTATTCCATAACCCTAGCGTCGTGCGTAGATGAAAGCAGAAGAACAGATTTATTTTTCTTTGAAGGGTACGATAGCAATGTCAGAAGTTTCGTAAAACCGTACAAGCTTTCACCAACGTCTTTTGTTTTATTGGGTAAAAATAGTGATGGAATTTCACTTTTTATCTTTTCTAATAGATATACATGGGTGGATGGGTGGCTCGTGTGACTAATGTTGAAGTCTTACTTAGAATAGGCAAGAAATGCGAGATTATTAACACCATCAAAGAGCGCAAACTAGAATATATTGGCCATGTTATGAGGAATGAACAGATATACGGCTTGTTGCAACTCATTCTTCAGGGCAAGGTATTTGGAAAGAGAGGACCAGGGAGAAGAAGAATATCTTGGCTTCAAAACCTGAGAAAGTGGTTTAATATATCGATAACCGGACTATTTAGAATAGCAGCAAGCAAAATTAGGATAGCCATGTTGATCGCCAACATCCGGAACGGATAGGCACCGTAAGAAGAAGAAGAAGATCTTTTCTAGGATCATAACAAAAGTTGGACCAAAACTCAATATCCAGTTAGTAATTCTACTGAACTGTGCCAGTTATCAGCTGTTATATTTCCATTAGAATTATACAGTGCCTTAGAAAGTCTGACGGCCGCTTGAGTTGGAATAGATTTCTTTCGTTTCTCATCAAAAAGAGTGTAACCATCGATTTACTTTCCGGCATATGTGTAAGCGTTGAACTATTATGCCTGTATCATTAGCCGGTTTGTTTGGCATATAATTTTTAAAAGTGCATCTACCTCGGAATTCCACTAACATTTCATTTACGCATGCAAAAGTATCAATAACGTAGGGCTTTTGAACATTTTGTACAAATAAGTTAAAAAATTCGTGGACGGCTGCGTCAGGATTACTCTGTTTCTTTTCTTCTCTGCTCGCCGAATTATCAAGTCTTAAAGCAACTAACAATATTAAGAACATTTTTTTAGAAAAAACTGCTCTAAATATCTCTCGACTGGTACCATCCCTTGAAAACATACTGCTCACGTCTTCATGATTACTTTAGAAAATAGAAGTACACAAAAAAACTCCTAGAATTGCTCGCAATTCAGTTAGATCAATATCTGAATGCTCGGGTCGGTTAGAACGTTTATATTTTTCTCTCATACTTCGCGGTTTTTGATTTATCTTGTCGATACATAATTGGTACATTTCCAATAAAAATATTTTTTCCAGAGCAGATAGACTACTATTATTTTCTAGCGGTGTGCGTGCCATTGTACTTTAGTAATATTAGAGGTAGGCGTACGCAAATTTCGAATCAGTTCAATTTTAGACTATTTATTATTTTAGACTATTTATTTATATAAATTATTTTTTTTTTTCGTAGTAATAATTACCTTCTCCCTCACTCTCTTTCGAGTCACTACTGCAAAATTTGTTGGTCAGGTGCATCTTAATCAGAAGTCTCTGTCCGATTAGTTTCTTTTATTTCTATATTATCGTTTTCAGTAAAGTCTATTTCACTGTCGGAATCATGTTTGCTTGTTATAGCAAAAGCTTAGTCCACCTCGTTATCCATACTTTCACTATCTAACTCTTGATTCCAATGCAAGCATGTTTCCTCGAAATCTGAGGTTACGAGAACTACGCAGCTTTCAATTTCAATTTTGTAACACCAATGGGGACGGGTAGTCTAAGAGATTTAGACGATTACGTAAATAAAATGTTTGAAATATGAACGACAGTAACTACTCGGTATGCGAGAACTACCAAAAGCTAGGAAAGTAAACGAAGTGATGGGACTGAAAAATATAAGTGGAGGGAGAAACGATGGTGTAAGTGGAGGAAGGAGTCTGGAAGACTCCTTGTCAACAGTTAAGGGTTAAAGGATTTTTTCTATGCTTTTTCAGTAACATTGTATTAATTTTCCATATAATTTATTGCTCTTTACATTTAGTTTTTAAAATCAAATAGCGATCTTACATAGTTTATTATATTGTTTATAAGTAAATAATGACGTTTAATCTCTTGCATATCCTGTTTGTTACATGCTTTTATCACCAAATTTTTAAAAGGAGTAGAATAAAATACCTCTTATTTGTTAGGCCAGAATAATTTAATCGTAAGCGACGTCTAAGGAACGATTAAAATGTGAAAGAACTATATTAAAAACCTTTTTGCAGGATAACCAAAAAGAAATGACCACGATGCGATATTTCTAGAAAACGAAATAGTACCACGTGTAACGAAAGCGGAAATCAAATATGCTTTAAAAAATATGAAAAACGGAAGCACGCCCGGACCTGATAACTTTTCAATATATATTATAAAATTATATAGAACTGGAATAATACCACAGGAATAGGAATATCGAAAAAGATTAGCGAAGCATTGCTGCGAAACCAGTGGACTGAGAATGTCTAGAATTATTTGTATAAATCTTTTTAAAATAAGAGTATAGGATGAGATACCATTGCCTTCATCCTAATTATTGTATCGTAGTTACTGGTAGACTTTAAATGTTTATGTTGATTAATGCTATGTATACCCCGAACATTAGGGAAGGCTTTCCTGGACACTAAATATTTCAGTATAGTAAATGAAAAAATTAGCTTTATCATCGTCTCTAGATAAATATCTCATTGTACACAATTAAGTTAATTAACATAATTGATGAGTTATTTATTGATTAAGTTATTACAAAAGAATTCTCATTCATGGTTCGAAAAGGGTTGGGAGTGATTTCGAAATAACTTTTTGGGTATATTTAATATAATAATACTGGCAACAATGACCGCAAAAATACGTTTCCGTTCACACGCCATTCTGCAAGTTGCATGCATAAACAGCAGGTTCAGAATCGAAGACGTATAGGCCGGTCCAAAAACTTTTAAGAGGAGGCACAAAGACAAGAACTGCTTAAATGAATGTGGTAATTATTTTGTGGTTCTAAATATGATAATATTAATAATGAAGATTTTAATAAAAATATTAAATTATTACGAGGTATATGGATAATGATAAAGTGGTCAAACGGATAATGAAAGGATGAAGAGTGGGCTATTAGTATGATATGTACTTGTTTCCGGAGACTGCAAGGAAGACCACGGCTGAAATGGTAACAAAGCGTTGATGATGATTTACGTGGATGTGGAATAATCAGATGGAGCATCACTTCTCAAGACAGAAATACAAAATTATAAGAAATCTAAAAGAAGATGTTCAAAGGTAATAAGGATCTGGAGCATCTGGAGTGTAAATAAGGTACTAAGGTTAATAAACATATTTAGACTAAAAAGTCAACCAGAAGAATATACACTACAATTGTCAGGCCTGCGATGCTCTATATAAGAGAGAACTGTAACCTTAACAAAGATCTTCTTGTAACACCAAAACCCAAGGTAGGTCTTGACTGATTGCACAATTTGCTTTCTTCTCACATAGTCGTTTATGAAAGTTGGGTTGGTGGGTAGCCCAATTGTTCTTAAATCTGACTATACGTTACCTCTCCTCGCTTTTGTAGATGTACTATTGACCTCCCTGTGCGGATCTTCTCCCAAATTAACTTGGCGAGTCGGTTATTAGGAAGCTTATGAATTTGGTCAGCCCAGCTCATCTTAATCGTTGGGATTTAATTTCTTTCATGACGTCGCTGGCGTTATTTAAACTCAGTATTTGTTCTCATTCAGTATTGGTTAATATTCGAGTCATGATGGGATCTTACACTCATACATGAACATTAGTTTAATTACTGTTTTATATAAACGGATTTTTGAGGTTGGTGTTAGGCTCTTGGATTTAATAGTGTTGTGAAGGCTATACATACAAATGTTTGTTGTCTATATTCTACCTTTTATCTGTTCCGCGGTATCGTTATCCGCGGTGATTGTCGCTCTGAGATATTTAAAATACTACATTTTTTCAAAGTTATATGAGTCTACTGTTACCTTTGTTCTATTCTATTTCGTCTCGTGTCTGTTAATACACATGTACTTAATTTTCTCTTCATCGACTATTTGACCGGTTTGTCTCTATCTGTTCTATTCTAATTTGTGTTGTAATTACGACTTTATCCAGAATTATATTAAAGAGAACAGATAACAGTACGTCTTCTTTTTTAGGCCACTAATTATTTCAAACAATTCTGAGAGTTTTGAATAAAATTGCGAATATTTAAGCAAAAGATCCTCATAACAATATATAGAGGTTTAAAAGAAGATAGTGTATGACAAAAAAGAACAAACAAGGAAACTGAAGCTGGCTAAAAAAAAGACGTTCACGAAAATTGAAATTTCTAAAAGTAAAAGATTAAGAAAACCTAAGATAATATAAGAAGTGGTAAGAAATTATTAACAAAGCCATGGCCAACAAC
Organism: Diabrotica balteata; assembly: GCA_918026665.1. NCBI lineage: Eukaryota > Metazoa > Arthropoda > Insecta > Coleoptera > Chrysomelidae > Diabrotica > Diabrotica balteata. The sequence goes on from OU898276.1 coordinate 134,740,323, forward strand.
GTACACTACGACCTATTAACTTTTTGTACATACAGGGAATATCGGAAATAAGAATAAAGACAGTGTGTAATGATATATTGGTATGTATATTATTAAATTCTAAATATAACATTAAGTTATCCAATAATCAAATTTAAATAAAAAAATACCATAAAAAACACTTTTTAATTTAAGAAAATTACAGAAAGGTCACAAACAAAGCTCAAAAACCAATTCCAAAAATGCTTATAGACAGCAAACGGTAGATTTCTAGTAAATTCTGATATAAAAATAATAAATATATAAATTATTTGAAGCCCAAAATTAACAATAAGAAGATTCCAAAGGTCGTTTATAGCTTATTTAAATAAAAAACTACTTTTTTGCACTTTAAACTAATTTCTATTAGTTTTGATATATTTTATTTAAAGTATTTCATTAATTCAAATAAACGACACATTATTGAACCGTTACATTTGCGTTTGGAAATATATTCATGAAAAACACAAGGAAATCAATTGACGTCTATCAAAATTTTAAGTTTTAAAAATAATAAGTTTGGTTTTTACAGCCGTCAAAACAAGCAAATTTTGTGTTTTCGGAGAAATGGAGAAAAAAGTCGAGTATCGTTCGGTGATTAAGTTCCTCCACAAAAAGGGTAAAACGAATGTGCAAATCAAAGCCGACCTGAACGAAGTTTATAGTAAGGTTGCAGCTTCGTTAGCAACAGTAACATTTTGGAAAGCTGAATCTGTTCGTAGTCGTACGAGTGTTTTTGATAATGAGCGTCGAGGGAGGCCAAATAAAGTCACCACGATGGAAATGATGAACAAAGTCCATGACATGATTATGGCAGATCATCGAATTAAGTTTCGCGAGTTAATAGAGGTCCTAAACATTTCTTACGAACTGACAATCGATCAAATGTGATTTGATCCGAAGGATTTTTTTCACCGATTTATCACTGTTTTTTACTGTATCACTGTGTTTATTCACGAACGTTTTCTGGGATGCGAAGGACATTATCCACATCGACTACTTGTAAAAAGGAAAAACAATCAATGGTGAGTACTACGCAGCATTATTAAATCGATTCGATGCCGAAGTGCACCGAAAACGCCCCGGTTTGGAATCAGGATTCTTCAGATCTTGCCGCCAGCGATTTTTCCTGTTTTCAAACCAAAAAAAATGGCTCGGAGGACACGAGCTGCAATGGTTCGAGATGCAACCGTTACATGCGCCAAGCCGAATGCATGTTCGTAACATTATTATAGCATAGCTCTGATGATGGCTTTGTAAACTGAAAGCGCTCAGCTTTTGCTTTTCCATTTATTCAGTTGTCATAAGTGTGTACAAAAAGATGTCAGTCTTCTTTTATAAACATTGTTGCGATTTGTTCTAAAAAAACGTCTATCATTCTTTTTTGATGTAAGGCAGCCAATACATTTTTCTAAACATATTTTCTTTTACATTTTCTTTCAATATATTCTTTCTACCGAAGGTTGGCATCGTTAGTCAAATCAAAATATTTTGGTGCGTTTTCTCGTTAACCTATTACATATATCGTGACTTGATATTTTCGATGTTCTTAAGTCTCCTCCATTGTGTGTGATTTTTTTAAATTATGACAGAAAGGCACCTGTCTATGTTTGTTTTCAATGTACCCCTTTTACTTTGACCTTTCCTCATATAAAAAGCTTTTTGAAAATGGGATCTTCCGCGTTTCCATCCCTTTGAAGAAGGTGGACAACCTAGTGTATTATTTGTTTTGTTATTTGCGTTCTTAGTCTTTTATTATGCTTAGTTGTCTTGGTATTAACTAATTTGTTTTTAGGGCCTAACAGTTTTAAGCATTCGCCTTCAGCAAAATATTTCTAATGTATCTATAAGTATTTCTCCTTGAGAGTACAGTAATTAACAGCTTTAAGGAAAATAGGAAATCCGAAGATTCTTGTAAGTATAATTTTGGTGTTATACGGTTTTTTCATAGTTTTTTTTTAGATTTTTCATCAATTTAACCATATCTGTTCTGTGTATTTAACCTGATCACTGGTTAATTCCTTCAACGTACATATATTGTACGGTGAAGATTTTGTATTAGTAGTATCACGTTTCATTTTAGATTTAATCTGTCACATATTCTTCTAGATTACTAGGTCAAAAGCTAAACTACAATCAATTAAACACAGGTACATTGTGACTTTAGATTCACTGGATTTTTTTATATTGCTCATCGCTCATCGTGACCCATTTCTAGACAAAAGCCTGTTCCTTCCTCTGCAATATCTGGTAGCAAAAGAAGATTTATTCGGTCTAGTATTAAATGTACGAGTATTTTGTTGTAATGTGTAATTAATGTTGGTGTGCAATAATTATAACATTCATTTCTGGTGCCCTTTTTGCGTGCAGAAATACATACTGATTTTGTCCAGTCATGAGGCCAAGTGCGTGTATCTCATAATATTTGGTAAATTTATCGTGTCATATCCACTCCAATTTTATCTCATCACACAGCCAAATTTGTCCACTGTCGAACATAGGCCTCCTCAAGATGTCTCCACTCTTCTCTGTCCTGTGCAGCTGCGATCCAGTTTGTCACTATTCTTTTAATGTCCGTCCATCTGGTAGGTGGTCTTCCACGATTTCGCTTGTCTGCCCTTGGCCGCCATTCTAAAATCTTCTTTGTCCATCTGTTGTCTCTCTGTCTTGCGACGTGTCCTGACCATTTCCACTTCAACTTCGTAATCCGTTTTATGACGTCTTCCACTCCAGTTCTTCGCCGTATCTCATCATCTCGTATTCGGTCTCTCAAAGTTGCGCCAAGCATAGATCTTTCCATTTTTCGTTATGCTACTTATAACTTTTTTTATTGATGCTTTAGTCAATGTCAGTATTTCAGCTCCATAAGTGAGCACCGGAAGTACGCACTGGTTAAATGCTTTTCTCTTTAGCTTTATTGGGATGTTTTCCTTAAACACGTCTTTTAGCTTGCCATAGGCTGCCCATCCTAAAGCTATTCTTCTAGATAATTCGCATGTTTGGTTGTCTCTACTTATTTGTATTTCGTGGCCCAGATATATGTATTTGTCAACCGTTTCAATATGCCAGTTTTCTAGTTTCAATGGTCCACTAGGTACTAAGTTGGTCATCATTTTAGTTTTCGCAAAGTTTATTTCCAGCCCTGCTTTTTGGGAGACTCGTTGTAAATCTTGTAGTATTTCGTTGGCCTCCTTTAAGTCGTCGGTTATTAGAACTATGTCATCTGCAAATCGTAGGTGGTTCAGCCTTTCGCCATCGACACTCAAACCTCTGTTTTCCCATTCTAACATCTGCATTACGGCATTGAATAGTTTTGGTGACATGTTGTCTCCTTGTCTAACTCCCCTTTTTAGTTTTATTTTTTGAGTAGGGGTGTGGAGGTTTATTGCTGTTGTGGCATTTGCATATATATGTTGAATAATGCTGGTATATCGGTAGTCGATTCTAGAATCTCTCAAAGCTCTTAAGATAGCTACCATCTCGATAGTGTCAAAGGCTTTTTTATAGTCAACAAATACTAGAACTAGTGGCCGGTTGTACTCTATAGTTTTTTCAATTAGGGCCTTTAGACAAGTTAGATGGTCATTTGTACCATACCCAGGGCGGAAACCTGCCTGTTCTCTTGGTTGGCATGTTTCTAGTTTGTTCTCAATTCTGGAAGTGATAATTCGAGCAAATAATTTATACAGGTGACTTAGAAGACTGATTGGCCTATAGTTTTCGAGGTCTGTTTGATCTCCTTTCTTATGCATGAGGAGCGTTATAGAATTATTCCATTCAGCTGGTATTGCTTGGTTTTCTAAGCATATATTGAAGAGCTGCTTGATTGTCCTGATGAGAGCAGAGCCTCCGATTTTTAGCGCATCCGCCACTACTCCATCTTCTCCTGGTGCTTTGTTTTTTCATTTTCTTTAGAGCATGGTAAATTTCAGCCGTTGATATGTCGGGAATATCTTCTGAACCTTGATTCATAATTTTTTGTTCTGTATGTTCTGTCGGGTTTAAGTCCAATTTATTTGTGTATAGTGTTTTATAGAAGTCTTCTACTATCTCTAGCATTTCGTCTCTGTTGGACGTTAGTTTGCCATTCTTTCCCTTAAGTCTGATGATTTCTTTTCTGCTGTTCGTCAATTTCCTTCTTAATATCTTTATGTTCTTGTTGTGCTCGATTGTCTGCAAGATTTTCTCATTTTTATATGGCCTTATGTCCTTTCTAATTGCTTTTGAGACCTCTTTGTTGATTATATTTATGCTTTGTTGTTATTTTGCGTTGTTGTTATGCTTTGTTGTATTAATGTTATCTAGAATCCAAATAATTTAGATGATGGCTTTTAATTATAGCTTCAGTTTCATTTTTTCAGGTTTTTCACAAGTTATCTCTTCTTGTTTTGGTAAGTTGTCCACATTTTCTCCCATTATTAATTTTTAGGAGTATTCTTTCCATCTACGAGTATTTAATCTCCTGTGTACAAAAGAGTAGTGTTTCGTTTTTGTGTTTAATTTAGTTGTGATTTAGAGCAATGAAGCGTATTATCTGCATTATTTTTTAACACATCTGTTGACTTAATTTTATTTTAATGATCATCTACTTCTTTCCAGATTTGATTTGGGTGGAAGCTTTTGAATTTTAAAAAAAGTTGTTTTATCTTAATGTTTATTGCTTGGTAGGACTCGTTTTTGTTCTCTTACTTCAATCATATAGACAGTATTTGTTTTTTTCTCCTGTATCTTTACTCTACGTTTTAGATTATGAAAAAATCAATATTATTACCCATTACGTTTGTTAATCTTTTTTACCATTATTTATGTCTTTTGCAAAATAATTTCATATGTGTTTTGCTTTTATTCAAAAGCTGATAAGCCACTCTTTTTATCGTCTGGATATTTTAAGATTGTGTAGCTTCAGTATTGCGGCTTTTAATATGTCTTATTGTACCTTTGATGTCATGTTGAACCATTATTTAATTTTCGTCCATTTTGCTTAAGTTTTATGTTAAAGTTAGCTGATAAAAATTGGTGGAAACAAAATTAGAATGTATTCCTGGATACGTTTTGTCATTTTTAACAGTTCAATAAGACTTAATAAATCCATAGAAACAAAAATAAATGATTATATTTCATAGAAAAAGCCTGTTGGGCACGAGAAATCAATTGATCAGCAGTAATAATGTTAATGCTACTGATAATGGAATAGTGGTCGATGCTTTGGTATTATCTCACGGTACAGTAAGTAAGTACAGAATATTGGGAAGAGCTTCCAACTACAACCAGTTTTCAAAAGCATTTCAATATTTCACGTATTACTTGCCATAAGACGAAATTTAAATAAATTATAAAAAATAACGCTCGTCACAATTTTTAACAATTACGTTAAGTAAATAGGTAGGGCGGAGCTAAAAGGTCCAATTCCATAATATTGCTTTGTAACTATTTAACTATAAGGTTCCCGAAAAAGGCTCGAATAACCATGAGTAGCGTAATCCTTTATTTAAACATAATTACTAAAAAATATGATTATTTTATTTCTGTTCGCTAGATATTAAAGATTTAGACAGTCAGTTCGAGTGCTCCTTTAAGCCCCGCTATAGGGGCAAAAAGGACCAGTGGTAGGGTAAAATGGGCCAATATGAATAAACAGCAGATTTTAGTTAATTAAAGGATACAAATAAAATGTAATTCACTTTAATTGACAGTTGCTTATTTTGACTTAAACATGTATATTTTCAGTTATACCTACAACATAGAAATTAAAAAAAAAAGAGCAAAGATCACTTAACGCACTTGGCATCAGCTGTTGATGGATTGATATTAATATAATCAGCTGTTAATAGACTCGATGAACTTGTTGAGATATATGGCTGGGGTTTAACAGTCGCAGGTGGCTAGAAATCGATTATCGAAATCGTGACTTACTACGTGTCCAAAATAGGCCATCTTTCTACATTTGATGTTATCAAGCAGCTCGCGAGCAGCATTTGCTCTCTCAAGGACTGCCATATTTGTCAGCATAGCCGTCCATGGAATTTTTAGTGTAGAAGTTGTACCCACTTCCGATCAGCTATATTATCGAGTTCGGCTCGAGTATTCCGATCGGCTACGTCTGTGCAGCCACATTTCAAAGGCCTCCAGACGATTAATGGTGGATATTTTTAATGTCCATGCTTCGACACCGTATAAGAGGACTGACCAAATGTAGCATTTAACCATACGCTTTTGAAGTTAAAGTGTCAAGTTATCATTACAGAAGAATAACCTCATTTTTAAAAATGTCGTGCGGGTTATCTCGATTCTACATTTTATCTCTTGATCTGGATCTAGTTGTACGGCGGTACAGAAGCACCAATTGTTGATATAGCTACCAGCAATGTTACATTGGTCCCCCTTTTAGCTGATGTTACAGATCCAATATTTTTTTCCTTTAGCCAGGATTATCATAAAGATTTAGTGACAGTTGCAACGCTAGACTCATTGGGATTCCATATATATGACAGTCTAAATTTATAACGACCTACAACTTGCTCTATTTTTTTTTAATATTCACTGACATTAGTACGATATAAAAATGTTGCTCTACTCAAACTAGTAGCCTTTTATTTTCTAATATAGAGGCGTCCATTTTTCGCCAAAAACCTCTCAGCCAGTCTTTGCCAACCATTTTTGTTGTACGTCATTTTTCAGGAATATTTATATTATATTTCAAAGCGCAATCATAAACCAGGCGTCGAACATCTTTTGGGCCTATACCGTGAAAAACTTAAGCAAGTATGAGTAGGTAATTAGACAGAGAAGTTTCTTGTAATATTGTTAACACAATTGTTGGAGTCTCATAACCAAATCTTGGCGATTTAGGATTTTCTTTCAGGCGTGCTATAAATATAATGTTCTACTCATCTCATAATCACGACAAACTTGACGCATCGATTTATTTTCATTTACTCTACGGACGCTGCATTCACACTACGGACTTCGTACCTCCATCAGTTTTCCTTCTATAATTTCGCATTCTGAAATGATAAATATAAAATTTAAGTCATTGCTTTTATAGGATTAAAGAGTGCCTGTCCTACAGATATAGACCATTTAACCCCAATGAGTCACTTGTTGAATTTGAGGTTATAAATAGAAATCTAATCGATATATTCAAAAAACAATTGTTCTACCTAAAATTTTATACTATAAGCTATATTACTAGAAAAAAGTAGCTTTGTAATATTATAAACGTAATTCTTAAACTAAAAATAATATACTTGAAAAATTTTACTTGCGTGAATTTTTTAGGCCGCAATTGCGTGCACTCCCAAAGGTATACCATAGGTGACTAAGCGCCATGCTGTACGTTCTCTTCCCCTAACCCCTTCATATTTCAGTACTCAAAATCCCTGCCCGAGCATTATATTCGGAAATAGCAGTGGTGGTCCTTGTTACCCTCAGTCATTTTAGCCCTACCCTACTACTATAAAAAGAATGAACACAGTTCAGTTTTAATATAACAAGAAACAAATTTTTAGTAGAGGAAGAAGATTACAAAATCCAACAAAAGATGCTTAAATTATCCAAAGACTAAAGGAAGTTTCCTTTTAGTCTTCTGATTCTGAGCAGCAGGACCGGAAAATATCCACAACACCGCACTCAAGAAACTACCGAAGAAAATGGTAGTGCAACTACACTATTATGTATATCATTAAAAATTATCCCTTCACAAGTACAAGGATGGATGGAAGAAGACCGGAAAATTACACGCCAATATTCCTCCTGGAGTAAAAAGGAAAAATATTGGAAAAGATCATCTACAGAAGACTGATGAAACATGCAAAAAGAAGAAGAGTCATCCAAGAAGATCAATTCGGATTCAGAAGATCCGCTTCAACAGAAACCAGAAAACTGGAATGGCCATACTCGACATCGAAAAGGCGTACGACACACTCTAGAAGAAAGCCCTCATACACAAGATAGACAGACCTAGATTGCCACATTATTTAGTTAATATATGTATTTCACTAACAGAACTTTTTAAGTTGCAGAATGCCTCAGAGCAGTATCCCTGCCACTTTTGCCCATTTTATACATGATTTTTGTTTCAGATTGAACAACAGATGCAAGAATAAATACAGCACTATATGCAGACGACACAGCAATCTACACATCAGGAAAAGAGGATAGAAGATAAGTTGAAACGTTAGAAAACCAATTGGAGAGGATCTCACAATTCACGGACAAATGCAAAATCAAGAGAAATGCCGAGAAGGTACAATTCACCAGGTACAATGCATCTTCATACAGCAGCTAAGCTCACCAGTAGTCGACGTTATGATTAGGTATAAATAATAAGGTAGGGAGGCAATGACAAGCACGCGCAATGGCACTGTCAAGTTATAAATCTAAAAGTACTAGTAGTACCAATGCAAATTTCACAACCTAGTCTAATTAGGATTTTTCTTATATCCATATCTCACAGAGTAACAAAAAGTCTTATCCAGTAATAAAATATCTCATATAAATTCTTAAAAGATAATAATTAACTGCGATTATAAAAGCGTACGTTTTTCAGATTATCCGAAAATTGACAACTATCATAATATGATTGTCTTTATTCTTAATGGGAAATAAACAATCTGTTTATTCCAATAAAAATACTCTGAGCTTATTCCAGACTTCCAGATGTTAAATAAACTTCTTTGAGCTGGCCTATTTTTGAAGTTAAACTTGGTCGACAAGAGCGAGGACAATCGCCTGCCGGCATAGAATCATGCTCGGAATAGAATAGAATGGAATGGAGGATGGAAGGAAATTCAAGATGTCGGCACATGTGGAATCCCGTCACCGAGACCTGTTTTTGCTAAAACATATGATTCTTTCATGGCCACCTACTGCACAAACATTTATTTATCCAATGAAAATAAAATTTAGATCTCGATCATCTCGAAGGCATACTTTTCCTTTATTAACTAATATTAGTGATTAATAAGCATGACATACATTTACGTTTTTAAGGTAGAAGAGATAAAAATATAATATATATACCTACGTATATTTATATACAGTGAGAGGATAAAGTCTTATCCCCTCTGTCAACTCGTTTCTAGTTTTGATAGTTCCAAACTCAAAGTTTTGGTATTGCGATGAACCCCCATTAGTTTACAACTAGACTCTAAATTTTTTGTAAATAACAAAGAGGGTTATGTAACATTTCATTTGAAAGATTATTAACAGCTGATTTCAAAAGTACATTGCACTGTTTTAAGAGGAAAGATTTTCAAACGGTTGCATTTATAAGTTTCACAAATAGAAACTCAAAATTTTAGTATATTCAGTGTATAATCTGTTTACTATTCAACTGTTCAGTTTAGTAATGTTACATTTTTCTATAACTCTCTAAAATAGATCGGCCATGTTTTATGGATTTGTCTGGTGTACCTTGAACTTATGGTATCCCACAAGAAAAAATCTAATGAGTTAAGATCTGGTAATCTCGGTGGCCAAAATCATTTTGGACCATGCCTGGTAAATTTTCTTGCAGGAAAATAATATCATGGAGAAAATCTTGTGAATGGTTTGTGATTCTGGTTATTTTGTTATTCAAACATATTGAGGTATTTGCGATACTTAAATTTCCGTCAATGAATATTAGGGTTAAAAGATAATTGCTCATTATACCTGCCCATAAATTTAACTTTTCCGGAAACTGTGTCAACCTTAATAACACAATCAAGGATTTGTGTCAGACCAGTATCTGACATTCTGACGGTGAATGTGTCTATTTAAATTAGCTTCATCATTATAGCAAGCATGCTTCAATTCAAGAGTGGTGGTTATTTTTTCACAATATTCCGTTGGTCTGTCCGGATCATCTTCCGTTAGTTCCTAAAGAATTTGCAGTTTGTAATAATTGTCATAATATATATATTTTAGTTTTTTCAAAACTGTTTTTTGACTGACATCGCAATCACGAGCTATACGTCTGCTTGATACAGATGGATCTACTAATAAATATGACTCCTGTAGCGCATTTTGCACCAGACTGCTTTTTCTTTTATACGCTACCCTTTCAAAAAAAAAATGTAATGAGATAATTAATCTAAAATAATGTCTATCAATTTGACGGTCAGGAGATCCTTAATTGAAAATGTTTACTAATTCGTGGTAGTTACTTACGGCAACCCTCTGCACAAACAATAATTGCTTCATATTTATCGACTAAATTTATCGAACTATTTTTAAAACCACAACTCAACAAAACTTTAATGTAGTTCAAAATAATACCAGCAATATATGCAATTAACTTCGCATTAACCTTTTGTTGTTGTTTTAAACGTTCTAAACTTTTGGCATTCGTTTCCTCAGGTAGCCTAACTTCCTCCGCGGATGTGTTATTTGTTGCTCTGGAATCATGAGAGGCTTCTACCATTATTGCCACAAATTGGTCTCATTGCTCCTCTAGTAATAATTTCCTTAGTTAACCTGCTTCTTTTCTAACTTAGCTGCACCGTATTGAAGACAACCAATAGTCCGAAGTACGTATATATGATTGCCTTTCATTTTATATACATATTTTATTATATTTTTTACTTTGTTGCGAGCTATGCCGATACCTAGTTTGGGATACCGATAATACCTGCCTAATTCACCGGAGAGATTTAAGATTGTATCCATTCTTGTGGAATCACTTCAATTTATTTATGTAGCATTTCGAGTAACTTCGGCGGTTTATATTGAATTAACTGTATGTATAATATACCTCTGGCCTGGAGATTTTTTCAACTTCAAGCTTTTAACTACTTTTTATATACTAGTTGTTATATTGATAGATCTGTTCTTTCTATATGAACTTTACCTGCTCGTTTGGTGACAAAAACGGATCTCTACATTGTACCAATATATCTTTGAAATAGTCCATCCATAATCTTCTCGAATTATTGTTTACAACAATGTGGGTTTAGTTTGTTGTGTGTTTTTATCTTTTAAGTTTTCATAGCCTTCAGGGTATTGTTTTAGTACCCCTTTCTTCTTATTCTTAGAAGTACCGACACCACTAATGAAGGTTGGCTATAAATATCCATTGCAAATTCGTCTCTATCTTGCTTTTATTAAAAGCATCTGTGTATTTAACCTGGTCTAGTGGCGAATGTTTTTTAGCCAGGATATTTGGTGTCTACTAAGACCACTTCTTTTAAGTATGTGTCCCAACTTTCTACTTTTAATGTTGGTCAAAAATGTCCTCTGTCTCTTTCCATTCTGTGTAATACCATTTCGTTCGTAATATAGTCAGTCCATGATCAGTCCTAAAAATCCACCTCTAAATAGCTTCCAGCTTTCTCATTAACGTCAACGTTAACAGTTCAAGTTTCAGCACCATAAAGAAGAATAGAGTGGATATAATATTTTACCATCCGATACCGGACTTGCAGATTGAGTCTTTGATTACTCAGAAATCTCCTCATCTTCAAAAAGGCTGCTTTTGATTGTTCTATTCTTGATCGAATTAGTGATTTTGTATTTGGATCTTCAGTATCTAATACAGACTCCTAAGTACTTCATCTTGTTCAATATTTTCATTTTTATCTGCATCCTTCTTATGACTTTACTCCTCTTACTGATAACCATGGTTTTTGTTTTCTTTATGTTTATTGTTAAACCAAACTATTCCCCAGTATCACAAATTGTGTTAAGTAGGTCTGCAGGTCTACCTTACTTTCAGCAATGATGACTGTATCGTCGATATAACAAAGATTATTTATATGTTCACCATTTATCTTGATCCCTTTTATACAGTCTTTAAATGTTTGTGTAAATAACTCTTCGGAGTACATCTTTCTTCTTCTTCAGCCTTCATTTATTTAATGTTGGACATAGGCCTCCTCCAATTGCTTCCACGCTTGCCTATCTTTTGCAATTCTCATCCACTGCTTTCCAGCTACAGCAGTTATATCGTCTATCCATCTCTTTTTAGGTCTTCCCACGCTTCTTTTTGTTTCTCGAGGTCTCCAGAATGTCACTTTATGAGACCATCTGTTGGTGTCTTGTCTTGCTACATGTGCTACCCATTGCCATCTCAATGTCGCTATTTTTCCCATGATGTCGGTTACTTTAGTTCTTCGACGTATTTCGGTGTTAGAAATTTTGTCTCTGAGGCTTATATTTAACATGGCCCTCTCCATGGCCCGTTGAGTTACTCTTAATTGTTCTGCCATTTTTCTTGTTATTGCCATAGTTTCCAATCCATAAGTTGCATCTGGTAGTGTACAAGTGTCATAGGTTTTTCGTTTTAAGTGAATTGGGATTTTTCTGTCTTTTAAAATGAAGCTCAACTTACCAAAAGCAGCCCATGATAATTGTGTCCTTCTTTTAATTTCTAGGGTTTGATTTTCCTTTTCGTTTTTAATTGCATCTCCTAGATATATATATTGTTCTACCTTTTCTATGATGTTATCTATCGTGATGTTTTCTAGGCTGTTGCTTAATATCTTTGTTTTGTCGAGATTCATTTTTAATCCTATTTGATTCGATTTGTCATTTAAATCTTGTAGCATTGATTTTAGTTCATGGATATCTGTGCTTATTAGTACTATGTCGTCTGCAAAACGCAAATGGTTAAAATATTCTCCATCTATTTTTAATCCATTTTCGGCCCAATTTAGTTGTTTGAAAACATTTTGTAATGCCAAAGTAAATTACTGGGGTGAGATGGTGTCGCCCTGTCTCACACCTTTGCCAAGGTCTATTTTCATAGTTTCCAGATCATCATCTATTTTTACGTGAAAAGTAGCATCATCGTATATATTCTTAAGGAGGGCAGCATATCTTGAATCTACTCTGGCGTCGTCCAATGCTGTTAAGAAAGCCCATTTCTCGATACTGTCGAATGCTTTGTGATAATCGACAAATGCCAGATGTAGTGGTATGTTGTACTCTATTGTTTTTTTAATAATGGTCCGAATTGTTTGCAAGTGATCGATAGTGCTAAAACCCTTACGAAAGCCTGCTTGCTCCACTGGTTGGTATGCATCTAGTTTAGCTGTCAATCTATTTGTTATTATTCGGGTTAGTAGTTTGTAAAGGTGTGACAATAAGCTTATTGGTGGGTAGTTTTCTATATTTGCGGCGTCCCCTTTTTTATGGAGTAGAATGACTTCCGCATTTTTCCATGTCTTCGGTATTTGTCCTTCCAATAGGCATTTATTAAGTAATGTTCTTATTGCCTCTTCTAATGCAGTGCCTCCCATTTTTAGCATCTCGGAGTATATATTAAATAGTAATAATAAAAGTACACAGCCTTGTCTCATATCTCTACTTCTCTATTGCGCATCCGTGTTATTTACTGTGCTGCCGTGCAACTCATCTGTTGCGCACATGTTACCACACCTATTGGTTCCAATAGAGATTTCTCACTATTTTAATATCATTTTTTTGAGTTGAAGACATTATATGAGAATGTTACGTTTAACTAAGTGCAGGCTGAGACATCTACTTTATATAGAGCAATTTTTGCAGTAGATGATACAACTCCCTCTAAACTGGGAAACAAGAAATGCGCATAAACCACCTGACTAAACAAGAAAAAATGAGCAACTGGATGAGATCTGCATGGGCGACATCACAATGAGATCAGTCAAGAATATGTCTACAATACAGCTTCGAACTATTGGTTAACATGAGGAAAGATGTTTCCCGATGCTGAGGGTTTCCTACTCGCCTTCAGTATTAGGTTATTCCAACTAAAAATTACCTGAAATTTATTGTTAACGGTCCTCAAGTCCAAAATGACAAATGCCGATATGGATGCCAAGCCCAAGAAACCATCCAACGCTTACCGGGGGCTGCCAGGCGTTTGTCGGTACTGATTATAAAGAACGCCATGACTCAGTAGGAAAGATTATCCACCAAGAACTAGCTGACAACTGGGACTTCTCCAACCCGACCATCATCCGTATTATCTATACGTCCCAAACAAAATGCTTGAAAATGACAACTAAAAGCTATACTGGGACTGGTCTGCGCTCACAGACCAACCAGTGGCACATAATAGACCGGATCTCATACTGGTTAATAAACTTACTAGGCAAACATTACTTATTGATGTGGCGATACCTAACACCAATAATTTGATGTGAATACAATGAAAAGATCGTCAAGTACAGAGATCTAGAAATACAAATAAGGAGACAATGAAGAATGGAAATTACCTAGACAGTACCTGTTGGTACCTTAGTACCTATTGGTACCTTGGTACCTATTGGTTAGTTACAGCTTCCTCGCTATCAATTTTTGTTGGTTCCGTTCTTGTGTCCATAAAAATATGTTCAATATATTTGGTCCATATTTATTTTGTTTGTCGATTGGATTATTAATAGGTTTATTATTTTGTAAGTTCGTAATTTTAAAGACAATTCTCTGAGTTTTTTATGTAAATTAGAATGATCATGTATTTTCTGCAATTCCTCCATTTCTATGCATGTTTCCATCATCCACTTTTCCTTAGTCTCTTTTATTTAGTTCCTCATTAATGTATGTTTTTTTCTGTACTTAACTGGATTTTTATTTCTATATTTTTTCTTTGTTTCATGATTTCCAGTATTTCTAGAGTTTCGTTCTGTGTATAACAGAATCTTTGATTTTTCTTTTACATCCTCGGTGTTTTTTATTTCTGCTGTTAATCTTTTTATTTATTGATTTATATAAGTTGATATACAAATATAATATTTATACAAATTAAGTTATTAAAAATGTAAATTCTTCAAAGCTCTGTCTAGTTCGATTTTCTACTAACATACATGTCAGTATTTAATTAAAACTATAATAATAGGAATTATTAAGTCCTTTTAATTGCCCACTAAGAAATTTTCCTCACAAGCCAAGTGATCCTATTTACTTTTATTTTAAAGTATGGGCATGGGTGTCCTTGTTGTGTGGTAAAACGAAGGCACGGCTTTAGGGAGCCAGTCTCCTTTGTAGAAAATATACATTCAAATGAAGCGGTGGAGGCCTCGAAATTTGAGATCAGCCTTTTGTATACAATTTAAATTAGAGGTCTGCAGGATCACGGCTTGGCTATCGTCGTTTTAAAGTGTGGTCCATGAGAATTCGCAATCTTGGATAATAAGAAATACATCATAAATAAGTTTAACATCTAATCAACATTTGATGCATTTTGCCATAATTCCTCAAAATTATGTGTCAAATATGTTGTAGATTGTGTTTGACTTCCTAATCTCATTTCGTTTTATCAAGCACAAAAATATGGTATCCTAAACCTTAGGTAAATGGCAAAATATTTGCGTTAAATGATAATTATTTAGCTCATATTGTAGAAAATATTTTTTATTATATTTTTATACAGGGTGTTTCAAAAAGGTATGTCATAAATTAAATCACGCATTCCGGGGACAGAAATAAATTGATTGATTCCAACTTACCTTAGTACAAAAGTGTACATAAAAAAAGTTACAGGCCTTTGAAGTTAAAAATAAAAATTGTTTTTTTGAATTATCTCCTAAACTACTTGACATTTTGTAATAAAAATGGACACGTTACCTTCTTGTTCTGAAAGCATTTTTCATACAAAAGAAACAACGGAATCTAATCTTGAGTACGTTCAAATTAAATGAATTTTGTGGCATCATTAGTTTAACATCTTTTTTACCTCCTATCACTTTTTCGAAAAACTAGTTTTTTCCTAGTTGGTCATAAAATTACAATTAGTTTCTACGGACACAATAATTACAAATAGTTCCATCAATAATAGTCAATAATTTGAAGCTATCGTTTATTGTGTGAATAAGTTTAATATTAAAAAATTTGGTATTACAATGGCCTACACATTTCAGGAAATGGCAGATATGCATTTAACTTTGTTTAAGTGGGATCAGATTAAATTTTGATTTCAATAAACTATCGGGGATATCGTAGGTGAATGTCAAGGAAATAGTACAGCAGCCGCAAGGCGTTATGCAGTCAAATACCCCAATCGAAATACACTCGATAGACGATTATTTCTGACAATTGATTGTCTTTTACGGGAAACGGGTACATTTCAACCGCAAGTTGTTGGTAATAAGTGGTCGTCCAATAATGGATGCAACTGATAAAAACAATTTAGAAATCATTGAAGTAGTCCCTGGAACAAGTACAAGGGTAATAGCTGTTCAACTAAATGTTCCTCACGTAAGGGTTTGAAGGCGTTTGAAGGATCAGCTGCTTAAACCCTATCACTTAACAACGGTTCAAGAGTTATAGGTTGAAGATTATCCTAAACGGATTGGATTTTGCGATTGGTTGTTAATGGAAAACACTCGAAATGTTAATTTTATTAAAAATATTTTGTTTAACGATGAGGCTACCTTTAGTAGAAATGGAATAACAAACCATCATAACAAGCACATTTAGGCCGACGAAAATTCTCACGCCAAAAAAACGACTCATCACCAAAGGACTTTCAAAGTTAATGTTTGGACAGGAATTGTGGATAACAGTCTAACAGGCCCAGTATTTCTCCCCAATAATTTAAATGGTGATAATTATTTGTCATCGGTGAATTGGAAGGGGTGGTGACGCACCTATTTCTTGGACACCCAGGAGTCTAGGTCTTATTCCCATGAACTTTTGCTTTTGGAGGTTTATGAAAGAGAAAGTGTATTCTGTAACAATAGAGGATGAACAACAATTGAGGGTTAGAATAACTCAAGCTGCAAATCAATTTCGTCAAAAAAATATGATTTTTCACGGCATTCGGTTCTCCTTATTAAAACGATACCGAATGTTTATTGAAGAAAATGGGGGTCATTTTGAATATTTATTATAATATTATATTTATAGAGGTTATAGACATTTTTTGTACTTGTTAATTCATTTAAGCCATTTATTTAGTGGCACGTAATATTTTAAAGGTTAATGAAAAGGGCCGTAACTCAATAAAAACTGTTATTTGAAAAAAGTGATGGGAGGCAAAAAGTTTTAAAAATAATGTGTTAAACTAATGATGCCACAAAATTTATTTAATTTGAACGTACTCAAAAGTTTGGGGGGATTTAGGGCTGCACACCCCTCTTAAAATTTTTCTGTGCGCTTAGATTTTGTTGTTTCTTTTGTATGAAAAATACTATTAGAACAAGAAAGTAACGTGTCCATTTTTATTACAAAATGTCAAGTAAATTAATATAAGGTTGAATGCTTGAATAAATGAACTTTGATAATGTAAAAGGCAAATATCGAGCACAGTATTAATTTAATCTTGCCCAAGTACTTTCGATCACTAGATCATCTTCAGGGGCATTTCGTTAATTGCGGCCTATCCGACAAGAGTAGAACGTCATGAATATAAAAAGGAACATAACAATACACTACACAAAGACAAACAAACACTTTAAAATCTTTAAAATAGGCGAAGCTACATGCTGTATAGAAGCTCAGGCTTAGATAGATTCTGTCTCCGGCTTCTATATACCATGTAGCTTTGCATATTTTCACGATTTTAAAGTGTTTGTTTGTCTTTGTGTAGTGTATTGTTATGTTTCTTTTTATATTTATGACATTCTACATTTGTCGGATAGGCCGCAATTAACGAAATGCCCCTGAAGATGATCTAGTGATCGAAAGTGCTTGGGCAAGATTAAATTAATACTGTGCTCGATATTTGCCTTTTACATTATCAAAGTTTAAAATGTCAAGTAGTTTAGGAGATGATGCAAAAAAACATTTTTTTTTTGTAACTTCTAAGGGCTGTAACTTTTTTGTGTACTTAGGTAAGTTGGATTCAATCAATTTATTTTTGTCACCGGAATGCGTGATTTAATTTATGACATACCTTTTTGAAACACCCTGTATATTAAATAATCATGGATTATGGAGTATTTTTTATGGAAAAATATCATGAATACCACAGTGTAGGCGACAATTTTGACGAATAAGGAATTTGTCTAGTTGTTAGAGATTTGACCGCTAAAAATCGTACTAACGATCTAAATTTTGCTGAGAATATCAGTTTCGGACTTCAAAAAAGTTGCAAAAAATTTTGCCAATTCCACCCTGGGCTTAACCCTAAAACCCCACTCGTATGAGGGGAGGGACGGAAAAATCGATTTACTAAGATTATGTACGCCATAGAAAAAAATATTTTACAAGAAATATAACAGATAATTTAAATAATAGTACATTGTTTACCGGGTAGGAAAAGCTTAACATTCCTGAACGACTGTGAAGTCGAGGCGCAAGCCGAGACTTAGCAACACAGAGTCCAGGAATGTGGCTTTTCCTACGAGGTAAACATACTATTTTTCCGCAAATCGTTTAAAATTCGACAGATATTGATTGATTTAAAAAAAAACGCGATAATTTTATTCCCAAATAAATGGTGCTTTGAAATTCCTAATAAAATTACTTGGGTTACTATGGAAACGTATTGAGGTTGAATTGTCAAACTTGACGCTTATAAATTTAATTGCTGGTGTTCTCGAAAGTAAAATGATAAGTGATGATGAAATTTCCATTCCTGGGACTCCTCCAGAGCTGGTTGAGGCAGTGAATACTGCTTCATTAGAATTATTGCCAAAGAAATCAAGAGAAAAGTACGAAAATGCATACAGACGTTTTATGGATTATCGCATGAGTAAAAATACGAGTTCTTTCTCAGAAAATGTTGTAATGGCATACTTCCTAGACCTTTGTTTAAAGATGAAATCTTCAACATTATGGGCCAATTATTCAATGCTGAAGTCAACCCTTGCACTTAAACACAATGTAGATATATCTACATACTCAAAACTTCCTTCTTTATTGAAACGGCAAGCTCAAGGTTATAGGGCAAAGAAATCTAAGATTTAATGAAGGAAGAAATTAAAAAATTTATCCAGGAAGCTCCAGATAAAGAAAATCTAATGATTAAGGTAATTTACAAGGTTTTAATTTCTATTTAGATTATAGCTTTATTTATTTTTTAGGTGGCTGTAATATTTGGTATTTCTGGGGCCTGTAGAATGGATGAGTTAGTCCGAATGACTGTACACGATATAGAAGACTTAGAATCTAAGCTTTTAATCAGCATACCTGATTCGAAAACCAACAAACCAAGATCATTTGTAATTAATCAGATCTACTTGAATGTTTATCGAAAGTATGTTTCGTTAAGACCAGAAAATATGAACAGTGGCCGATTTTTCTTTAAATATCAAAGCGGAAAGGGTTGTAGACAAGTGGTAGGAATTCATCAATTTGGAAAAATGCCCAAAATAATTGCTACTTATTTGAACTTGGTAAATCCGACAGAATATACTGGTCACTGCTTTCGTCGGTCTTCTGCAACAATATTGGTTGACTCTAGTGCCGACATAACTAGTTTAAATAGGCATGGCGGATGGAAGTCATCAAACGTTGCTGAAGAATATATCGAAGAATCGCTTAACAATAAAGTTGAGGTGGCAAATAAAATTTTCACAGTACAAAATATTCAACAAAATGACACTTCCACCCTGCATGTTGTCCAAAATGTTTCTCATAGTTCTAAGAGTGTTCCTCCAATGTTCAATAATTGTACTAACTGTCAAATTACTGTAAATATAACAAATTGATCTTAAAAATGTATTCAACAATGACTTGATGTTTTCAAAATATAAATTAATTCCTTATAAGGACCTCAAAAACAAAACTTGTATCAACTCGATGGTAAAAATTCGATATTTTTGATTAGAGTGTCGTATCAACATAAATTAAAATGGGTTTTAAAAGTTAAGAGTACAGCTTTCGTATGCATTTTTTGCATTTCTTACGATTCTCGTGAGATGAATAGAATGATAACTTCCATTGACTGGTCGCTATAGCAATTCGATTGCTAGAGCCAAACCTTCAAAACCCATAACATAAAATTTCGATTTTGAATTTTGCAATAGATATGATGCATTTGAAATATGCCTAAAAACACTAAATTTAAACATTCACATTACAAACGATCTCATGATACGGAAAATGGTTCCACGAATGGCATTAGATGGAATTTGAAAGTTGTGTAGTATTGCAAAACGGGCTAATCAAAAAGAAGGAGATTTAAACGTTTTGAAATCTGTTTGTAAATTCTCCAGAAACTAATCTACCCTAAAAATACTGTCTTTAGAGAAAAAATGTCTTCCTCTCCACGCATCCAACACCCTCAGAAAGATCTTTAGTCTAAGCGTATTTTCTAGGTTTATATTGTGTGACCTCTACTTCGAGATGTACATCCAGTAAGTATTAAACACAATTTTTTTATTAACCTTGGTCAAAATTTTAAATTTCCTTTTTGCTTAAATTAAAGTAATGTAAATACCCGGCATCAAACAAAAACATAACGAGAATGTTAAAAACGAAAATGGAGAACTGATGATCAACTTCTGCACGAATAACGAACTAAGAATAAACAACACATTTTTTGACCACGAAGACCAACACAAATATACATTTAATAACACCCGTGGACAAAGATCTATGATAGATTAAGATAGATGATAGACGTAAGATGCCTCAACTTAGCAGATGTAGGTAGCGACCATAACCTATGGTCGCTACCTACCTAGTGTTATGTAAAATAAGAATAATCCTGAAATACTTTCCAAGAGAGCGGTGCCAACACAAACAAAAATCAAAGTCGAAGGACTAAATACGGAATCGACGGAATACTTCTAGAAAATTATAGATTATACTCTAGAAAAGAATATCAGAGAAGATCGCTGGGAATGAAATATTAGAAAACGATAACATCGAGGAAAGCTCGAAAAGCTCAAAAATATAATTAACGCAGCAACATAATCACTTGGAGAGACGAAAGTAACGAACAATTACATATCCAAAAGAAAACACCATGATTTAGAGGGGAAGAGAAGACAAAATGTGAAGAAAATAAGAAAGCCTTTTTACAACACAGAACACAACAACCACAACAGGCATACAACCACTATAAACGAATCAGAAATGAAACGAATACTTTAGTTAGACAAATAAAAAAGGAACACTGGCAGAGTTTCTCAAAACAGATAGAACACGATTTCTACGAAACACAAAAAGAAATATAGAGAATGATCAGAGGACAAAGAAAAGAGATGAACAAACTAATAAAAACGAAACACATTCAGAAGGAAACATGGGTAGACTTCTTTCGATCCCTGTTTGCTAAAGGCGACGATGATGAACCACCAACACCAGAGGTGACGACAAAAGAAGAAAAAAATATTAAGGAGGAAGAGGTAAAGGAAGCATTATGGAAAATAAAAAATAGAAAATTACCAGGAGAGGACAGAATACCGAACGAAATCCTAAAGTACGGAGGACTAGATCTGGCCAAACAACTATTAAAACTAATTCAAAAAATAAAGAACAAAACAGATTTTCTCAAGAATGGAGATCAAGTACCCTAATACCTCTCTTGAAAAAGGGAGACAAATCGGACTCGGAAAATTATAGAGGAAATAATGTATTAAACACAACACTAAAATTAACAACCAAAGTGATAACAAATAAATTGAATGAAATTATAACACTAGCAGAAGAATAAGGTTTTAGGTCAGGAAGATCATGCACCGACGCTATATTTATAATGAGGCAAGTGCAAGAGAAATCATTAGAATACAACAAACCGGCATATTTATATTTCGTGGACCTTACAAAGACATTTGACCGGGTCAAATTAAAAGACGTTATCCACTTACTTTACGCAAAAGAGATACCTCTAGGAATAATCAAAAAGATCGAAAATGCCTATCAAGCAACATAATAAAAGTAAAAGTAGAAAAAGAACTCACTGACCCTATTGAAGCTGACAAATAGATAAGACAGTGAGATTCTCTGAATCCTCTAATGTTCAACTTGATTATGGATGAAATAATCAAAAAGTAAGAACTAAAAAAAATACCAAATGGGAGAAAAACAACTTAAAATAATCTGCAATGCAGACGACGCAACACTACTCTCTCAGAGTGAATATGATTTACAACGTATGCTGCATAAATTTAAGTTAGTTTCCCCAAAAACAGACAAAATGCCTGGTTATTAACAACAAATTTACTAAGATATAAATTAGAGCTGGAAGGTCAGATAATAGAGCAAGTAATGGAGTTTAAATATCTAGGCATCACATTATCTAGCTACGGAAAGCTCGAAACGGAAGTAGAAGATCAAGTGAATAGAGCAAACAGAGCCGTAGGTTGCCTGCATGAAACAATATGAAGAAATAAAAATATGGGTAATAAAATCAGAGACAGAATTTACAAAAGAGTCATCAGACAAATAATGACATATGCGTCAGAACCACAACCTGACACAGAGAGGACAAAAAGGATGTTAGAAATAGCAGAGATGAAAACTTTTAGACAAATTGATGGCAAGACCGTATGGGGCAGAGCTAGAATGACAGATATACGATGTAGATGCAAGGGGAAGAACATCAAAAACTGGGTAACAAATAGAAGAGTAGAATGCAACGATCATATAAGCCGAATAACAACAAGACAATCAGTAGGAAGACCACGAAAACGATGGAACGACAACTTACTGGAGACACATTGAAAAACAGACAGAGTCATGTCTACATAAAAAGAAGAAGACAAATTTTGATAAACCAAATTGTTCTACTTTTCAAAGCATTTCCTAATATTAAATTAATTTAATACAATATATTTCTAAATTGAAGTATTGAAGTGCTACGTCTGGTCCACTTTGTTCTACGGATGTGAAACCTGGACAACAAAAATAAAAAATCTTAACAAATTAGAAGCGTTTGAGTTATGGTGTTACCGTCGCATGCTCAGAATCCCGTGGACAGCACACATATCTAACGAACGTATGCTAGAGACAGTGCACAAAGAGCGAGCATTGCTCAACATCATCAAAATGAGAAAGGTCCAATACTTCGGTCATATAATGAGAGGACCTAAATATCGCTTACTCCGGTTAATCATTCAGGGCAAAATCGAAGAAAAACGTTGGGTCGGAAGAAAACAACGGTCCTGGCTGCGTAACATTAGACAATGGACAGGTTCTTAAAATCAGTATTACAATAACTGACTACGTACCATCAATTACATTTTATATTAATTTTAAGTATTCCTGCTTCTTTCTCATTCCTCAAATTACAAATATTAATTGCATCTTTCTACCTTATAATATCGATGATACTATTATTATAATTGTTTACTTTAACTTATTCACTTAAAATTGTCCAATATACGACTTCACTCTATAAAAATATAATCTATTGCTTTTACCATAACTAAATAAATAAGCTAAATAAATTAAAATCAAACAAGTCATTAAGATATATTAGGTACGCTTTTAGTTGTAAGTATTGAAATATTCAGTTTGTTACATCCAATAATTATTCTAATAAATTTAAAGTTCTCCTGAAAAAGTAAAAAAATCGTGAAGAAATATTGAGACGTAAAACAAATAGAGTTTTATTTCCTACAGACCGATTGCTTATAATACAAAACAATATTTAATATCATACGGTCGAAAATAATTTGAATAGAAATTCTACCACACAAAAGAAACTGCAAACACGAAATTGTAGAAATTATTATTTACAACAATTTCAGTCGTTATGGTTTATGCTTTGAAAATTTCGGAGATATTGAGCACAAACCGTTCTCTTTTTTCATTTTAAAATTCAAGATGGTGGCTTACCCTACAGTTGGATTCAGTCGTGAATTTAAATTTACCCTACTATTGACCCCACCTACAAGTTAGAATAATAAAATTTGGTGCAGCTCGCCATGCAATAAGTCGCATTTGACAGCTTTGTTTTTGGTTCCTTTTGGCTTCTTCAAAACTGGTTTTAATTTAATGATCTTTATTTTTTCTCCCTTCCCTTAGACGCTTTGTTCTTTATTTCGTAAATTGTTGTCTCTGCAGTTAAAATTTTCGTTAGCTGCTTCCTTCTTTTTCGAACCGAATTAACGCCAGTGGAACAATTTAAACGGGCGAGATTGTATCTAACATTTTTCCACTGATACTTTTCACGGGAATATGTACATTAGTCTCTGCAACCGATTTTGTTGGTACAGAATTATCTACTGTCTGCCAACTGCACCAAGGTTGTTGATCATCATTTGATAAAGCTTTGTTAAAACTTTGAGATTTGCCGTCGGAAATTTGTTTATTTTTACCTGCATCAGCAGCCTCTAGTACGATACTATTTTCAATCACATAGGCGTCATCTGGAATAGCAGAATGATTTAATGGCACAACTCCCGTAACCTTGAATGCTGAAGTTAAATTATTTAAATATATTATTAAATTGCAAGCCGAGTAGTAGTTTAATTTTAACAATCTGAATAAACATCTATTTAGCGGTTGTAAAAATTGTGTCGTATGACTTGGTAAGCTAAGCAGTATAATGTGTTTAACACTGTATTCTTGCATCTGAACGTTACTGCAGTGTAAAGCATGACCATCAAGCAGTAACAAAACTACTCTCGTCGGCTTTCTGGGAACGATCTGATCTTTGAGCCACTGAAAAAAAGATGTCACTGTTGACATAGGCCGATTTTTCCGACATACAGACAAAGGATCCCGGAGGCATTTTTATTTTTTCCTTTTTAAAAGCAAGTTAAGAAAAGAAAAACGCCGTTTTTCTTTTCTAGTAAGAAGAGTAGTTTTAATCATGGTCTCATATATATTAAATTTTCTTCCTTTCGTTATC
Source organism: Diabrotica balteata (assembly GCA_918026665.1). Lineage (NCBI taxonomy): Eukaryota > Metazoa > Arthropoda > Insecta > Coleoptera > Chrysomelidae > Diabrotica > Diabrotica balteata. The sequence continues at coordinate 134,764,993 of OU898276.1, forward strand.
TCTTTACTCCACAGTATATCATTGAGACATCCTAAGACTTTCTTTGCTTGAGTGATTCGTTTTTCTATTTCCCGTGTATCAGTTCCTGTATTGTCTAAGACAACACCCAAGTAGTCATAGCTCTGACAGCAGGAAATATGTTGTCCGTTTTCGAGGTCTATGTTATCTGACTCGCTTCCAATACAAAGATATTTGGTTTTTGTTGTATTGACATTCATTCCCCAGTCGTTATATTCTTCTATCAGTTTTCTAAGCATGTACTGCATGTCTTCTCTGTCGGTCGCTAGTACTACCTGGTCATCAGCAAACTGGAGTGTATATATACATTCATTGCTAAGTTCTATACCCATCCTATGCACCTTTCTTTTCCATCTTTCCAATGCTGCTGCAACATATATCTTGAATAAGGTTGATGAGATACAGCATCCCTGTCGCAAGCCTTTTGTAACCAGGAATTCTTCCGTTAGATATTTTCCTGTTGTTATCTGTGCCATTGAGTCTCTATATAGTTCTTGTACAGCATTGTACATTGTACAAGAACTTGACTGTATTTTAAAGAACATTATCTGCCTAGAAAGCAATTGATGGACCCTCGCCATATATGAGCCGTTGAAAACCACAGTGGTCTAAGTTGGAAATGCTGATATTCTAGAAACGGTAACTTAATATTAACATATTGGTGTAAATGGGAACATAGAGACTGACTGTGATTATTTATTTATTTTAAAAATGTATTGCTCTACTTTTATATAAAAAAGTAACTTGAAAAAATAAAGAATAGGTAAAAAGCAATGATAATCAAAAAACGTTCTTTTAAATTAATATACAGTAGACTGGCGATTATCCGAGTCTAGGTTATCCGAGCCCCTTAGTTAACCGAGGCAAAAGTCGTATTTGGTGAGTCACAATTGTGAATAGTTATGCGCTGTTAGTTCTAGCCGGAATTTTTATCTACCAAGTTGGTCATCTTATTTCTAGAAATTTCTATCCCTGTCTTGCGTTTTGTCTACAATTATTGTTCCTATGTTAATCAGTGTAAATTGGACAAGGGTGAATGAATAAAGAAGGTTGTTTCCTATTTAGATATTGGAGAAGTAACTGTTGGATATTGAACAGTGGGTCAACCGATGTGTGAATGGTGGAAGTGGATTGGCGCGGAAGATCATGAACAAATTTCTGAGGCGTTGTTCTTGTGGTTTTCACAAATGAGAAAATCGGGCAGCCCGATAAGTGGTCGAATACTCCAGGTAAAAGCTATTGGTGACAAGTGGCGACATAAGAGCTGTGGTTCTTTCACCCAATATGACGTCTTTCATCCTATTTCTAGATCAAGACGTTATAGAAGCAATGAATAGGAATGATCTTCGAAGGCTTCTTTAGGTACTGCTAAACAGGCTGGATGAAGGGCATACTTTAATTAACTCATTTAAGAAGACCACGGATATTAAAGATGTTTTCTATTGGATTGCATCTGCATTGAATGACGTAAAAGTGTTTAATATTCAAAAATGATAAAAAAATTATTTCAGAAAGAAAACGAAACAATAACACTTCAAAAAAAAATTATGACTGTGAAGTTAATACTATAGCTAACCTAGCCAATCGGAAACAGAGAGGGCATCGATTTGATGAATGGAGATGAAGAAATAAAACTGACAGTTGACGCAATTGCCGATCTAGTTCAAAACATCTATTGTCTAATGCATTTAATCTAACCGGTAGATCATCTGACAAGAGTTCTTGGACTTGCCTGTAATGATAAGGATGTAATTGCTGTTCTTTCAGTATCCGCCAACTACTTGAAGAAGAAGTATTTGTTTGTCTTGCTATATTCCTTACGCTAACTGTTTAATCTTGATCAAGTAAATTTAAAATATTATTTTCTTTATTAATTGTTCTTGTTGTTCTTGGTCTACCAGAATTTATTTTATTTGGCCTCCCATTCCCAGTTTCTCGACAACGTCGTTCAACGGCTCTAAATGTTTTTTTACTAGGTAAGTTTCTTCTAGGAAACTTTTCTGCATAACGTTTAACAGCTGCCCTAGAGCATCCTAAACATTCGCCTAAGGTTAATAACATAAGTGTATTCAACATTTGACTAAATTTTGATTTGATTTTTCAAATAACAAGGTTTCAAAACTCTAATTGTTGTTTATTAGAGTTTTACCAATAGGGTAATAGTATAAACCAATAAGGGTATTTAGCTAACTATAAATATAGTAAGCACAAATAGCTACAACGTTTTTCAAACTTTTTTAAAAGACGGTAACTTGTATAGTATTGAGTATGCCTTGTATATTCAGAATACCGCCCAGAGTAAATTTCTCGTGGGCCACACTCTTGTCAAATCGGTTGATCGGCATCTCGCGCTTTGGTCTTGTTATTATCTCTCGGTTCAAGAACCAGAGTATATAGAGAAGGTATGCGTCTCTGTAATTTGTAAATATGATTTGGGTCGAACCAGGCCCAAAAATTTCAACCCGCGAGCATGCCATTAGTACCCATACTCCTAACTTAGTTTCCAATCCGATAGTTTTTCGCTAATGGACTTATTACTGGAAGCGTCTTCCGACGATATTTCGTGATCAACCATTAAACAAAAACTACCGGCTCTTTTACAATCCTGTTTTTAAAACGCTACGATATACATTGTAGATAATGTTTCGGCAGAATTAGAAAATTCTATATCGTTTTCTACCTATCATTAGAATATAACCATATAAATAGCACGATAAATTCTTTAGTAGCATTTTTTCTTTAATTCGAATGTAACTACAAGAATTTTTTTCTTTATCTGCTTTATTAGCGCAAGATATCAGCTTCTTTTAGACTTACTAATTAAAGTTTTGTACCAATCTTATCCTTTCATTAAACCAACAACTTTACAGGTTTTAGGTATTTCCGATGCACAATCCTGTTTCTATGAGCTATATGGTTTTAAAGCCTATCAGTAGGGTGCTAGCCCGAAAAAACCAATAATAACATATACCTCAGAAACAATATCCGACACAGCCAAACTAAAAGGCTACTCCAAATAACAGAGATAAAAGTACCGAGAAGAATTACAGGAAATACTCTGAGAGACCGAAAGAGAACTGAACACATTAGAAGAAAATGTAACATACAGTGTATAAATAAATGGACACTAAATAGAAAAAAGGAATGCAATATCCACATACGTTGCAAGGAAACAACCCGTGTGGTCAAAAGAGCAAGAGATAAATCACCAATCTGCAAAGAAGAAGTATCGGGCGACCGCGCAAAAGATTCTTTTAAAAACCACTGTAAGGCATAGCTTTCTAGTTACCCGAGTTTTTGATAAATATAATAGTTTAAGTGATGACATAGTAGAAGCTACTAGTTTAAAAAGTTTCAAAAACAAGTTTGATAAAAACTGTTTGATGAAAAAAATTTTTTTAAACTGTTAAAATGGTAAGGATGTATTTAATATGATTTCTTTTTATTAGAATAAATTTTGTAATCTTAAGTATACTTTGTAATATTTGTATTTTATTTGCTATTATTGCAAGAACTTTTTCTAAGTAGGTACTAATCCTTTGGGATATTATTTTTATTTTAACTTTGTTAAAAATTTTTTTTTTTTTTTATGTTTGATATTTAGTTTGGTACCTACAAATATTTTGTAATTTGGGACACATAAGCTCTGTTTTGGCACAATATCATTGTATAATAATAATAATAATCGCACTGTGCTCACAAACCAAACAGTAACACATAATAGACCAGATCTCGTACTAGTTAATATGCTAACGAGACAAACAACACGAATCAATGTGGCGATACCTAACAACAATAATCTGCGTGTTACATACAACGAAAAGATCGCCAAGTACAGAAATTTCAAAATACAAATAAGAAGACAAGAAAAAAATAGAAAATACGCAGACGATACCTATTATTCTTTCTACTACTGGAGTCATTCATTTGTCACTGGAGTTTCTCTCTCCTGATGCCGACCATAATGTAGGTTCGCCTATTTAAAAATTTTTAAAGTGTTTGTCCTTGTGTAGTGTAGTGTAATGTACAATTTTATGTTTATGACATTCTATGATTGTTGGATAGGCTAAAATTGACTGAATTCCCCTGAATATGCTCTAGGAAACGAAAGTACTTGGGCAAGATTTAATTAATAAAACTGGGCTCGATATCTGCCTTTCATTTGATCAAAGTTCATTCATAAAAAACATGAAAATCCTAGGTCTAAATGGACATCTCTATTAAGTGTTTTCATCTCTTTTTCTAACATTCTTTTTGTTCCCTCTGTGTCAAGTCAGGTCGTGTTTCTGCCGCGTATGTCATTATTGGTCCGAGGACTGTTTTGTAAATTCTACCTTTCGTTTCCCTCCCGATATTTTTATTTATCCATATTGTTTCATTCAGGCACCCTGCAGCTCTGTTTGCTCTATTCAGTTGATGTTACTATATATATATATATATATATATATATATATATATATATATATATATATATATATATATATATATAGAAAACTTTCAGATGAAACAACAGCTCTCCTGAAACAACGAAGAGAAATGAAAATCAACTCCAATATTAATAGAATTGAATATACCGAACTGTGCAAAGCAATACGAAAAAGATCGCAGAAGATGTAAAAACGTACAATGAACGACTTGTACAAAATACAATCGAGAACCGTAAAAGCTATAGGAAAACCAAGAGCAAGTTGGCAATCGGTAGAAAGCAAATAATAGCATTGGGAAACAACAACGAAAGGATCACAAATAGGGATGAAATAATAAAACACGTAACCGAATTCTACGAGAGTCTATATAAAGCTCCGGAAGTACAAGAAATAGGCGAAGAAGAAACTGCGGTTCAAGAAGATGTACCAGATGTTCTCGTGGATCAGGTAGAGGCAGCTCTTAGAGCATGAAGAACGGCAAGGCAGCCGGTAATGACGGCATTACAGCCGAACTTCTAAAGATTGCTGGTAGAACAACTTGGAAAATCCTAGCAAAAATATACACAGACTGCCTAAAATCGAGACATATTCCAAAAAAGTGGAATTCAGCCAACATAATCCTCATCCACAAGAAAGGTAGCAAGGAAGACATCAGAAATTATAGACCGATCAGCTTGCTGCCTGTGATATACAAGGTATTCACCAAAATCATTAACAACAGAATACAGAACACACTTGACGCTGCACAACCCCAAGAGCAAGCAGGCTTTAGAAGTGGCTTCAGCACAATGGATCATATTCAATCATTAAGAGAAAGTAATGAGCAGAACAAAAGAATATGATCTACCACTGGCGCCAGCATTCATAGACTTCGAGAAGGCATTTGACTCCGTATACCCAAGAGCAGTCATAGAAGCTCTTGTTGACCAAGGAGTAGATAAACCATATGTCGAAACGCTAGCAAATATATACAAAGAGGCCACAGCTAGAGTAAGCATATATAAAAATACCCCAGAATTTCCCACTCAGAAGGGAGTCCGACAAGGAAACACCATATCCCCTAAGCTCTTCACTGCAACCTTAGAAAATATCTTCCGGAAATTAGACTGGAACAACCAAGGTCTATGTATAGATGGAGAATATCTAAACCATCTTTGCAGGACATTGCCAGGACAGCGCTGGATTGGAATCCCCAAGGCCGACGTAAAGTAGGCAGACCTAAGGGAACTTGGAGAAGGACAGTACTGGACGAAGGGAGAAAAATGGGAAAATCCTGGCTTGAAATCAAATCACTAGCCAGAAATAGAGTTCGCTGGAGACACTTTGTGGAAGCCCTATGTTCCTCTTAGGAATCTTGGGACTCTATATATATATATATATATATATATATATATATATATATATATATATATATATATATAAACCATCTTAGATTCGCTGATGACATCATTTTAATTGCTAGAAGTCCTGAAGAATTACAACTACAAATTAATGACCTTAATGCAGCCAGCAATGAGGTAGGCCTAAAAATGAACCTAGCAAAGACTAAAATAATGTGCAATGATCTGATCGCCAACGTGGAAATAAAAATTAATGAAACCTCGCTAGAAGTAGTAAACGAATACATATACCTGGGACAGCTCATACATAAATCGGGATCACTACTTCCGGAAATCAACAGACGAATAAAACAAGCGTGGTCAGCATTCGGACGAAACTCCATAGTCTTCAAGTCCAAAATACCTCAAGAAGAGAGTATTTGATCAATGCATATTACCCGTATTAACGTATGGATGTGAAACTTGGATATTAAAGAGAGAAATAACGTCGAAACTCCAAGTAACTCAAAGAGCAATGGAAAGATGTATGCTAGGGATAACAAAGAGGGATCGTAAAAGAATTGAATGGATACGGAGGCAAACCCAGGTGACTGATGTAATTCAAAGAATAAAATCCCTGAAATGGCAATGGGCAGGACATATAGCAAGACAAACAGACAACAGATGGACCACTAGAACAACTATGTGGTATCCCAGGAACGCTAAGAGACCAAAGAGGTGCCCGAATCTCAGATGGGATTATGATATAAGAAAATTAACAGGAACAACGTGGTCTCGAATAGCACAAGATAGAAAAATATGGACGCAAATGAGCGCAAATTACAAGAACAACGAATAACTAAGACATCGTCGAATACTAATAAGAACATAGAATAACATTGAAATAAGGGAGGCTGCACCGTAATTGGAAACGGTCGATAAAGCTGCACATGATGATGATGATATATATATATATATATATATATATATATATATATATATATATATATATATATAGTCACCTTGAACTACTGAAGGGTTACCTATTTCATCATCCTTTTAGCAAGCGTTCCCATAGAGATTGCTGACCAGGCACGGACATCAAACTCTGACCAAAGCAGGCCTTTCGTGTGAAATGCCGACTCATTTTGTAGAAAGATTATAAATTTAGGACTTTACCATTATTGTTTCACTCGTCATTCGTCATTAACACTCGTCATTTAAGTTTCTTGCTAATAACATATTTGTATTATAATTTTACTTGCTTCGTTTTATCATCGAACAAAGTGTAACTTTTAATTTTAAAATAAATCTTTTTAAAAAAGTCAATCAAGAAGTTAGTGATTTAACATTTGGCGCAGTCAGTAGGATCAGGTTAACGTTGTTAGAACAAGGAAACACACTAGCAACGGCGGATCCCTATCCCTCAACGGAAAAAGAACCTAGAGCCGTCCTCATTCAACTGGATACTACGGAAGGAACACCTGGTGAAGCCTCTGGTAGCAGATCCCGTTAGAAAATAAGACGTACTCGATGTTTCTGTTAATGTAAGTTGTTGAATCATCTTGTTTTTATCATTTTAATATTTGCAAACATACCGTACATACATCATAATATTTTCAATGTATAATCTTGACTATACAGAAAGTCAAGCCAAGTTGATTATCTAATATGGAAATACCTTTTTATTATATACTTTATTATTTTATCATTGTTATTTACGCATTTCATTGATTTCATATTATATTTTCACCGATATTTTACTATATTTTACTTTATTTTACTTTATTATACTTTATTTCACTACATTTTACTTGATTTTACCATATTTTACTTGATTTTACTATATTTTATTTTATTTTACCATATTTATTTATCGTATATTTTGTTTTATACTTCCACTGACATATTATTATCAAAATGCCTGAAACACGTTCACAAACCCAAGTTGAAATCGAACCCTACAAACTTTCAGAAATATTTTCCATAATTCCTGAGTTTGAAGGATACCCAATCTCTCTTCCCACATTCTTAGACGTATGTGATTGCGCTATTAAAATGTCTTTGGGAGACCAACGTATTTTATTAACGATTCACATTAAAAATAAACTAAGAGGTAAAGCAGCTGAATTAAAAAACTCTAGAACACCAACTTCATATACGGACATCAAAAATGTATTAAACCTTCATTTCGGAAATAGTAGAGATCTCACTTCTTTAACTCATGACATACAAAGACTTCGACAGTTAACGAATGAGTCACCCTTAACCTTTTTCAATAGACTACAAGTTCTAGATGCAAACATGCACACCTCAGTTCAAAAATCAGGTCTAACACAAGACCAAAAGACCACGCAATGCACGTTAATTGACTATATGTCTTTGAATACACTTTTAACTAGACTAGAACCCCGCTTAGAACAAATAATTAGGGCTAGTAGCCCTAAAGATCTAATTGAAGCCAGTAACCGTATCCGGCGTGAACTTCAGTTATCGTATTTCGAATCACAAAAATCAAATAAAGATAGCCAAAATAATCCAAAACCTTCTCAACCGATGAGAAGAACCTCATCTAATTTTTCTAAATGTACAAGTTGCGGTCGTATTGGTCATTTAAGTAGCGAATGTCGCTCATCACGTTTTCCTTCTTACAAAATTACCCAAGTAATCAAAAGCAATACTCTTCCAATCAAGAAAAGTTAAACCCACAGAGATCGAATTTCCCTTCTCAAAATCAACCACAGAATCGCCCCTCTGTTATTCAGAGAAATCCAAATTGCCAAAATTTTCAGCAAAGAGTCCATTTCTTTAATGAATACCCTGATGATCTCGTAGAATCAAAATAAAGACACTACTAACTTTTGGCATAGAACAAGCGAGCTTTTAGCTCAATCTAAAAATTTTTTGTCAAACAAATAATTATATCCTATCACGTTTCATTACAACAAAGTAAACAGAAAAAAAATAGCATAGAGAATCGCTCTATGTCACTTACTCTTAAATTTAAAACTGATAGATCCACTAACGCCAAACACAATATAAATCTAGATGTGCTAGAATCTAGCTAGAATCTATCAGTTTTAAATTTAAGAGTAAGTGATATAGAGCAATTCTTTATGCTATTTTTTTTCTGTTTACTTTGTCGTAATAAAACGTGATAGGATATAATTATTTGTTTGACAAAATTTTTTTAGATTGAGCTATAAGCTCGCTTGTTCTATGCCAAAAGTTAGTAGTGTCTTTATTTTTACTTGTTATACGCTCAATTCATTCGCTCAGTTCATAAGCTCAGGATCACTCGATGAAATATCACTTTACTGACTTATACGTAAATACATTTTTTCGTTTTAAGCTTATTTTACTTATTTTATTAAATGAAAAAATTCGACTACAAGACCAAATCTGTAGAGTATTATTATATTTGGTTCCCCGTATAAAAAGAACAACTGAATTTATGTAATCAAAAGAACGATTTTGAATAAAATTTAGTTAAAGAACAAATTCTTTACCCTAAAACAAAAAGTATATCAATTACACAGGCCTACATTTTTTTTTTCATGAAAATGTGTTTTAAGTTTAATAGGTGTCCTATAATAAATGGGATGTTCTGATCACGAATCTGACTTAGTTTTTTTCCAGCGAGTCAGGTTTTCAAGAAAAGTGAGTGAAATTTTTCATAAAAACTGCCAAAAATACTGAGAAAATATTTATTGAAACTTTATTTAATAAAAACATACACTGCAAAATTGAGTTGTTCTTAAAAAAATAATTCAGTTTAACCTACGTTAGACAATATTTGGTTTGTTTTTTAAATAAAACCGTTCTCTTTTTACATGAAAATTGCGTTTTGTGGTCTTCTTTTTATGGATTTTTGTCATTGAGTCCCTCTTCAAGGTCTAGCAGTAATCAGCCACCATTCTTATATACCACCTTCCTTGGTAATGTCTCTCCTTATCGTTTATATCTTCATGGAACCTCTCTCCCTGCTACTCGGTGACAGCTCTAAGATTTTTGGGAAAATAGTCAACGTGGGAATCCAGAAAATGAAGTTTGACGCTCATATTGCATCCCAGTTATTTATAATTTTCGATCATTGTAGCTAAAATTTCTTTATAGTTTCTAGTTCTAGAACCCCATGCTTCAGATTCATCCTGGGTCATTGTATTCTGGAATAATCTGTCCGATTTTAAGGTTCGAATTTGAGAGCCTACAAAAAGTCCTTCTTTAAGTTTAGCTTCAGAAAGTGCAGGAAATTGGTCGTACAGATATTTAAAGAAGTCACCTTGTTTATTTAAAGCTTTGACAGACTGCTTCATCAATCCTAACTTTATGTGAAAAGAAGGCAAAAGAATTAATTTTGGGTCAACTAGTATATCACGTTGCACATTTTTTTGTCCCGGTACAAGTTTTTCTCTGAGTGGCCACTCTTTCTTAACGTAATGTAAATTTCGTGCTCAACTGTCCCACTCGCGCAAAAAAACATGGATACATGACCTAAAAGCATAGATATTATTTTGAGGTCTTCGCAGGGTTGTCAACAATATTCGTTATACTTTATTTTATTTAGCAACAGCTCAAGATTCTCATATGTTTCTTTGAGATGCATGGAGTGAGCAACAGGCACTGAGGTATACGTATTAGCATTGTGCAACAAGACACCCTTCAGACTTCTCTTAGAAGAATCAATAAATATCCGTCATGGTGTGGAATTGTAATTATCAGCTCCCAGTTTCATGACTAATTCAGGAATATTATGACAATACACCAGTAAGCCCTTTTGAGAAAAATATTCCACGAACTCTTTTTCACGATGCCTATACCACGAAAATTTGGTACCTGAAGCCAATAGATTTTTATCTTTTAGTCGTCTCACTCAGTCATTTAGTTCAGCTTGGATAAACTTTTGAGGTTGGTCTATCTCAGGATTGAATTCGTCTTCATCGGTTTTTTCGTCTGAACTTTCATCTGATGATTGCTGTTGGATGGTGTGAAGAAAAGGTGGAGGAATAGGGATTCCTTGTCCATGAGATACAGGTTGTTTCATCATAAATCAGCCAATCGCGTCCACTGCTAGGACATAGGCCTCCGTCAGTTCTTTCCAGTGTTCTCTACACTGGGCCGCTTGTAGTCAGTTTCCCGCTACACGTTTTATATCATCAGTCCATCTAGTCGGTGGTCGTCCTCGGCTTCTTTTATAGTTTCTGGGCCTCCATTCCATAATACGTCTTGTCCACCGTCCATCTTGTGTTCTGACTAAGTGCCTTGCCCAGTTCCACTTAATCGTAGTGGTTCTTTCAATGACGTCTTGAACTCCTGATCTTTGCCTGATTTGTAGGTTTGTTATATGGTCTCGAAGGCTCACGTTCAGCATTGCACGTTCCATGGCTCGTTGTGTTACTCTGAGTTTATTCGCAGATTTTTGCGTGAGTGTTACAGTCTCTGCTCTGGTCGTTTAGCAGAAAGTTAACTAGGATATTGAATTTTGTGTTTATTTTTTGCATTGAAAGGGTTTTTTTGTTCCCTCCATAACATAGGAATGCCGAAGGGTAAATTAGGTGTACCTTTTGTCCATTTTCTCAGTAGTTCGACACACTGAAAAGCACACTTTGTGTGTAGCCCAAGGTTTATCCTGATCACCAAGCTTTACACCGAAGTAAGCGTGATAAGCTTTCTTTATAAAATGTGTTATGTTTCTTTGATGCTTTTTTATTGTTAAATCACCACACACGTAACAAAATATATCAGGACTGTTTTTACACTTTCTTGATGACATTATGGCGCGATAAACACTCATAAAACAAAATACTCTGCTACAAAGAACTAACGCTAACTAACTCTATTTACGCATTAAACAACTGCCCATGTCGTTAAGTTGACGGTATCGGCAGTGTTGCCATTTAAATGAAATTAACATAATGTATTAAAATATTTTCTTTCGAAATAGAAGTATTTTAAAGAAATAATTTTAATGCGATTTACGAAATATCAATAAGTTACTTCTTTGCGCTAGTATATAATATCTCACAAGGTTTTTTTAATTTAATGAAAAATTTTGATGTGATTGGCGGGCTTAAACCGAATTCATATTCAGAATCAGCGTACTAGTATTAGCTAAGGACACATGTCAAACTCAAAACAACAACAATCATGTCGGCCTGTGTTATTAGTTTGTTGTGATAAATATATTTCGACAACGATTTACGATTGTTATAATGAAAAATGGAAAAATTGCGATTCCACATGTTTTAATAGACAATCTAATAGATTGTTCAATTCAAAGGGATCCACAAACATTAAAGTGATATAATCTGCAATATAAACTGCTAATAAATACTAAATCAATAAAGACATGTCTAATATGTTATTGATGCATGTTACTACTATAAATATACTGAATATTTTAGCAACTGACATTGCCAGCAGTTATCTTATTTTTAGATACTTTCTAGAGCGATCCTTTTTACTTGTATATGTATGTGCAAAGGGGGAAATTTGTTTTTTTTTTGAAAAAGTTTATGTGCCTGTTTGATATTATGTTTATTATAAAGGATGGGTGGCAAATTGAAATTTGACAACTAGAGGGGTATGGTACTACTAGAAATATGCACAAGGTATCTCTCTTCAATATTGGCCCCCTCCCCCAGAAGAAGTGTAGTAGTCATCGTGATGTCGTATATTGTCCGTCTCCAAAGTCTCTGGTCATTTTTTTAGCTAATGAATAGGTCGTTTGCATACTTCTGTTATTTGGTCCATTCATCTTGTTGAAGATCTTCCTCGTAATCTTCGGCCTTCTATCTTTCCTTGGATAACACGTCTTTCCATGCTTTCTGTGTCTGCTCTCATAACATATCCAAAGTATTTAAATTGTTGGAGGTAAACTTTTCTGAATAGTCGTTTGCTGACTTTTAGCTCATTTAGAATTTCTCCTTCAACAGAATATTTTAGTGGCATTTATCTTTCTTCTTTCCGCTTATCGTAGGGTCCAGGATTCACATCCGTATTTCAGTATTGGGAATATTAAGCAGTTCATCAAACTTCATTTTTGGAGTTCGTGAAATTTAAGAGTCAGACTTTGAAGAAGTTTTCAGGTAGTGAAGGTCTGAGATAGGAAGACTCCATAATCACCTCATTACAATTTGGGGGGACTTCATTACGTAACAATGACAATTTCAGAGAAAGAAACCATTTTTATAAACGAGCACAAATGTATAGCCTTCGCCGATGACTTTTAGCTAAGAGCCTAAAAGAACTACTTTAACCACTGATGCCAAAGTCCAAGATGCCAAATTCCAGATATACCTTACATAGCTTAATAGATGGAACAAGAAAAATTTATATCATTAATGACATATAGAATTATTTTAGAATATACACTATAAATTGTTCAAAATAATTGAAGGGAATATGGTTATTTCCAGAATCTCTGTGAGGAGAATTCCCTTCTATAATTGAAATAAAAATATATACACGAGTTGGCACGTACCTAAGAGGTGGAGGTCATAAAACGAAAGAAGAAGAACAAACAATATCCAACTTAAGAATGAAAATGTCAAAGTATATATTTATAAGCCCATATAAAATAATATTTAAGTTGCACAAGAAATCAGTTTCAGAACCTATATAAAAAGTAGAAACTTAAGCCACAAACCAAAAATAACAATATACAAAACTGATATACTCCTCCTACTGGCATATGGATCGAAAACATGAACTATATCCATGGCAGATGAAAATCGTTTGCTCATATTTAAACAAGAAATCCTGAGAGAAATATTCGGTGGCATCTGTGAAGACGGTACTTGGACGAGAGGTAAAACTATGTGATATATCACAAATATAAACATATATCTGGTGGTATAGACGTGGTACTTGTCATAAAAAATAGGCAGGACATCTAGCATCTTCCGACGTAAGTGGGTCTCAACGGTAGTGATGAAGATCAATCAACCAGATATCTTCTATTTTTTATATGTATCTTTTCTTTTTCACCGAATATTTTCGGGTTGAAGCTAAGAAATCTGTTTTTAACACTCTACTATTTGCCAATTTCGAAAACAGATAGGGAATTCTAGTAAAAGAGGAAGTATTAAAAGTAGTAAAATGATAAAGTACGTTTTATTTTACTTCTTTATTACTGGTGATAAAGTATACAGGAAGTTATTGTACCGAATAGCATTAAATTTAGTTTATATCCACGGTTATGGCTATTTACATTGTGTTACCTATTTTTATTCCACTGCAATTTACCGTTCCCGGTAATTTTTGGTATCAAAATACAATGATTATCTTGGTTGTATTGTTTTCAACACGTGCTGCACATCGAAATAGGTAATTTCACACACTCTTTGAGAGTGGTGCTGATAGGTATAACAAGATATTCTGATACTGAACTCTCTATCATAATGGGTAAATCAGCATTAAAAGTTTATTGATTTTACAGTTAGGCTACAAAACATTGGTATTTGAAAATAGATACTTCCTTGTAGCAATAAAACTTGCAGATCATAATAACTGGACCAGAAATAAAAACTTTTCAATTAGTTGTAGTTGTAAAAGCATTTATGGTTTTCTGTTCTGTATCAGAATTTGCATTGAATATTAATTAAAGTTTATAAAGTTTAGAAAATATATAAGGCGCGATATTTGTATCTTCACCTTGTATGTTAAATCAGTTATCCTTAAGAATGAAAATTATCTGAAAGCCAAGATAAGTATTTTACATATGGATTAAGTTAACTATTAGATAATATTAACACGACCCCTTTTTTCGGTTAAAATCCTAGTTATATGCAAAACTAACAAGAAAGTAATCCAAAATATGCTATATATATATATATATATATATATATATATATATATATATTTATATACAAGGATTTCCACAGTTTTCACTGTATTCCTTCACTCAACCGTTTTCTCCAATTTTTCCTGTTTAGCCAGTCCCCTTCCTGTAGGTTTCTTCTTCTCATTGCTTCGTCCACTTCATCTCTGAAAGATCTTCGGGCTCTGCCTCTCATTCTTCTTTCTATCGGGCTTCACTCTGTTATTCTATTTATCCACCGATTTTGGTCTGCTCTTCTGCCATGTCCGTACCAGGTTAACCTCTTCTGTTCGATGTAGTCTATAATGTCGGAGTTCATTCCCATTCTCCTCTTAATCTCCATGTTATTTATTCTATCTCTTCTTGTTACTCTGCAGCTTCTCCTTAGGAATTCCATCTCTGTTGCTCTTATTTTGTTTTTGGTTTTCTTATTTATTGCCCAATTTTCACACTCATAAGTGCGGATACTTCTTGTCATGGTATTATATATTTTTTTTCTTTGTTTTTATGCTGATGTTCTTATCCCATAGTACCGGGTTCAATTTTCGTATGCAGTCTCTTGTTTGTCCTAGTCTATTTTTTATATCTTCCTCCGTTGTTCTTTTGTTTGACATTATGAAACCTAAATACTTGTACTTGTCTGTTCCTTTGATTTGTTTACCTTCGTCTATTTCCAGCTGTTTTATTTCTGTATTCTCCGTTGTTAGGTATTCAGTTTTGTTTAGGTTTATTTCCATCCCATTCTTTGTATATTCCTGCTCCAGTTTTCTCATCATAAAACTGACGTCATCCTCGTTTTGTGCGATCACTATTTGGTCGTCAGCAAAACTTAGCGTATATAGATATTCGTTACTTACTGGAATACCCATTCCTTGCCACTTTCTTTTCCATAGTTTCAGGGATTTTTCCAGGAATATTTGAACAGGGTGGGAGATGTGGAGCAACCCTGTAGTAGTCCCTTTGTCTATATATAAGACAGGCAAAAAAGACATAGACTTGGAAGAAACCGATTGGAAAAACAGGGATGAATGGCAACCGGAAATTGCAATATGTCGCTTTTAACCTTCAGAAAACAGACATCAAAATATTACAAAAAACTGACCGAGGTCTAGGCGCAATATAAGTTTATGCTTACAATACGTGAACTATTGCTATTCAAAAAATTATGATCTTAGGACTTATTAAGCACTTAACATTTATTAGTTTAAACCAGGAACAGAACTACAAAGTAAATCCTGATTGATAATAATGAATTAAAATAACCACCTTGCACTAGCACAATTTACACCAACCTCTGATTTTGGGCAGGCAGGACACAAAATATTTTTGCGCTAAAGGCAGCGTCAGACGATAATAGTAGCACAAGAGTAACTATTATGAAAGTAGCTATGGAAGTAGCTATTAAGAAGTTTTGGTAAATAGTGTATCCAACAACTTGTATAATAGTTTATTTTAAAAATGGCGAATAACAGAAGAATACGTACTGCAGTGTCACTGTTATTTACAATTTATTTTGCAATAAAGAAAAAAAAAAGAATAACAACTTCGAAAGCAGTGGCAAACAAAAAATCTCGCCGTGTTTGGGTTATCCGATTTTTGTTACATAGGCACAGTTATTGCATTGAAAATAAATTATTAAATGACCTTTTAAATGCACATAGTAAGAAGTACCACAATTTTTTGCGAGTATCACATGACGAATTTCTGAAGTTACATAAACAGATAAATGTAGAAATCAGTGTATATTGTTTAGTATTTTTTATTTGATTTTTTATCGATTCCAGAAAAGACTACCTATCAAAACACTGTTATGAGAAATGCTATCAGCTCCAAGGTTAAACTAGAAATAACTTTGCTCTATTTAGCTACTGGGGATAGCCACCAATCCCTGGAGTATCTATCTAGAGTTGGAAGAAGTACAATATCAACTATAATTCCTTAAGTTTGTAGTGCAATTTATACGACTTTGCAACCGAAATATATGAATTATAAGTAAAAAATAAATAAGAATTAATACAAATTACAAAAATATTTTTATTGATTTAGTTTATCCATCTTTTATGTATTCATAAGGGTATGAACGTATACGCATCAGTAATATTTGCTTCTCTTAGTGACTCACTTAATATATCCTGGTGCTGGTCATTTTGTAATAATTGTAACATATCCTCAGTATTAGGAAAAGGGGACTGATTTGGCAAATATTCATTAGTTGCGTAGGGAAAGTTCACTGACGATAATTGCTCATTGTTACTCGACAATGGCGACTGATTACTTGCGTAGGGAGAAGGTGCAGATGCAGTTTTTCGTAGAAGTTGTATACGTTTTTGGGTGATTATTTATTGTAACTATATTTAAAGTTCAGGGGCATCAATCATTGGTAAAGCACGTAACTGAGCAGCAACAGAACTTCTAAAAGCTTTAAACTCATCATTATGTTATCCAATTTGTGCAAGATGTGTTATAGCCGTTCTTAGTGCTACAACTTCCAATGGTTCTGCTTCAATAGTCCTCTTACTTTTTTTCTTTATTCGGGGATCCTTAGGATGTATCGTAGGTGTAGCACAAGCTTTTGAGGTACTTGGCCGTTGGCTCTCTACAAGAGGGTTGTTTTTTATTTCGTTGACAACTGTTGCCTAGAAAACAAAAGAGAAAATTAATTATTTTAAAAATGTTTGTTTTTTGTTGTAGGTGCCATCTACACAAGTGAGTGGTTAGAGATTGCAAACAATTTTAAAGAATTATGGAATGTTCCACACGTGCTGGGGGCTATTGACGAAAAACATATAGCCATTACTGCCCCACACAATGAAGGATCTATGTATTTCAACTACAAAGGGTTTCATAGCATTGTACGTTTAGCTGTGGTAGATGCTAATTATAATTTTTTTTATATAGATGTATGATGCAATGGACGTATATCTATTGGTGACGTATACAAAAATAGTACTTTATATGATGCTTTGAATACTGAAAACAAATTAAATATTTCTGATCCATCCACATTACCCGGAATTGATAAAAATATAGCATACTTTTTAATAAGAGGTGATGCGTTTTCATTGAGTAATAATATTATGAAGCCCCATCCAAGAGCCAAAAAATTATTAGTACAGGAAAGAGTGTTTAATTATAGAATTTGCAGATCTAGAAGAGCTGTAGACAATGTCTTCGGCATAATGGGTAGTAGATTTCGTATCCTGAGAAGAACTATGGACGTATGTATCTCTGGCGAATACTGAAATTATAGTTAAAACATGTGTTTTACACAATTATTTAAGTATAAAACAGTCGAGCTATTGCAGCGTTGAAATAAATAATGTTGACAATTTTACACGTTTCAAGCCCATGGGTAGCAATTTTTCATCAAACTGTGCGCGTGCAATGCGTGATCAACTGGCTAAATATTGTTGCAACGTTGGCGAAATTTCATTTCAGTGGCAAAAAATATAAGCCTTAATTTAACATACTATTAAATAAGATAAGATGAAGGTTGTTTTGAAAACTAAATCATTACATATTTAAAATACAGACATGCACAATAATATGTACTAATAAAGGTGCAATGCAATAAATAAAAATAAATCAAATTATTACTTACTTGTGTATTGTTATTTAAATTTGGTGTCGTCTTTCGTGGCACTATAATATTTTGGAGAAAATGATACCAAAAAAATGAAGGCGTGTACACCACATCAGTACCGGTGCCGGTACATTTACTTTCGTTAATCTTCTTTTCTTCCTGTATATATGTGGACCGCAAACTTTGTATCTTCTTTTTTACAAAATCTTCTGAAACACCCATCTCTACAGCTATTTCGGTGATAGCATTTTTTCTTTTGTCATGGTTTTTGTAATCTTCCGGTCTTATGTTCCACAAACATTCATGTTCTTGAGATAATTCAATAAAATTCAACATCGTCTCGTTATTAAACATGACTTTATGCGAAGTACACGTCTCCACCTTTTTATTTGCAGCCATTTTATTTAAAAATGAATGTCATTTACTGTTACGCGCCCAAGTGAAAAGTAGAACGATTGTTATATGCATATGAGTTCCTGTTATAACAGTTCAACTGTTACGAAGTTTCACAGTCACACGTAATAGTACATATGAGGCGCTGTTGTAATAGTTACTTTTATGAAAGCTACTGTTGTCGTCTGACGCCGCCTTACGCATATCCTTGTTTTCCTATACTTGACTCTTTGACACACATGTTAACCGTCTAAGTTTGTTATTCTTCAACTTTGAGTTCAGTAATATCAAGTCACCTTAGTACTACAACTAAGTAACTCGAAATAATACGATTTTGAGTTATCCCATTTAAACAAACCTCCGTGAATCGCTGTGCTGAATGCTATAACTCGAAAACTACCAACCTAATTCTTTGTGACGGAGTGGGCCGCTGCAACAAGTAAGTACATGTCTTAAGTAGTGCAACGCTAAATGCTACAACTTTGTAAGTTGAGTTATCTAGTTGTGCACGTAACTGCTCCTTATTAAGACGGTTTATCTACTTGTGCAACTATTATATTAGGTAAACACGATAACTACGTAAATTAAGCTCTTACGTTGTGGACATAATTTTAGTGATAATTATGGGTTCCAGAGGGAACGAAATGGTCGGACGTACTCTGAAAGATTTAGAAAATTTAGGATTTCAAGCAGGTATGTATCAACGTGTAAAATTTGTATTATTTAAGAACAATTTATCGGCTTGAAATTTTTTTTGTTATGTCTATAATCTTATTCTTCTTATCTCATGAGTGAATTTTTCTTGAGATCTACAGCGTATCCCAGTTTTTACGGTAACATTCTCATATCTAAAAGAGTGACCACCTGAAGATGACCAAGTGCATTCTACATCTGGTGGAGCTATAAACAATGACCGCAGTGAGCCAGAATATGAGGCGAAGTGTTTCTCTCCTGACGTTTCTACATACCACCCCTCATCATTAGAAGATTGGGATTCAAATACCGAAGAGGGGAGTATGGATACTGAAGTAGAGAGTGAAACTTCTGTTTTCAAGCCTTTACACGAAGAACGGGAACTTGAAGACATGCAAAGAAAATCCTAAACGAATATTAAATCTCAGAAAATGAGTAAGATGGCCTGCAACATGGATGAGAAATATTGCAAAACACAGGAGATAGTGAGGAGAAAGTTATATCTCATATCGTGAATGTCATGTACCAGGTACTATGAGAGCTTTTTGTGGAGGTAACTAGAAAAATATGTAATATAAAATTTTCAGATGAAGCATGACTGGATATTTGTTGAAGGTATTACGCATTGGAGGCTTATAAAGAAAAGCGCAATTTTATTCACTGTAATACAGATAAAATGATTAAAAAGAGTACGAATACGACGGAGTCAAAAAAACAATTCACTGTGAACTTTTATTTACCACTGAGCAATAAAAGGATCCCGGTTTGTAAGACTATGTTTTTGGCTTCAGTTGGAATCCGTAAAGGTGTTGTTGATATAGCCATAAAAAGAAAACAACAGAAATAGGAGTGAACCTGACACAAGAGACCGATACGGGAAAAAAGCTACTTCGGTTGAACACTCAAAACGTGTGAAAAACCATATTGAAAGCCTCACCGTTGTTGATTCGCAATATTGTTGCTCGGAAACAAAAAGAAAATATCTTGATCCATCGCTTACCATTACAATCATGTAATTCTAGTATGTCACTATGCAAATAATCAAGTTGCTGCTAGCATTACCTCTTAGCAAAAGGCAAAGCCCAAACCGAAAAATGACTGGCTCCATCAGTGAATCAAATTTCCTGTTTCAGTAATAGATGTAGTGGGCAGAATCTGAACAAGTTTTTTGCTGTCATATGCTTGGCCGCTGTTCAGGAACTTCCAAACTTAGAATCCATTGAACTCAAATTCGTACTTGTGGGTCATAGTGAAATGAAATGCGACTCTATGCACTCTGTAACACAACAGAACAAAAAAGGGTAGCTAAAGTGAAGTGGCCTGCCAATTAGAAACTTACTACTCGAAGTGATAGAAGAAAGGAAGATAAGCCACATAACCTTCATCAAATTACTCACGAAAAATACTACATTGTAAATCGCACTTGGAGCAACACATGATTGCTCCAAGAAGGAAGACGAAAATCGTAAATCGAAGGCAAAAAATAAGTTCATTAAATTTTACAAAAACCAGACCACTGATCATTTGATCCAAGAAGCAGTTTGACCAAGATTTCAGAATACTCGATTGCAACAAAAGAGCGAGGGCCAATCAATTACCTTTAGCAGATACATACAACCGTTCTAAAGCTCCGTAATTCATATTTAAAAGGAAAAATACAGCAATTTAAATTCCTTATTATCCCCTCCAAGACTACCGTTGGAGTATCAAGAATTTGTCATACCAAAGAGACACCAAAAGAAATGAACATCAGGAATCATAGAGTTCTGAAGATGAATGAGTTATTTTTATTTACTGAACTTTTTAACCCTTAGAGTTTATTGGGAATGAAAGATCAAGTTACTCATGTGGTTTTACTTTGCAAATTTAATTATAGATATCTTACCTTTAACCAATTTTTCAGCTAGTGCAATAGCTAGGTGTTTAGTTTTTTTAAAAATTGATATTATGGCTAAAATTTTATATTCCCAGTTTAGAACTACATTTATATTTCTAATACCTGTTGTAAAACATTATTAATTATAATATACAATGCTTATCAGACATAAAGCACTAATTTTAAAGCAAATTTAAAAACTGTTTTTTAAAGAATGTATTTTTTCGAGTTAGGTACCTAGTTGTAGTATACTAAGGTGACGTATTAGTTGCTTAACTTTTAAGTTTTTAGTTCCTTTCGTTTTGTGGTCATGAACAAAACTTCATCAAAATGATCCCTTTAAAGTAATATAAAAGAAATGCTTTGTTTTGGAAAAAATACATGTTTTATTTTTTCGAAGAGTTCCGCAGTGATATTTTACTACTCTACTCCACTTAATAATCATCTACTCTCTATCGTACTAACGGCACTACACTTTGTATTAGAATATTTGAAGAAATATAGTGGAAACAGACAACTTTTAATGGTGCACAGGTATTGTGTCCAGATTTTCTAATCGTCGACGAAGCATGGCGTAAAACATAATTAGAGTACTTATAATAAGTAAAAAATTGTAGAACACAGAAGTACGTTTATAACATTTACACAAATGACCAACCCAGACCGGGAGATAATAGTACTTCCATAGATGCAGACGATACAGCAATTGTTAAACAAGCAAAAACTTTTGCCGAAGTGGAGACAATACTAACCGGAGCCTTAAAGACAATGACAACATACTACGAATCAAACTAAGAAACCACAGAAAAACTCAGGTGCGCTCCTTCCACCTTTAGGACAGAGATGCTTCCAGAAAACTAAACATTGAATTTTGTAATTACCCTTGAACACTATACTTTTCCTAAATACAGGGAGTTGCTTTTCATACGTTATTACTCAAAGAACATTATTTGAAAATAAAAGACAAACTGCCGTCCAGATATAAGATTCTCTGCAAGTTTGTAAACAAAAAATGGAGCGCAGATTATTTTACCTTTAGAATGTGACGCTTGCACTCTATATTTCTGCTGCAGAATGTAACTCGCCAGTATCAGAAGTATCATTAGTGAATGTCGGATACTCAAACCCATACATAAGCTCTACCCTAACGTAGGTATCACTCCGCCTGATATCCGAAGAGAAGTAGCTAGAGATGTGAAAAGACAGAAACAAACTCTAGACTAGCGATATCCATTCAAAAATTACCAGCCTATCGCTTGAAGACTCAGATCGAGTAAAATTTAGACCGTAAAGAACTTTTTGTCAAATGCAAAGAAGATATTTCTCAGTATTTGAATCCACAAAAGAAACTTTCGTCTGGTAACCATCTTCTTTACACTGTCTGAACGACTCTCAATCAACTTTCCTGTTGACTCTGATACCCTGTGTGGATGTAGACCGGAAGATTCAACACATCTACTCACTTGTCCTCTGTTAGAAAAACCTTACACTGAACGCGATATCCTGCATGCAACTGACACGTTCATTCCGACCGCTCTTTTCTGTATGGATAATTGGTTAATTGTTTGAATTGAACACGTATTAAAGTAAAATAAAGTAAAAAATTCTTCTCCGCTTTTATAAAACTTCTAACGACCAAACATTGAATTGTACTGGAGATAGTCATCCCTCTTCTAAGGCCTTTAATTATTGTGGGATGATAGTGAAATCTTAAAAACTGGCGAAATTAGAAAATTTCTTCATTTGGGTCATACACTGAAAAGGCAGAAATATCTTCTTCTTATGATGCCTATCCGTTACGGATATTGGACACTAACATGGCTATTCTGACTTTGTTCACTGCTGCCCTGAAAAGTCCGGTAGTGATTAAGTTAAAAGTGCTCTTTTCCCATGCACTTTACCTTGAAGTATGGTCCGAAGTAGGTCATATCGTTGTTCATTGTGCATTATATGGCCCAGGTATTTCAGGGCCCAGGAAATTCTTAACATGCGTCTATAGCACCACATCTCAAATGCTTCGAGTCTCTTCAGTGATGCTTCAGTTAAGGTCCATGACTCCACGCCATATAAAAGAACGGAAAACATGTAGCATTTTAGTAAACAAACTTTTATTTCCAATTTTATATCGTGGCTGTTAAAGATTTTTTTCATTTTGACGAAAGCTGATCTTGTCTTCTCGATCCTTATTCTAAATTTCCGTCGATTCCGTCCCACTGCACATTTAAGTTTGCACCCAGATAACAAAAGTTGGTGATTTGTGTTATAGGTTGTTGGTTAAATAGTAATTGACCAGGTGGTATCCTATGTTTGCTTAAAACGATGTATTTGGTTTTTTGATGTTAAAATCAAGCCCAAACCTGCTACTTACTTCTGCAACCCTGGAGACAAGTGTCTGCAGACCTTCAAGACTGTTTGCAAAAATGACAGTATCATCAGCGTATCTTATGTTGTTCCCGTTTATAAGTATTCCCTCGTCTATGTCCGTTAGCGCTAGATTCATAATGTGCAGAAATATCACAAAATAATATTTATGAGGAAAAACTGCAAGGAATATGCAAATTACGATTACTATGAATTCTAAAAGCTGGTATGCTCATCGAAGTAAGGAAATCTTCAAAAATGTACTAAAAAGTCAACAGAGCAGACAAATGTGAGAAATTCTTAACACTACGCCACTGCCTATAAATAAATTAGTTTCTAGTAAATGGTTCTCAACATTATCACAGAATGAGGTAGATTGTAGGCTGATAAGGTAACGTGTAAACAAAGGGCTTTTAAATATTTAAAGGTAGCAGTGTTAATATCGATAGTTCTGTAACAAAGGAATATTATTTACTAACATCTGTAATTACCCGCATTATATTTACATTTAACACGGTGTCAATGCGCTCTGCAAGTACAATCCATTTGTCGACATAAGCGCAGAAATGTTCTAGACAACGTTAGCATTGAATTACTAAGTAGGTTAGTATTGATAACCTTATCCTTCACACATCATTAGATGCATTATCGCAGATGTTAGAAAGACTTGCGGTAAAATGTAACTTATTAAACATAATCTTGTTTTTTTTTCTATGATGACTTCTCCGCCACTAGGGTAGTCACGTTCATTCGTAAATGATGTCAATGGTTATTTTTCTTGACTGCTTTAGCTGTTAATATTAGTTTATATATTCTATTCCACCATCGTTCTCTAAGCCTTATCTATCTACTATCTCCAAAATATTTCTATCTTCTTCTGTTTCTTCTTCTCCTTCTTATTTTTCTGGTCTGTTTATTCTATCATCCCTTGTGATGTTGATGTCCAGCTGTTATTCCATCTCTTCGGGGGTCTTCCTAGTGATCTTTTTATATATATATATATATATATATATATATATATATATATATTTATGTGTTTTGCCCATTTCGTGATTCTCCTTGGTCCATTCTGTCAACATGATCTCTCTATTTGCGGCGTCGTCCTCGTGTCCATCTTATCACGTACTGGACTCAAGTTTCTCTAACTGTATGTTCATTCCTTAATATATCTTCTAAAAAAATACCTCTTATGGTTCCTAATACTTTTATTACTGTAGTTATCATTAATCTTTTTGTAAACGACGTTTCAGCTCTTGTTTCCGCTGCATATATTAATACTTAACACATGCTTTATTTATCCGGATTTTTAATATCTCGAAGAAAACTGGGCATTTCACGACTTTTGTATTTAGTTTTTTACATCATAAAATTATATTATTAAATTTAATTTTTAATACTTCTCTTTATTGTAGATTTTAAAGTTATTACGTCTATATTTTAGATCAGATGTTTCCAAACTTTTTTCTCTCGTAGACCCTTTGTCACATTTTTCAACTTTAGATAGATCCCTACTTTTCACTTGGAAGGATTAAAATTTCTAACAATACCTAACACATTTATTGGTTAAATTTAAATCAAAATATACTAATTGTTACGTGAAAAAAACTAAGCCAAATATTCATTTAATGGGAGGGATAAACTTGATGGTTTAATCTCCTCCGATCTTCTTAATGTCGTCAGCCCATCTCATTTCTGGTATTCCTCTGCTTCTCTATCGTAACCATGGTCTCCATTGTTTTTCGTGTAGTTCGTGGTTCCATCTTTTATCCTTCAGTCGGTCACTGTGTCTTGCGAATCTCGATTTTAATTTGGCAGCATGTTCTCCTGCGTCTTTTTTTTTTGGTTTTGCTTCTAATCCATTTATTTGTTTTTTTTTTATTTATAAGTCTCATCTCGAGCATTGATCTTTCCATCGCTCTTTGTGAATTTATTATTCTACTATTTTCTTTAGAAGGAAAGTCTTCTGCTACCGATACTTAAAAAGGGAGACTCGAGAAATCCTAAAAATTATAGAGGCATTAGTCTGATGAATAGTATATTAAAATTGTTAACGGCAGTCATAAAAGACAAAATAGAGGAAAAAGCGAACATGTCATATGAACAACAAGGCATCCGGAAGAACCTCAGCACACTAGACGCAATTTTTATTATCAAACAAATAATAGAGAAGTCTATTAAATATGGAAAACCAGCATACATGTGCTTAGTAGATTTAAAAACTGCTTTTGATAGGGTGAAGCGAAATGACATCTTAAATTTATTACAAGCTGAACAAATAGACCATCAGATAATAAGGACAATTAACGAAATTAACAAA
This sequence comes from Diabrotica balteata, assembly GCA_918026665.1. NCBI lineage: Eukaryota > Metazoa > Arthropoda > Insecta > Coleoptera > Chrysomelidae > Diabrotica > Diabrotica balteata. The sequence goes on from OU898276.1 coordinate 134,790,801, forward strand.
AACAACAAGACCAGAGTTATAATGCCAACAGGAGAAACATAATGCATAGAACTAAAAGGAGAAAAATATGAAAACGACACGGATACTACATGGAAGCGCATAAAATCACGATACTATGCTATGCCGATAATGCAGTACTAATTGCTGAAGATGACCTACAAAGGCAGCTCCACACATACAATATCACAGCAAACAAACTTAATATGAGAATATCAGTAGAAAAAACTAAATGTATAGTGATCAATAAAGAGCCGCGTAGATGCAAACTAGAAATAGACGGCAAAATTGTAGACCAAGTAATGAAATTCAATCACCTAGGAGTAGAGATCACTAGTGACAGGGATATAAGAACAGAGACCACAAGGCAAGTATCAAAAGCGGCAAGAGTAAGTGGTTGCCTTACAAGGAGAAAACATATGAAGAAACAAATATCTGACCACGGAAAGCAAAATGAAAGTAGGTATACAAGACAACAGTAATACCAATCCTAAAATATGCAGAGGAGACAAGGACCGATACAAGAAAGACAAAACAACAAATCAACAATATCGAAATGAAAGTATTAAGATCAATAGCGGGCATATCATTAAGAGACAGACAAATCAACAGAGTTTACGCGAACAATGCAAAATTAAAAATATTAACAGGTGGATAAAAACAAGAAAAAAAAACTGGAATGAACATGAACGAACACTGGAACGAACGGGACCAGATAGATTAGCGAACATCTATAAATAACAACAACCCCATATAGCAGAAGACCTGTTGGAAGGCCGCCAAAAGGGTGGAAAGATAATGTACAGCCAACAACGACTAAAACAGAATAAGAGGCAGACAACCAGGAGTAATCCTGGTCGCACGAAGAAGAAGCATTCTGTATCTGGAGTCTATTTTGCAATTGTTCATAGCTCTCTCTATTGCCCAAAGTTCTATGGAGTCGAATGCCTCTTCATATTCAACGAAGCTAATGTATAAGTTTTATTGATATTCATTGGCTTTCTCTATTAGCGTCCTGACTGGAAGAAGATGATCCGCTGTATTGTAACCCTTTGGGAATCCTGACTGGTCTACCGGTTGATAGCTTCGACGTTAACCTGTTGGTTATTACTCTCATAAACAGTCTGTATATTTGAGACAGCAGGAAGATTGGCCTATAGTTCTTCAAATCTCCCCTGTCTCCATTTTTAAAGAGAAGTAGTGTCAAACTTTCATTCCAATCATCTGGGACTTCTCCTCTGAAAATATTCGTTGAAAAAAATTTTTTAACGCCTCAAGAATAATTTCACTCCCCTCCTTCAACATTTCCACAAGTATTCCATCTGGGCCCAGAGCCTTATTCTTCTTTAGTTGTGCTATAGCTTGTTTTATTTCGAAGTATTTAGGGAGTATTTCTGAGTTGACATTCATTATCTTTCTCTTAAGATCTTCCTTTGCAGTGTTATTTGGGTTCTTGTTTGAGGAATATAAATCACGGTAAAATGTTTGAGTAACTTTTAGGATTTGGTTCTTTTATTTTATTTCTTTTCCATCTTTATCCTTCAATGAGACTATTGTAGGCTTTCCTAAGGTTGATCTTAAGCATTTCAGGCTTTGGTTCTTTTCTATTATTTTTTCTACCTTGTTTTCACTGTAGATCCTTAAATCTTCCTTTACTCCCTTCTTTATTTATTTATTAAATTATTTGTAACGATCGGTGTTTGACTTTCCTTAGCTTAGAAATGTGCGTCTCTGTTCCGTTATTTATTAAATCATCATTTCCTAAAGAAAAAATTTGGCAGGGATCTTTCCTCATAGTCTAGCACTCTCTTAACATATTTTTTATGTAACTTCATTGTAAATAGACACACATACTCTATGTTAGTTTCTAAATCCAACATCTAGTTTGGATAGTAACTTTAGATAGAATATTCAACATTTTTTTCTTAACAAAACCTTCTTACCTCCTCAACTTCCTTAAATTGAATTAAACTTGAGCTCCATAAGTCAGTATAGATCGAACTTTTCCCTCATATATGCGCACCTTAGATGATAGTGGAAGATTCGCCTTAGATAAAACCTCTCTGTCGCCAAGCCATGTTTATAACTGTTCGTCGTTTTCCGTTAAAGTGGGCACTAAAAGATAGCCGTGGTGGTAATTTCTCTTCAAAGTAGCAATAACTATTAACGACTTCCACCATTTCTTCATTTGTTTTTCACTCTTCTTTAATATTTCTACTCCCTAGTCTAAAAATCATAATCTTTCACTTGTCTATGTTGATTTTTAAATGCCATAGCCTACAATAGTCACCTAATTTATTAACCATACTTTATAACTCGGACTGCTTACTAACACCACCATATAATCAGCATAAAGCAATGTTCTAATAATAAATCCATTTAAATTAATGCCTTCACGTAGAAAATCATGTACGTAATTAAGAAATAGTGCAAATAGCAGCGGACTAAGAACACAGCCTTGACTAACCCCTTATCTCACAGTTAAACCAACGTGATGATGTGCCATTCCTCCATCAAACTGCAGATTGAGTTTCTATAAAAAAAAATTGATAATTTCCCACATCTTAGAAGACAACCTCATACAGCTAAGCTTGTAATACAGCACTTGTCGGTCAATTTTATCAAATGCTATACTGAAGTCCAAAAATAAAGCATAGTTATTTTAAAACCCCTTGCTCTTGGTATTTTAAGTAAACTTGTAAAGTTAAAGTTGATCTATTGTATAATATTCTTCTCTATAACCTGACTGGTATTTCAGTAAAACATTTGACTCTACCCACCTATCTATTCTGTCCAGAAACAAAGACGAAATTAGCTTGGTTACTTCGTTACTTGGTACAGTAGATCACCTGTCTAACCTTTCCATAAGGTTAGACAGTTCGTCCCAGAAACAATCCAGAACTAATGATCTATTAAACATTGCATTAAAATCTATCAATTATTTTTTTAGTAAAAACTTTGTTAGTAGGAGAAAGATTTTTATTAAACTAAGCCGGTATCCTATCGGTGACGAGTATTTTATTATTCTTTAGGATTTTAAGCGCTACATCTTATTCCGTCATATCAAAACTCCCATTCGTAGTTTCATCGTCAATAAAAGGCTCCACATAACTTAGTTGGTCCGACTGAAGCGCTGGATTTAAGAACCCAAAAAGTGCAGAGTTAGAGAAATGTCTCTAAGGAGATATATTCCCGAACTATTTTTAATTTTAAAAATTCGCAAAGACCAAAACTCTTTCGAGTTACGTGTCCTCATTAGGTCCTGTGCCACTCTCATGTAATACTCCCTCTTTTTGCTTTCACAAGTCTTTTTATATTCTCTTTTTCCCTAAAAATACATATGCCTCACAAACCATACTTAGCTTTCACAAGTCTTTTTATATTCTCTTTTTCCAAACAAATACATATGCCTCACAAACCATACTTGTCTAAATTTTCTATTACCACATCTCTTATCTCTCTGTTTGCCTACTTCCACAATATCAGCGATTTTCTTAATGATTCTTTGCAGTTCCTCCACAAAACTTTCTTTATTACATATTTCCAATATTATTTCTATATTATTTTCAAAATTTCTTTTATCTTGTTTTGTCCACTCAAGTTTAGGTTGTAGTGGTACAATATCCATCAAAACTACCATATTATTTTCCTCACAAAGTTGTTTATTTCTCCTTGCATGAGCATCGAATTAGACTCTTCCCATATTCTTCCATTTACTTCTTCAATCATTGTAATGAAAATCTCTGCTCCGTGATGTCAACAACAACCCTTTTAAATTCAAAAAAAACTCTCACTTTTGTTGTGGACTTAAATATACTGGTACTATATCGACATTATGAATTAATATAGTCAGTCGAATTAGCATCTATGATCTTATATTACAAGTTGTTACTACTCGTTGCAAGATAATGGACTTTCCCAGATTAAGAGACAGCCGATATCAAGCAAAAAAAGACTGTACTTCCTTAATACTGTAGCGAATAGTCGCCCTTAGTCTTTCGTTACATTAGGTTCAATTTTAAATTATATCCAAAGTTTAAAGGTACTTTACTAAATGATACAAAGTAGGTGTAGCCAGATACGTATTTAAATTTTTGAGTTGTTAACGATTGGTAAATAAAATTTTGAGCATAATTTTGTGTACCTATTTAAATTTAATCACTTAATTTCATTTTTCCTTGGAATTCAGAATTACAAATTTCTTGGTACGTAAAGCCAGTGTTTATAAGAGATTAGAAAATTTCTTGGAATTTTATTCAGGTACAAGAATAATGTTTGCTTAATATCAAATTATCACTAAATGGGCTTCTATGAGAAGAAAGTTTATTTAAAAAGAACTTCATTTTCGTTTTGTCGTTCATTTAGAACAGAAGTCAGTGTAATAGCTATAAATAAGAGTGATAAAGAAATAATAAGTGACGATAACCTGTACATTCCTGCCACTATTTTAGGAAGTCAAGACAAACCTGAAAAACGTTCTGGTTATATTCATCTCACACATGATGCAGAGCAAATCGTGCTTAACATTTACAACGGTAAGTACTCATTAAAAATACTCTTTAGTTAACTTTCCTAATACCGGGTGAATTTTAAAACGACCAGTATCAGGTGGGTCGACTTCTAGCCCCAGTAGTTTGGTTCATTTTTAAGCGCAAGGATTTTATGTAGGTATCTCAATAATCTTACCATTTTTTAACTCTTTTTTGTCTGTATACTTTGTTTAGTACCAATTCAACAAATTAAAAATCAAAGACAGATGCCGCACTTAGGGCTAACTGCACTTTACAAATTCTTAGAGAGACAATCCCAACTAGAAAGTGATGCTTCAAAGAATCTAGACAAAAATATGCTAATGGGGGAATTATAAAAGTTCCCACTGTGTAATAGGAAGATTGGAATTTCAACGATAAAGGAAACACATTGTAATCAATTGCTAATATGTAAAGAATGCGACTGCACATCATGGCAAGTAATAAGTATAATCATTATTAACCATTTTCGAAAACTTTCGTCTAAACTGATAAAATCAGATTTGTAGAACGTGAAAACACTTGATACTACGTGGAGCGAATTGTCGCCCCACACACATTTTCGCAAAATCCGATGAGCATATTCAATTTTCTGTTTGCGGTATTTTGGGTTTTATTACTTCTTTGTGCTCTTAATACATCAACTACCAATGTCCTAAACCGTTAATGCTATTGATTAAACTTATATAATATAATATAATATTATATAATAAAAACGTTAGACCTGCGGCGAGAATTCGCCACACCCGGTATTAGGAAGGTTAAGTAGATTTACCGATTAGTTAATTCATAACAAAAAAAAACAGAATTCCGAGCAAAATTCCTTAAAAAGCAAAATTACATATTTTTCTTGGTCTTCTTTCGACGATGGTCGAAATCAAAAGCGACCAAAAAGACAGTTTTTTGACATAGAAAAGACGGTCCACTGTTGCGAAAAAAAGAAGAAAGGATTTTGGTGCCCATCGAGTATTACCGATTTTTCATTTATCAGCTATACGGGAAACAATATCATATGTATTCAGTGAATAACTTAACGACTTTAAATAAACTTTTGAGTGAATTAAGAAACAAAGAAATAATTCCTGAGTGTCATAAAACTACTTTTTGGAGCTTTTTAAAATCTAATGGTTTTATGTTTAAAACAGTGAAGAAACGGCATTCAATTATGGAATCCAGCCATTTAATATAGTGGAGGTTCGAATATTTGGAGAATCTAAGGTGCCGGTCTCAGCTTTTGTGGAGGAAGAGTTCTGAACTAAGTAGGGATTCTTCAACGCTTCGCAAAAGACAGACTGGGTGGGGAAGTCCTCATCCCCGACACGGCGCGTCCCATATGGCTGATCGGGGACGTCCTGTATATATATACAGGATAGGTGCGAATAAGGTTCGCCAAATAAGCACCCGCGGATCAACTGAGGACATGGTATAGGGCAGCAGCTATGTCATTACTAACTCCAAGGCTGGGGAAGAATGACTTCTTAACAGGTTTGGAAGCAGATAATTATGGGCGACAATCAGATATTGGTTTAATCGGTTATAATACTGCGGTGTGTAAGGCAAGGAGAAACCAACACACTAAATTCTCAAGATATTATAACTATGGCAAGTTACGGAAAACAAAAGGCCCCTAGTCCGTGGCAGACCTTAGATGGTCAAGGGGTGCTAAGAATCCCCACGACAAATGCTAGGAACCACCCGAAAGTGGAAAACAAAAATTACAAGTTAAAAATTGGAACCTGGAATGCAAAATCTCTCTATATGCCAGGAAAATCTCATAACATCGTGAAAGAAATGAAAAGAATGGGAGTCAACATTCTCGGAGTCAGTGAAGTTAGATGGCCTGGATCTGGACAGACAAACATCGATAACCATGTGATATACTATGCTGGTAACGACGATCCTCATCATTATAACGGAGTGGCATTTATAGTTGACCAGAAAAGCAGTAAATGTATAAAGAACTTTATACCTATATCTGATAGAGTAGCTATGCTGCAAATTAATACCACTCCTCGTAATATTAACCTTATTCAAGTGTATGCTCCTACAGCAGAAAAACCAGAAAGAGAAGTACGAGAATTCTACCAAGAGATCAAGCAGCTAATGAAGATCACAAAGAAAAATGCTGTAAACATTATTATGGGAGATTTTAATGCCAAAGTAGGTGAAGGGCGGACCGAAGACGTAGTAGGAAACTTTGGTTTGGGCCAAAGAAATGATAGAGGAGAAATACTGGTCCAATTTTGCCAAGAAGAAAATCTAATGATCGCAAACACCTGGTTTAAACAACCCAAAAGAAGGTTATATACATGGAAAGCACCTGGCGATAATCGAAACCGCATAATAAGAAACCAGATTGACTATATATTAATTGAGAAACGTTATAGAAATGGAATCAAGGGAGTTAAAACATATCCCGGGGCGGACATCGGCTCCGACCACAATCCTGTTGTTGGTAAAATTTTAATTAGACTAAAAAAAATCAAATACAGAAAGAATATAAAACCTAACCTAGAAAAACTTAAAGACCCAATAGTACAGGCAGAAATAGAGAAAAAACTCAATGATACACTCAAAGAAAAGTTCAGTGAAACCCCCGCGGAAGCAGAAGAGACAATAGAAAGTATTTGGCACACCTTCAAAACAACGATGACAACTATACAAAGAGAACAACTACAAGACAGCACCAGAAAAACAAAGAATACATGGATGACAGAAGAAATCCTAGAACTGATGGACATAAGGCGATCTTACAAAAATCGTAATGTAGAAAAATATAAAGAAACCCAGAGAATCATCCGAAACAAAATTAGGAAAGCCAAAGAAGAATGGATGAGCAGCAAGTGTGAGGAACTGGGACATTTACTAAAAAAGCATGACTACTTTAATGCCTACAAAAAGATTAAGGAAGTCACAAATATGAAGAAAAAAAATCACTACAACAACTTTAGTAGATGATAACAACGAAATAGTATCTAGTCCAGAAGAAGTAGGAGACATGTGGGAAAAATACATCGAAGATCTGTTTGATGACGAGAGAACAGAACCACAAATGAATATAGTACAAGAAACAATACTTGATATATTAACATCTGAAGTTACAAAAACAATCAATACGGCAAAGTCACGAAAAGCCTCAGGTCCAGATGAAATATACGTAGAGATGATAAAGCTCATCAATGAAGAAAATCTTCAGACATTAACAATATTATTTAACAAAATATATACCACTGGAATCTTCCCAGAAGACTGGCTTAGATCGACATTTATACCTATACCCAAGAAAAATAAAGCAAATAGATGCTCACAGTTCAGATTAATTAGCCTGATGAGCCATTTTCTGAAAATTTTACTCAAAATTGTACATCAACGAATATACAGAGAATGCGAAAGAAACCTTAGCGACAATCAATTTGGATTTCGTATGGGGCTTGGTACAAGGGAGGCATTATTTGGCCTCCAGGTATTACTACAAAAATGCCGAGATCAGCGAAAAGACGTCTTTCTCTGTTTTATCGACTACGAAAAAGCGTTTGATCGAGTTAAACACACAGAACTCATAGAAACCCTAACACAACATGGTATAGACCATAACACTGTAGCACTTATTAAAAAACTATATTGGGATCAAATGGCATCTATCAAAATAGACAATCGTCTGACAGCAGAATTGCCAATAAAAAGAGGAGTTCGTCAGGGCTGTGTACTTTCTCCACTGTTATTTAATATATATTCCGAAAAGATCTTTCAAAATGCCCTCGAAAATATTGAAGAAGGAATAAAAATCAACGGAGAATACGTAAACAACTTAAGATACGCAGACGACACCGTCATTATTGCGGACAGTGCTGAGGGTTTACAACGACTTTTGAATGTCATAACCAGAGAGGGAGATAGCTTGGGACTAAATATAAACACAAATAAAACAAAAGTGATGGCTGTTACACGTGCACCAAATGTCGACATTAATATTCGTATCTATAACAAACATATAGAACCAGTACAAAGATTCCAGTATCTTGGTTGCTGGATAACAAACGATCTTGACCACGAGGTCGAAATACGTGCTCGTATAGAATATGCTAGGTCCGCATTTCAGCGAATGAAAAAATTTCTAATAAACTCTACGTTATCGTTGGACATCCGATACCAATTTGTAAAAACGTTTATTTATTCCATATTGCTATACGGAGTGGAAACATGGACTCTCGGAATTACAAGTATGAGGCGTATAGAAGCCTTTGAGATGTGGGTTTTTCGAAGAATGCTGAAGATCTCTTGGACAGAGCACGTGACCAACAACGAGGTGCTAAGAAGAATGGGTACTGACAGAGAACTCCTAAATATTGTAAAAAACCGAAAAACGAGTTATTTAGGACATATCTACAGAGGAGAAAAATACAACTTCCTACGACTTATAATGGAAGGGAAAGTGGAAGGAAGAAGAGGTCCAGGAAGAAGAAAATGCTCCTGGTTGAAGAACATAAGAGACTGGACAGGCATGGACACACATGCGATACTAAGAACAGCTCAAGATAGAGAGCAATTTGCTGTAGTTATAGCCAACCTTCAGTAATGGAGAAGGCACCTTAAGAAGAAGAAGGTATGTTAGGAGTAAAGGTAAGAACTTGTTCCTCGGTCTGTGGCGAAGAATCAGGATAGGTAGAAGATGCTTTATTACTCTCTGGTAAGAGTGTAAGTGATTGTCGCTTAGATTATCATCAAGATATGGACAGTACTTTGTTTGAAAAGTGGTTTGAGTAGCAATTACTACCTAAATTAAAAAGAAACAACGTTATTATTTTGGATAATGCTCAGTATCATTGTAGACTAAAGAATAAAATTCCAAACACTAATTCAAACAAAGCTGAAATTCAAAGGATTCGTACACAAAAAACAACTTGTAAAACTATTAAAATTAGATAAATGGGAAAAAAATATGTTATCGAGAGGCTAGCTGAGAATTATGGCCATAAAGTACCTCCTTACCATTGTGTACTGAATCCAATAGAAATGTTGTGGTCTCAATTAAAAAGTAATATCAGAAAAAATAATAATTCTTCTAAACCATTTTGGACTGTTGTAGCTTTAATTAAAACCGAATGTAATAATATTACAGCAGAAAATTAGAAAAAATGTATAGACATGTCAAAAAACTAGAAGAAAAATACTTATAGTTCCAAAACATTATAAATAGAGTAGTTATGGATTTAGACAATAGCGATGATAGTAATACTGATTTAAATGTAGAAGACAGTTAAGTTTAAAATTATTTTTTTTTTGTATTTTTTCAGTATGTTAATCCCTTTGTGGGATTGCCGTAATTTTGATAAAATGTATCAGTATATACGTCCGACCCTATATACAACTATACCTAGAGAATTTTCCGGGTATGTGAACTTGTTTTGCTTTTTAATTCAGTTAGATTATTGGCTTTACCTGACAATCCTCATCCTTTATCGGAGCTCGAAACCAACAATATCAACGCTGAACTACTCACTTCACCTAGCGCCCGCGCAGGAGTACTAAGCGAAAGCAAGTGGCAAAATTTTCTTTAATAGCTGATTACTATTGAAAATTTGAAAAAAAAAAGTTAAAATCAATTTCTTGCGACCAATGTTCAGACATCAACTAGACAGAACCTTCATGACGTTGTTAGCAAGTAATTAAATTAATGGTCTAAATTAAGAGACAAGTATTTTAATGGCATTTAAAGAGGGCAGAATGGCTTACCCTATTCAAGGCGACCCCATAAGTTATGGGAAATTGTAATTACTTTGATGCAAATATATAGTGTTTATTGCTTCTGACAAGAAAATAAGTACAAATAAAATAAGAGACAGGCAGACAATAAAGTGTGAGAAAAATTGTACTTGTTGTATAATAAAATATATGTATATTTATTTAATAACTTAAAACTAATAATATTGTTACTTAGTTTAGAAAATTTATGTCTGTATTTATCTAATTTAAAAAATTTTCATTATTTAACTTGCGGTAAATTGTTAATTTCAAAATTTTTATATATTTAATCTCTATGAAAATTATATATAATTTAAAAATTTCACCTTGTAGTATTCATAATAGACCCTACATAACATAGTTCATTGAGATGAGGTTGTTAAGGAGCTTTTAAAACAAAAATATACAGGGTGTTTTATTAAAAATAAAGATAGACTCTGCTAGACTTGCGTGACTCACACTGTACACATTTAAATTTATTGTAGCGAGATTAAATAAAACTAGCGGTTCGACTTTTGTGAAATTCAGACCGCTCCTATGTAATCAACACCTAAACTTCGAAATACGCTACAGAATGGTCAAGTGCTACATATGGTCCATCTTGCTTTATGGCATGGAAACGTGGACTTTGAAAAAAACATCTATCAACAAACTTGAAGCATTTGAAATGTGGTCATTGAGAAGAATGATGCGCATACCTTGGGTGGATAGAGTTCGAAACGATGACGTCCTTAATAGAGCCGGCGTGGAAAGAGAACTCTTTGAATTAATTAAAAAACGCAAGATTGGTTACCTTGGGCACATATTGAGAGGAGCAAAATATGAAATACCACAGTTAATCCTACAAGGAAAGATCGAAGGTAGGAGATTAGCCGGCCGCAAACAATTGTCCTGGTTAAGGAATATTAAAGAATGGACAGGAATACACAATACAGGTGAGCTGTGTCACGCCGCCAAGAACAGAATTCTAGTAATGAGATAGTCGCCTACGCACTTTGGTGTATGGCATGTTAAGAAGAAGAAGAAGCGGTTCGAATTTATATAACTATATTTATTTATAAGTTTACATTTCGGTACTATCTTATCAACTCCACTAATTCATAACATCGTTACATATATATGCCAAAAGTATTATTCTAGAATTATCTAAAGTAGTCCCGTCTCTAATTCGTTGTTTGACGAATGGATTTTCTTGCGTTCGAGACATCTGTTGATGGTTCTCGATGCCCTTTCGAGATGCAACCGTTACATAGGCCATGCCGAAAACATGCTCGTAACCCTGCTCCCCTCTAAATGTAGGCCCAGGATGGTGGTATCTACAGGCCTCTATAGCTCTGCATGGCCTCCCCAAGAAGAAATAACAGTCTACTGACTTTGAAGGACACGATCTCTTTGGGTTAATGCAATGCACAGTAATTCTTACGCCGGTTTTTCGGAAGATCATTTCAAACATGCGCCAGATTATCTAGTGCATGGCCTATCTTGCGTAGGGCCAAATTCTTGATGTCATAATTGCACACGATTCTCTTAAAAGTAGTTAGAGCGCGCCATATATCCTCGTAGCTTGCCCTGTCTGTATACGACTTCCTGGTCACCATATACAGCAAAGATCGAGGGCCACCTTCTAATCTTAGTACTTTTCCAACTTTAGACTGCTGATTTTTTAACTCGTCTAAATGACCGAACTTCTTATAAAATACAAATGAGATTCCTTTAGTCATCTCAAGATCTTAGGCAACACAGTGGGCTAAAGAGACGTTATGCGGAATATTAAAAAGATCCAACTGAACTTCTGTAGTTACGCCGAATCGAGCACTCTTTCTCTCTGCGTAATTTGACATAAACTCATTAAAGCTTGGTCGCCGGTCATCTTTGATCTCATGTTGAAAGGTTCGGGTTTCTTCTATTTCATATGAGCCAGCATAAGATGCAAGCCGATTTATGTGAACTACTTTTGGTTTACCCTTCGGCAACTTCTTAATTCGGTATATTACGTCATTTATTCTCTTTTTAATTTCATACGAACCCTCCCATTGTCTTTGCAGTTTAGGAGACAAGCCACGACGACGTTGTGGATTATAAAGCCAAACAAGATCACCTACTTCATAGCTTTCATTCTTGCATCGAGAATCATATTGATTTTTCATTATGTCACTGGCTAACTGAATGTGTTGTCGGGCAAGTTAATGAATGTTGTTCATTCTTAATTTCAGGCGGTCGACATAATTTTCGCTTGCAACATGTTCTTCGGAAGGTCTGCAGCCAAACTCTAGGTCGCAGGGCAAACGAACTTCACGACTTAACATCAGACAGGTTGGAGTTTAGCCTGTAGTTTCATTTACAGTCGAGCGGTATGGATGTATCGCAGAATCCTGAGAATATCATGGACCGAGAGAGATACTAATGTCGAGGTCTTGAGAAGAATAAATAAAGAAAAGGAAGTCATATTTACGATCAAAAAACGAAAACTGCAATACTTGGGACACATTACAAGAGGCGAAAGATATGAACTGATTGGAATAATTATGTAAGGAAAAATAGCAGGAAAAAGGTCCATAGGAAGAAGACGAAACTCCTGGTTAAAGAATCTACGGGAATGGTATAGCTGTAGTAACAACGAATTGTTTCGGTCAGCAGTTTTGAAAATACGTATAGCCCTGATGATCGCCAACCTTTGGAACTAAGATGGCACTTGAAGAAGGTATGCCATTAAGAATAAATGAATATGCTGGTCTTAATCTCTTTGATGTTCTGATACAACTTTGGACAGGTGTTTGTCCATCGTTTCGTTCATCCTCTCGACCATTCCATCTGATTGAGAATGCAGGGGTGTCGTTCTTTTCTTATTGACACTAATCAATTTACAAACGTATTGGAAAAGGTTTGACTCGAAGTTTCGCCCTTGGTCGGAGTGGATCTCCAAGGGAATACCAAATCGGCTAAAGAATTATTTAACCAGTACCTCTGCAATGGCAGTAGCTTCTTGATTTGGTATCGCATAGGCCTCAGTCCATTTCGTAAAATAATCCATAGCTACCTGGATATATTTATTTCCATCATTCGTCTCTGGAAGTGGACGTGCAATGTCAATTGCTACGCTTTCCATAGGACTACCAACATTGTACTGTTTCATGGGTGCCTTCTTTTTACAAACTGGACCATGACTGGTTGCACACAGTTCACATTTCCGGCACCATCTTCTTACATCATCTTTACAGTTCACCCAATAGAACTGTTCTCGAACCTTTTGCAGAGTCTTCGTAATACCAAAGTGTCCACCTGATGCAACGTCATGCAACTGACGCAATACTTCTGACACTTTACTTTTAGGTACAATCAACTGAACCTTATATTCTGTACCATCATCGTTCTCAAAGGTTCTATACACAAGATCATCTTTTAGCACTAGGCAATTCCATTGGCTCCAGTAACACTTGACTTCGGGACAACATGCACTAATGTCTTGCCAAGAAGGTCTTTCACTTCGACGGATCCAATACAGTACTCATTTTATACATGGATCATCTGCTGAAGCTTCTTGTAGCAGTGATTCGTCTCACGGGGCAAAGTCGTACTTTTAATTCAAGATAATGATTACGATTTTTACTGTATGGCCGTCTTGACTGAGCATCAGCATTTGAATGACTTTTTCCAGCCCAGTGTTCGATCTGCTCTAGCTTTCCGACTGTTGTATTATTTTCTTGCAATTTACGACGAATGTGACCTACGTCGTTACCATTCCAACATCTGGGTTCACGTCTCTTCGGCATCATGTTGCGAACTACTTTCCGTACGATTTCCTCCAGACCTTAATCGTTTTGTACGTCGCTCTGAGCAACATCTGCTTCATGCTGATATATGAGCACCATCTGCTTTAAACTCTTGCAAATTTTCACTTGCTCGTTGAATTCTACTTCTTAGTTGCGCCTTGTAGACTTATTGTAGATAACATCTCCGTAACGACTGTCTAGTCGAGTAAACAAGGTCTGATAACATTTTTCTTGGGAATCGATTTCTTTCTTTTCCTTAGGAATCGATCTTAGGATATCTGCAGCATTACCTCGTAAAGCAGCAGTCAAGGAAACAGCCTTTTTTGTTCTGTACAATGATTGGCTGTCGCAATAGCTACAAATTGTCTAAGGTATATGGTCCAAGAGGACTTTCTATCAAATGGTGGTAATTTGAATCTCATATGATGTGTCGTTTCGTCTCTCGGCGATTCTTCTTTCACTACCACATCCAAGGCTACTGTATTAACTGGTGTTAGCACTTTTGTGTTAGTTATCATGGTCTCTAATTGTTTGATCTTCTCTTCTACGTCTTCTATCTTGCCGTTTACATTTTTCTGTATCTTATCGAATGTTCTTGAGACTTCTTCAAATTTCTCATTGTTTTGAATACATATTTCTTTAATTATTTGTGAAGTCTCGTCGAATCTTCTAGATACATTTTCGAATGTTTCATCGAATCATTCCAAATCTGGAAACATTCTCTAATTTATCATCATATTTTATTTTTGTTAAAACTGCTTCTTCTGCTGACTGGAACTGGAATGTCTCTGGGTCTTCTCCATTCTTGTTGAGAACAGTCTTCAGTCGTTCTTGGAGTATCTTTCTAGACCCGCCGCAGTATTCATCGCGTTCTTCTAGTTGCTCACACAACTGTTTTACTGAAAGTTCTACTAGCAGCATCTTTGGTCAGGCACACACGTAATTTTTAAATCTTCTTTCGTACAAAGATCACTACCCGGATGTTCGCGACGAACAATACTTTTCAAAAGTTCAAAAGTATTTTTCAAAAGTCACTGCTGAGTTTATTTTTAAATAAATATTTTACTTCACACCGTGACACCAATTGTAGCGAGAATAAATAAAACGAGCAGTTCGAATTTATATAAATATATTTATTTATAAGTTTACAGTTCGGTACTATCTTATCAACTCCACTAACTCATAACGTCGTTACATATATATGCCAAAAGTATTATTCTAGAATTATCTAAAATAGTCCCATCTCTAATTCGTTGTTTGACGGATGGATTTTCTTGCATTCGAGACATCTGTGGATGATTCTCGATGCCCTTTTGAGATGTAACCGTTACATGGGCCATGCCGAAAGCATGTTCGTAACATTGTGTTCTCTCATTTATATCATTAAGCTCTCATTTATATCATTTATATTTCACTGTGGATGAGTCTCAGCACTTTTTATATATATATATATTTTTTTTTTAATAAGGACCCAAACAATTTTTACACTTTATAAAAAATATTTCATATATTTTTTCAACTACAAAACTACTAATTATAAAAAAAGAGTTGACCTTCCTGTTCTAGATTGGAAACTCCAAAAAAGTTTTTTTTTCTTATGAGACATTTGAAACAGGAGATTATGTATAAAATTTGTCAAGATTTTAAAACGAATATCTCAAACTTCTTTCTAATCGACATACGAGTACTATATTTGGATTGCACATAAAATGCTATTCATATATTATTTACAGTTTACATATTTGTACAGTAAAGTCATTCTCTAATATTTTGTAAATAAAACATATTTTATGTTGGGAACCAAAATAAATTATATATCTCTTAAAAGTTGTTTTTACACACACATTTTTATTTTTAGAAAATGTATATTATTAATATCCTTAAAACCAGGGGAATTTTTCTTCGGTATTTTTTTTTTATTATTGACGTTTGTCAACAGTTTTCTTCGTTATTTTGTGGAATTCTTTTTCATCAATCTATCTATTTAATATTCTAATCGGTTTACATCCAGTTTGGCCATAAACCTTCCACTCTTTAATCCATCTTTCTCTTCTCCTGGACGATTAGAACAGGCAGTATCTGTTTTGGATTGGGTCAATCGTATATTATCCCATTCTATTTGTTTTAATCGCTTATATTATTTATAGAAATATTATTAAAAATGATTAAAATATTCCTATCTTTTCTAAAGCAATTGTAAAAATTGTGTTGGTGATAAAGAAAAACTGACGAATAGTAAAACTATCTCTCTGATGATGAGTTGTCCAAATCCTTGTTCCTTGTAGCGTACACTATCTATTCTTAGCAGTCTTCTAGGTAATCAGCAATCTTACAACAAATTGTTGCGAGCCTATCGTCTTTAATGATCTCCTTCAAATGCAAGTATCGTTCAAATTATGCTAGCCTCTTCTTCTCTCGATAAACTGAATCTCTCGTTCTGGCCTGAACAGTGACTCTTGGAATATAAGTAGAAAATTACAACTTACAATATTTTACTGGATCAGCTTCTGTCAGATACACGTACTCCACGAAAACTCACAAACATTCACTTCTACTGCTTCCTACCTCTGGGGAACCACCAGAGAACAACGACTGTTCGCCTTGCACCCTTGGAAAACAACCGATTATCATTTTTCCCTCAAAAGTCTAGCTAACTCTCATTCTTACAAACCATCCCACTTTTTTCAATCTCCTCCAATCAAAGCTCGTCATACGTATCCCCATCTCTTCATTCAGATAACAAACAACAATTTTTACCTACAATTATAAATTTCCTAAAAACTATTTACATGCTAATCGGTTTCTACAAATTCTTAAGAACTAACGGAGAAATAGTATAACACATGTATACTACCAGTTTGTACCTACGACTTGGAGACAGTAGCCCTTACCAAAAATTCTGCTAAAAATTAGAAACAACGCAAAGAGCAATGGAACGAATCATGCTTGCAATATCACTAAGAGACAAGATTAGAAATACCGAGATAAGACGTAGAACAAAGACTAGGGATATTGTGGAAGAAATTACAAAAATGAAATGGCGTTGGGCAGGTCACGTAGTCCGATATAATGACAATAGGTGGACACGGAGAATTCTAGAATGGAGACCAAGGACGACAACAAGAAGCATGGGAAGACCTCAAAAAAGATGGGTAGATGACATAAGAGCAGTGGCAGGCAAACAGTGGATTAGATTGGCGCAGGATAGAGAAAGATGGAAGCAATTGGGAGAGACCTACATTCAGGAGCGGATGGAAAATGGTTGACAAAGAAGAAGAACGGAGAAATATATTTACTAAATATTCATTCTATTGTCTTATCCACTGTACAAGCAAGTCCATTTGGAAAACCCGCTCGCATTGTTCATGGTTTCACTAATTGCACTCATGTCACTCAAATATATTTTACAAAAGAAATAATTTATGTATATCTGTAAAATTTTTTTACTACAGGTAATCCAGGATAATGGAATTTCATTTCTTCGAAACATCTTTTATAGTTGATTAGTCGAATTATTTGAATTGTTATATTTTGTACTTTGAAATATATTAAGCAAACCAATATTATTTTCGATTTTACATAGCATAACAATATATATATATATATATATATATATATATATATATATATATATATCTCGGTTTTAAAACGTCTTGCGACGTTGTCCGATGCCTAATTTCCATGACACTACCATCATAGCTATTTTAATTTTATTCACTGCCACCCTAAATAGCATGCTTGTATCTACACCATACCAGTCTCGCAAGTTCTTCAACCATGAGGTTCTTCTTCGTCCTGGACTGCGTTTGCCTGCTATTTTTCCTTGCATGATGTTTTGTAGCAATCTATGTTTGGGACCTCTCATTACATGTCCGAAATATTCCAGCTTTCTCTGCTTGATGCTTTTTATGATCTCAGTAGTCTTGCTGAGACGTTCTAGTATTGTGGAGTTACGAATCTTCTCCACCCAGGAAACTTTTAAAATTCTTCTATAGCACCACATTTCGAAAGCCTCAAGGCGATTTAGATCGATTTTATTCACAGTCCAGGACACGACAGCATAAAGTAAGACCAAGAACACGTAGCAGCGAAGTAGGCGGATCCTTAATGCCAATTTTAGGTCTCTGTTACATAACACCTTGGACATCCTTCTAAAAGCAGCTCTAGCCTGCTCTATTCTGGATCTAATTTCGCCGTGATTTTCTGCATTACAATTTAATTGCTTTCCAAGGTAGACGATTTTATCAACTTGCTCAAGTTTGATATTAATTACATATATAGACGGTTTTATATTCTGTTGTTTACTTATTACGAGTATTTTGGTTTTCCTTATGTTAAGATCCAGACCTGCCTCCCTACAACTCTCAACGACACTATCAAGTAGTGTTTGCAGATCTTCTTGACTAGAAGCTAGGAGTACTGTATCGTCCGTATATCGTAAATTATTGATGACTTCGCCGTTCACAAGTATTCCTTCTTGTTTTTCAGAAAGTGCTTTTCTGAAAATTCTTTCGGAGTAAACGTTAAAAAGCAGGGGTGACAAGAGGCATCCCTGCCGTACTCCTCTTTTAATATTGAGAGCTTGTGATTCCACACCATCTACTAAAACTGATGTTGTTTGATTCCAATATAAATTTGTAATTATTCGAACATCTCTGCCGTCCAAGCCAATGTCTTTTAGAGCTTCGATCAATATAGAGTGCTTAACACGATCAAATGCCGTTTGAAAGTCAATAAAACAACAGTATATGTCTACAGATATATCACGACATCTTTGAGCAAGTACGTTCATTCCAAACAGTACCTCTCTCATTCCAAATCCGTTACGGAAACCAAACTGAGTGTCATTTATTGTAGATACGACCATGTATTACCCTCAGAAAAATTTTCAATAAGTGATTTAACAAACTGATGGTTCTATAATCAGCACAGGTTTTTGCTGTTGTCTTCTTAGGTAGAGCTATAAACAGTGAGTTAGACCAACCATTAGGTAGTTGTCCGCTGGTATAAATGGTATTGAAAAACGAAGTTATAGCCTCTAAAACATTGCTATCCTTTATAAGCTTATATATTTCAGTTGGAATTTCATCAGGACCAGTCGCTCTGCCATCTTTTGATGATTGTATGGCCTTTGTAACCTCACAGCGTGTTATTAGGGGTCCGTCGCAGTTAGTAATATCGGAAGGTGAACTACTCCTATCGTCTTCGAATAGGTTCGTGACGTAATTTTCCCATTCTTTAAGTTTGTCCTGTACTTCGAATATTACTTTACCATTTTCATTCTGTAGCAATGCATTTTGTTTTTTATTGAAGATACCAGCCGCTTCTTTTACTTTTTTATACATGTTAAACGTGTCGTATCTTTTTTCGAGTTCTTCAATGTCATGACACTGTTTGGCTAGATGTTGACTCTTTGCTTCTCGTATTTTACGTCGAATTTCTTTTTGTATGCTATTGTAAAGTGTTTCGTTGGTTTTTAGCTAGTCCTCGTTGTTCCATCAAATCCAGTATATCATCTGTCATCCAAGCCTTCCTTTTTGGCTTTGACCTGCCTTGTAAATTTCTCACACAGATTTCTTTTACTGTCGTTACGATTTTATTTAAGCCCTCATCAACGTTTTCACCAATATTTTCCCAATTTAAATTTTCGTTCAGTTGTCTTTGAACTGATTCCTTAACTTTCTCGTCTTGTAGTTGGGCTGTATCAATATTTTTGCGAGACTTCTTTTTGATCACCTTTTTTAATTTTAATTGGGTTACAGCTACTATGGGATTGTGATCGGACCCAATGTCAGCACCTGGATAAGTTTTAACTGATTTGATGCAGTTTCTAAATCGATTTTTTATTAGAATGAAGTCGATTTGATTCCTAATAATTTTGTCCTCTGATTCTGCATTTGACTTCCAGGTGTAGAGTCTTCTCGGTGGTAGTTTAAAATGGGTATTCGATATAATGAAATCGTGTTCTTGACAGAACTGGACAAGTCGATCTCCACGTTCGTTTCTGTTTCCCAAGCCATATTCCCCCACAATGTTCAAACAGCGTCCTTTGCCGACTTTAGCGTTAAAATCTCCGAGGACTATGGTATTTTCTGCTGCTTTGACAAGATCTAGAGCATCAGTAAGATCTTTGTAGAATGCTTCTAATTTTTCTTCATCACTAGATGATGTTGGGGCATAGACCTGAATTACGTTGGTAATGAACGGCTTTGAACTAAATTTTACTAGCATTACTCTGTCAGATATGGGAATATAAGTTAAAACTGATTGAGCTAAGTATTTTGCTACTACGATTGCAACTCCATTATAGTGATTGGCATCTGTATTTCCGGCATGGTACACTTGATATCCATCTACGTCACATACTCCTGATCCCGGCCATCGCATTTCGCTTATTCCGAGGATGCTGATTTGCATTCTTTTCATTTCTTTTATGGCATTGTATATTTTACCTGACTCAAACATGCTTCTGACGTTCCATGTGGCTATTTTGCTAGGATTTCGCATATTAACGACCTGAGAGGCCCTGCAGTCTTGAGATTGTCCTCTCTTGCCGGATCTTGGATTCCGAGATCCATGATCATTAATGTTTTGACTTAAATTATTTACAGCCATGATAGTTAAAACTAGAAGTGCCACAAGGCCTTTAATGCAGTAGTTCTCCTTTGCTTTCTGCATCCTTATGCCGTAGACTAATTTGTAGTTTTATAGTTCTTCCGCCTTCGGAATCAATTTCTCAATTCCAGGACAAAAGAGTGCCCTGCCACTTACCAACTCGTCCGCCCGAAGCCGTTGGTCAGTAAGTGGGGGATTGCTTATACCGACAATCGCTCGGACGCCAGAGCCTCGTTTGTTGTAAAGCAGGATGCACCGGATGATCAGAATCAAGATCATCACACGGGCAGGTGAAGTTGACATTTTGACAGGAGAGGCTATATATTGCGCATCACAGTCCCTTACATCCCATTGGCCCTCTCTAAGATCTCTTGCGCTCATCGCCTTCATTACTCTCCCTCTCTCCAAGATTTCTTGGTTCTTCCTCTCTTTCTGCGGTTTGGTGGTACCCATTGCATAATTATTTTTGGGAGTCTTGAGTTATCTATGCTCTGGACGTGTCCGTAACATATCAGCTGTTTTCTTTCTATGTCTGTTGTTAGAGAGCCGTCAACCCCATTCGGTGTCTTATCTCATCATTTCGTATTCCTTCTCTGCGTGACACTGCTACTGATCTTCTAAAAGCGTCCATTTCTACTGCCTCCAGTTTTCTTCTGTTGTTTTCGGTTATTAGCTTAGACTGCTTTTAATAAGAGATTCGTAGATATTGTGTTCTCTTCTTTTTTCTATTTCATGACTCCACAGTACGCTGTTTAGACAACCTATTGCTTTTCTGGATTAGGTTATTCTTTTTTTTATTTCTTCATCATATTTCCCCGTTGTGTCAAAAACGATTCCTAGGTATGTATAATGGTCGCAGGGCATGATGATTTTCTAATGTGATGTTCGATAGTTCGGTACCTATTGGTAGGTATTTTGTTTTTTCTGTATTAATTTCTAGTCCCCACTTTTTATCTTCTTCTTGTAATTTCCTTGCCATGTACTCCAAATCATCTTTATTGTTTGCTATAACAACCTGGTCATCAGCAAACTACAATGTATACAAGCAAATCTTTCCAAGGGTCTACGCCCATGCCTCTGCATTTTCGTTTCCACTCTTTCAATGCTTTTGCAACATTTATTTTAAACAAGGTCGGTGATACACAACCCCCCTGACGTAGACCTTTATTAACCAGGAAGATTTGGAATAGCCTGTTTCCAGTTTTTATTTGTGATAACCTCTTCATACAAATTTGTTAAGGCTTCTATTAAGGTGACACTAATATTCGCCTGTCGTAATACGTTCCAGAGTTTGTTTACAGGAACTGTATCGTACGCATTCTGCAAGTCAATAAACATGAGGGGGGTTTCTTGATTTGTGCTTAATTTTTTTCTATTAGTTGTTTGAGGCAGAAGATATTATCAGTACAGCTTCTTCCTGTTCGAAAACCGGATTGTTCTTCTTCCTCTTGGTCTTTGTATTCCTTCTCAATGCGGTCTCTAATTATTCATCCATACAAACGGCTGAATGTACTAGTGACTGATATCCCTCTATAGTTTTCACATTTAAGTTTATCTCATTTCTTATGGATCAACGAAATATAAGCAATGTTCCACTAGTCGGGTACAAGAGAACCATTTATAAATTGAATTATGCACCAAGTGACGGTTTCAAACAATTTTTGTGATCCACATTTTATTAGTTCGGCTGGTCCTGGAGACCTACCGTTTTTCAGTTTTTTTTTATAGCTTGTCTAATTTCTGTGACTTGTATTCTTATATCTTCTCCTTCAATATTAACCTCTGTTGGTGATTGAGTTAAGTATTCGTCCCTATTTTCTGTCAGTAGTTAACCATAGTACTTTTTCCATTTTTGTGTGGATATTAATTGAATGTTTGTGCTCTTCCTTTCGTTAGTTCTTATTTTACTGAGAAACTTTCATGTTTCTGTACATTTTCTGCCTCCCAGGTAGGTATTATTTCTTGGCACTTCTTATCCCACATTTCTCTTTTTGCTTTTACTGTTATTCTTCTTGTTATTATTTTGAGTTCCAGGTATTAATCTCTATCTTTTTGTTGTTTACTGCTCAGCCATCTGATATACGCATGCTTTTTCTCTTCTATGAGTGCTTCTGTTTCTTTGTTCCACCATAGTTTTTCACTTTGTCTTTGAGTGTTAGAGCGAAGTGCTTCTTCTGCAGCTTTGTTAACGCTAACGACTACGTTTTTATATACCTCCTTTACTCTTGATGTTTCAGTTATATCCAGTAGTTTGTCATCCAGTCTTTGTTGATATAGTATTCTTGTACTCTCTTGGGTCAAACTATCCAAATTATAACTTCTTTTTTCCAAAGTTTCTTCTTGTTGGGGTTGACAATTTGTTTGATTATGTGTTATTTTATATCTAAATAGACAGCTTACTTTTGATTATACGACATAATGATCTGAACCACATGTTATTCCTCTGTATGCTCTTGTGTCCTGTACTTGCATATTAGTATTTTGTTTTAAGATGACACAGTCTATAAACTAGACTGGTCTAAAAAATCCAGTGGTTATTTTTAATTGATGGTTTTCACATATTTCAATTAGCCTCGCACCATTATTATTCTGGTTTATTTCTCCGTATGGACCTACCACCTTATTATCCACGTTACGCCCTACTCTACTGTTCAGGTCTCCCATAACTACCAATTCTCTTCTATTTCCAAATTTCATAATTTCGTCGTTAACTTTAGAAAAGAACTCATCTTTGTTTGTGTAAGGTTTATCATCACTGATTGCATAAATCCCAAATATGGTAATAAATGTTTCTTTCATCGTTGTTTACTCTTATTATATTTTCGTCTATTGCTTTAAAGTCAGTGATTTTATGTTTATGTTTTTTGTGTATTAGAACGGATACTCCTCTTTTCGCTCTCTCGTGTTCCGTAAACGATGCAATCTTTAGGCTTTTTGATATTTTTCTAATTTTTGCAAGTGACAGGGAACCGGCCTGACGTCTTAACCCCCTACCTAGAGGACCGGGTAGTTTGTAATCCAGGTTTGCTTCCTTTAGACTAGATGTCTTCCAGGACTATAGAGACTGTTCTTCCCTTAACTCGGTTCTTCCGCTTTCGGGACCATTGAATTTCTCTCGTCCACTCCGAGCAAATCTCGTTTGCTACGTCCACCGTTGACCTTCTCCTGTAATCCTAGGCAGGAGCCCTTACAGGGTACTATCATCCGGGCCAGATAAACCCTGGTTTTTTTACGAGGTTGTTACTCCTTCCCCATCCTTCTTTATTGGGACCGGCAACATAACAGCTGAACTTCTCAATTCCCCCAGCCGTCATGCAGGCGGAGTTAAATCAAACTTTGTTAGTTAAAAATGTAATTATCATTAGCATAAACACAATATTTAACTTAGACATGCCACAAGAACACAGTTGTAGAACCAAATAGAATTTTCTTTTATATTTCTTAATATCTCTATAGTTCACTAAAATATAAGTTCTTCATTTATATTTTCATTAAAAAATTATATTTTAGTGTCAATGTGTATTTCACGTAAAGATATTTTAGGTTAATATTTGATTATTTGAACAACTACTACTACTACTACTATCGGTTTACAGCGTTCTCCGACGCCTTCTGACTCCTAACCACCATTCTTCTCTATTCAACCATAGGCCTGGAGAGATTTCTTTGTCCTCTAGTTCTTTTTCAATTCCCTCTCTCCAGCTTCTTCTCGGTCTTCCTCTTTTCCTTCTACCTTGTGGTGTCCACGTCAAAATCTGTTTTGGAATCCTGTCATCTGGCATTCTCTGTACATGGCCGTACCATATTAACTGTTTTGTTTTTATGTCCTCAACTATTGTATGCTTGACTCCCATCATTTCTCGTATTCTCTCATTTGGTATCCGATCTCTTCTTGATTTGCCTGCTGCTCTTCTCCAGAAGTTCATTTCTGTTGCTAATAACAGTTTCTCTGTTCTTTGTTTCATTGGCCAAACTTCACTGCCATATGTGATTACACTTTTAAGTATGGTGTTGTATATGAGTTGTTTGTTCGCTTTAGATATTGTTTGGTCCCACAGAATGCCGTTCATTATGGATATGGCTTTTCTACCCTGTATCTTTCTGTGTTTTATAGCAACATCGAGTGTTCCATCTTGAATTATCTTCATACCCAAGTACTTGTATTCATCACAGTTTCTAATTTCTACCCCATCGTCTAATATAATGGACTGTTTTGTCCCTCCAATACACATGGCTTCAGTTTTCTTAATGTTGACTTCGAGACCCCATTTGTTATATTCTTCTATTTGATTATTTGAAAATAATAATAAAGTTATTTGTGACGTAGGTTGTTTGTATGATCTTACAGGATTTATGGACTTTATTTTTCTTTGTAATTCCACATACACTCCTGGTCGTTTTGGTTACTACAAAAAAATTGACATTAATTTCTACATTCTTTACATCGATCTAAAATCGATGTGATTTAGTTTAAACAAGCAGTTGGTAATAATTCAATCTTATAAAGTGCACATAGATAAACATAAACAAAAAAGTGTGATTAAAGCAAATAAAAGTTAAATAGGGATTAAAATTTGAATTGTGCAAATTAAACTGTCTGTCCTTTAATGCTGTCTAGAGATCTTGCTGACGCCTCTGGCTTTTAAATATAAAATTTAATATCTGGAAATTTCATACGATTTTTAAACAGTGTGTTTGCGTAGTCTGATAATATTGAAATAACCTTGTGATATAACCAACCGATTAAAAAGCAATATCAAAAAATATGCTTGAAGTAGTGAAACCCTAAACTTAATATTTAAAAATTTTATGTCGGTCACTCGCTCAGTAAAAGAAAAGCAGCAACATTGACCTTGTTCTAAACTCTACAAGACTATACCAAATCAAATTTTATTAATAGATACTATTGAAATATTACACTTTCTGGCCAAAATATTTAAAGTTTGTGAAACCTTTAAAATAAGTACTTTATATTTTTTTAAAAGTTTTAAGAAAATATATAACACAACAAAGGATTTCTTGGGGAATGGTGCTTTCCTCATATTCTCTTATATATCTTGACCAACATTGGAAAGATGTACTAGAGAAAAGCAGACTAAAACTGGAGGATACAATTAATTCACTTGAGGCGAATAAAGTTCATTCAATAAAGTTCAGAATAATTTCAGTGCAAATGGTTACACCGTTTATTTTTCTGGAAATCAAGACCATATGCATCGAAATGGAGTAGCAATAATTATCAAACAGCATATTAATAAGTATATCACTAACTTCATCCCAATATCAGACAGAGTAAATTTAATACAGCTGAATGCTAAACCTGTAAATATAAATATCATCCAAGTTTATGCTTCCACTGCTGACGCAGATGAGCAGAATATTGAAGAATTCTACCATCAAATAGAAAAAGTGTTAAAAATAACAAAAAAACACGAAGCAATAATAATTATGGGTGACTTTAACGCTAAAGTTGGACAGAAGATGACGCAGGGCATCACCGGAAAGTTTGCCTTGGGAGAGAGAAATCAAAGAGGTGAACAGCTAATAGAATTCTGCCAAGAAAATGACTTCGAAATTACAAATACCTGGTTTCAACTTCCAGAAAGGCGTCTTTACACGTGTAAATCTCCTCAAGCTGGACATCAAGGCAGAATAGTACGGAATCAAATAGACTACATCCGAATAAACCACCGATTTCGAAACAATATTAAAGATGTAAAAACTTACCCCGGCGCTGACATAAACTCAAATCACAATTTACTCTGCTCCAAAATACAAATTAAATTGAAGAAATTAACAAAGCCAACTAAGCCTTGTAAGATATATCTCGACCCCCTGAAAAACCCTCAAACGCCCGAACACATATCACAGCAAATAAATAGTAAAATACACAGAATATCAAATATACCAAACGAAAACAGAACCATTAACGAATGCTGGTATGCCATTCAAAACTTGATTTTAGAGAACGTACAAGAGTCTTTGAAAACACCTACCATGTTGGCAAAAAATGAGTGGATGACACAAGAAATTCTAGATCTGATGGAAGTTCGACGGCAACACAAAAATAGAGATATTATCAAATATCGTGAAATTAATAAACGCATAAAAAGAAAAATTAAGCAAGCCAAAGAATCCTGGCTTGAGAATTTATGTAAAGAAATATAAGACCTCCAAAAAAAGCATGACAGCTTCAACCTGCATAAGAAACTTAAATATACTGCCGGAATTAGAAAACAGAAAAATGCTCACATACTTAAAAGCGCGGACGGAAAAATTTGTGATCACGAACAACAATGCAAAGAATGGGAGAGATACATCACTGACCTTTTTGACGATGCTTCTAGAGAAAATGCTCCAAATACTGCCTGTGACAACCAGTTGGACAGAGGTCCCAATATACTGAATTCGGAAGTCGAAAAGGCAATACAGCAAGCCAAAAACAATAAAGCACCTGGACCAGATCAAATCCCTGCCGAACTACTTAAACTTTTGGATGAGGAAAGCATTGCCTGCTTAACCACTTTCTTCAACAAAATTTACAACGAAGGAAAAATACCAGATGATTGGTTAGAGTCACTGTTTATAACATTACCAAAGAAAAGCAGGCCCACCAAATGCAGCGATTTTAGACTAATTAGTTTGATGAGTCACACACTGAAGATACTCTTACGAATTATACAAAACCGAGTATTCCTTCTATGCGAAAGTAAGATGGGTGATAAGTAATTTGGATTTAGAAACGGTCTAGGAACTAGAGAGGCACTAGTCTGTATGCGCGTTCTATTACAAAAAAGTTGTGAATTCCGAAGGAATGTTTATGTTTGTTTCATCGACTTCGAGAAGGCGTTCGACAGAGTCCAACACAATACACTTTTCGACTTCCTACGGGCAGCAGGACTTGACCACTATGATATAAGACTGCTGAAATACTTATATTACAATCAAGTAGCCTCTATCCAAATTGGAGACAGTCCCACTGAAAAAATACCCATCAAACGTGGAGTACGGCAGGGTTGTGTTTTGTCACCCACTCTTTTTAATCTGTACTCTGAAGAAATCTTTAGGGAGGCTTTGGATGACAGACAAGAGGGAGTAAGACTAGGTGGAGAAGTAATCAACAATATTAGATACGCTGACGATACAGCCATTCTTGCAGAAAGTTTACAAGATCTTCAAACATTACTAAATCTAGTCAGTGAAGCAAGTTATCGGAGAGGCCTAAAAATCAACATTTCAAAGACAAAGTGGATGGCAGTTGGAAAGATCCATATAGATCAAGGTCTGCTTTCTCTTAATGGAGAAGAGATAGAAACGGTAAATCATTTCAAAAACCTTGGCAGCTGGTTAAATGTAAATTGTGACTCTGCTGAAGAGATAATATTCAGGATCGAAATATCACGTAAGGCGTTTATGACCTGGAAACCAGTTTTATGCAACAGAAACCTGTCAATGAATATTCGCAAGAATGTGTGGTCGATCCTATTGTATGGTTGTGAGACATGGACGTTAAAAACCACAATGCTAAACAAGTTGGAAGCATTCGAATTGTGGTGCTATAGACGAATCCTAAAGATATCGTGGGTTTTGCACACTTCCAATGAAGATGTTCTTCAAATGATCAATTCAGAACGTCTGCTCATAAACACCATAAAGAGGAGAAAAACAGAATACTTCGGCCATATAATTAGAGGACCTGAATACCATTTACTTCGCCTTATAATACAAGGAAAAGTGGAAGGAAAGAGATGGATTGGTCGAAAGAAACTTTCATGGCTGCGTAATATTAGACAATGGTGTGGTTTCACAGTAGAAAAATTATTTCGCGTAGCAGCCGACAGAGAAAGGTTTCAGGAAATTGTAAACATGATGACGGCCAACGTCCGAATACGGACACGGCACTCAAAGAAGAAGAAGAATAAAGTTATGCGATAAAGAAATGAAATGATCACTACCATTAGCAGTTTATTTATTAAGTTAGGCTAAGAATTATTTACAAATGTGAGATAAATAAATAAATATACATATATAAACAAAGACAGATATAAATGTAAATATGCAGTTGTTTATATACTAAACATCAATATTCAGATTCCTCAGCCTTTGATTGCATCTAGTAATAATTCTGCAAAATCATAATGGTCGCCGCAGTACGGTTTAATCAATGTAAGACTCCATGACGTAGTCTGTCTAAGTAATCCGAAGTCGAAATGTGGTATTTTGGTACGTCCTGTCTAAATATGATTATGTAACCTTGTGTAGACCTACTGTGATATTTGATTCGATTCTGAGATTGGTATCCATCCTGCTGTCCATTGTCTGTATAATTCAATTTCTTCAATTATGGGTGCAGTTCTGATAGCAGGTTGTCTAGCACTCGCTAGAGTTGTAGCGTGATATATGGGATATCTTGAAGAATTGGTAAGTGTTAGTGTACGGAGATGTTTCCGTGTTCTCCGACCAATTCTATTATATCATCATCATCATCATCATCATCAGAAACAGCAGAATCATCGATAAGCCTATATTTATTCACGGATGAACTTCATAGAAACTTTTCCACTTATTTTTATGTTGATCTTTTTGCAATCAATTAATGTTGATGCGCTTTATATCATCCGGCCATCTAGTCAGTGGGCGTCTTTTGCTTCGATATGCCCCTTATCTTGGTCACCCTTCAAAAGTCGACATTCGACTGCATCCGTAACTCCTGTTCTTCCTCCTATGTCTGTGTTTGGTACTATGTCTCTGATGGTAATGCCCAATATTAATCTTTCCATCGCGTGTTGTCTAACTCTTATTTTATTTATTGTTCTTTTCGCCAGAGTTAGTTATTCTTAGCAATATGTTAGAATGAGCAGACCACATTAGTTAAATACCTTTCTTTTCAAACAGACTGGAATATTGGACTTAAAAATGTTGTTTAACCTGCCAAAGGTAGCCCATGCGAGACCTACCCTTCATTATATTTCAGTTTGTCTGAATATCCCAGCCTAAGCGAAACTTATGGCTAGGACATTCAATTTGAATTTTGTCGCTAACTATAAGATTGGTGATAAGTTTCGTCTTTGAGGTGTTAATTTAAAGAACGATTGTTTTTGACACGTCATATTGTAACGTTGTTGCTCTCAACAAGTCCTCACAGACACTTCGTCTAAGGGCTAGCCATCCCAGTTGAGTCCTACGTTACCATGTAGCTAATTCCGTTTATATCGTAAAAATACTAGTTTTTTAAAATCAAAGATGTATAATAATTTAAAATTAATTTAACTACATAAAGGTTTCTTACCCACGTATTTAGTGGCTTCAAACTTGAAAATGCAGATAGCACTGATAATGGAATAATTATTCCAAAGATGTTCTGTAATGTATCCCCATAGGTTTTTTATATTAATACACCTTTTATAAAGGATTTTTTTTAATAAAAATTTTTGTAATTTATGGTATACAGCCAACTACAGGAATTAAGTTTCCTTGTTAATTTTTATCATTTTTAAATTTTTGTACGGCTCTAAAATTTCATTTTTTAAATGTACAGTAAATATAATTAGTTAATATTCTGTTTCATTTGTCCCAGATAAACCTCATTTGTAAGATTTTTTAGATAAGATAAGTCATTCCTACATCTCAGAGATTGAGCTAGACGAACCTTAAACAGATTGGCTGGCCACCGTTTCCGATAAGTAGTTATTTTTTACAGTGTTTTTAGCATTTTTTTAACCTTACCAATAATATTAGATATTAACTGGATGTCATCGGCAATTTTTAGATGGTTCAGATCCTCTTCAATTATATTAATTCCCATATTATCCCTCTACCAATTCTACAGTGCATGGTAAATCTGGTGAAGTGGTCTTCTTCTTCTTCTAATGGCGCTACAACCCTCTGTGAGTCTTGGCCTACTTAACAATGTTCTTCCATTCTACCCTGTCGGATACTTTCCTTCGCCACTGCCTGATGTTCATGGTTTTAAGATCCCTCTACGTCGTCTATCCATCTTTTACGGGGCCTTCCTACTGTTCTGTTTCCTTGGGGCTTCCATCTCTGGACTACTTTTACAGCTCGATCATCTGGCATTATTTCTAGATGACCAAGCCAGTTTAGTCTTTGTGACTTTACAAATCTAACAATATCTGCGCTCTGCATTAGTTCATTAGGTCGTGGTTCATTTTAATTCAATCAGTAGTTGGGAGGATCCACGTTTCACATCCATATGTGAACACTGGTCTAATGACTGTTTTGTAGATTCTAAGCTTAGACTCACGATTCAGTAACTTACTTTTCTTTATGTCTTTGTCTGTATAAAAGCACTTATTACCGCTAAGAATCCGTGCTTGTATTTCTTGACTAATGTTGTTGTCATTTATTATTGAGCCTAGGTAGGGAAAAGTGGAGGCATATTTATAGGTATGGTTGACTCCCTTCAGATTCTCATGTTTTATAGGCACTAAAGTGGCTATAGGCTAGTAAGATTGAAAATACCTAGAGAGATCCTTTAACTGACACTCCATAAACTAAGAATTCTCGGTAAATTTATATAAATTGAGGCACAATGTTTGATGGGGTAACTAGTGTTGGGATAGGTAAAGCAGAAATTGATAGATTTCATGTAAAATTACGAGTGTCTCACTGCTTAATTTTTATTTATTCTCATTAGTGTTGGATCAAAAATAGCAGAGAAATTTCAAAATTGCAACCTTAGTATTTATTGTATGCTAAAATTCTGGTGCCTCCTCGGGCCCAAACATGAATTGCAGTGATTTTTTGTTGCCGATCAAAACAATGTTACAATTTGGGATTACTAATCATAAAAAAAACAAAAAATAAAAAAAAAACCTTTTGGTTTTTTCAAAAATTGTAATATCACTAGTGATAGATACTTTGGATCTAGACTGACAACAAATTAAGATTCACTTATTATTTTTATTGATGAAATTTAGTAAAACAATTGTATTGACACTACAACATAAAAAACCTTGCACCGGACACAATTGACAAACCTCAGGTTGTGGCATCCAGGATACCTACATTTTGATCTTGATTTTTGGCTTTCATTAACGAATTCTGGGAGGTTTTTAGCTTCGTTTGGCCATAAGCGTTTATCAGGGATTGGTGTAGTCTTTTTTCTTTTTCTGGTTACATTTTCAATTTCTTCGTCACTTTCGTCGGATGTGGATTCACTTCTGTTCTTGGAGTACAAGAACGACCTAGCAAGCGAAAACTTAAATGACAGGTAAACTTAAATATGTTTTTTGGGAGTTTCTGCGGCTAAACAATTTTTCTTGTATTGTAGCCAACTAGCTGCAGTACAAAAATCAATAAATGAGTAAATACATCGTAATTTTCATTTATTTGTTCTACTGCTCATAAGGTACTATGATATAATCCAGCAAATCTACTTCACTCATGCTCTCATTGTAGTGCTTAATCACTGCTGGATGATTTATTTCTATATATTTTTTTATCTTTTACTGACCAGCGCCTACACAATCCTAAGGGTTCAGCTCCTAATTCTGATGAAGCCATATAGATTGCTTTGGATTCAAACCATTTTATAACACCTATTTTGTTGTCTTTGTTAACGAGCTTACCGTGCGAGCCTCTTCCCGATTTTCTTAGATCTTTATCTGTCTTAAATGTGACATCAGTTTTTGGTATTCTATTTTTCATTAGTGTTGCTGTTACATAAAGCTTCCGTTAATGTAATGCATCAATCAATATTTTTGACGTAAAATTTTTAACAACAAAAATAGATACATAAATGAAATGAGGTTGAATGCTCGAATAAATGAACTTTGAAAATAAGGCTATTATCGAGCACAAAATAATTAAATCAAGCCCAAGTACTTTCGCTTATAATAGCATCTTCAGGGGCATTTCGTCAAAATAAGATCTATCCAGCAAGCGTAGGAAGTTGAAACATTAAAACTAACATAAATTATACAAAACACTACACAAGTGTAGTGTTTTGTATAATTTATGTTAGTTTTAATGTTTCAACTTCCTACGCTTGCTGGATAGATCTTATTTTGACGAAATGCCCCTGAAGATGCTATTATAAGCTAAAGTACTTGGGCTTGATTTAATTATTTTGTGCTCGATAATAGCCTTATTTTCAAAGTTTAAAAATAGATACTCCTACTGGCAGAGTATCTGTAAGTTTTTAAACAACCCTTCCCCCGATATCCAGAAGTTCTGGTGTAAGTACCATTTTGTATTCAATAAATCTGTCTTTACCTTCAAACATGTAAAAATCAATTGGAAACACCTCCTATAGTCGTCATGATAAAAATTCTTCAATCCTAGAGGGTTAGGTTTTCCTCGAAAAACTGTCTGTCCAATATCAAATCTTCAGAATTCATATTCGAAATTGGACAGTATAATTTTATCACCCAGTAGACCGAATGAATTTATTTGTTATTAAATACACACACGTAGTTAATTAGGTTACATACACATTTGGTCAATTATCAATAATATAATTTGGACATCAGTCAAAAGTGCTGACAAAAGTTAAACAATTTACATAAATTAGATACACATATCACGCGAGGTCCGCGAATATATTGACCCAATTAAAACTTATATAAAACTAAGATCTCTTGCCTAGAGAAGCATTCAATCAATATTCACTCAACAAACTTGATAGTCTTCAACGATCAACTTCATCAGTCTCTACTCAAAGTAATCCCGGGTCAACACCCATAGTATACGTCTTATCAATAAACTCTGCTACTATTATTTGGTGTTTCCATTACAACTGAACGAACATCTTCACTGAGCTAACGAAGGGGAATTTGTTCACTGTCTCATTAATACTTTTCCATGGAAGGAAACCATTTGCTCGTCGATTGACACTTTTTTAGTTCTTTCATTATTCAGACAAGCCCTGTGAATTTGATCTAACAATGGTCTTACTTTCCAGAATCTATCATTTTTTTTAGTTTCCTTGGTTACAGAATCATCGTCAACAATTTTGATTCGTGTTCGAATGAAAAAAAAAAACGATTTCTTGTCATGTTGTCTGAAACTATTGGTACCCTGGTATCAAATGGATTCAAGCTGCACAAAATGTACACGGATCAGTATGCGGAAAATGGAGTATCGTATAATCCTTTCGTAAATATTTTGAAAATGAATTCAATATCTCCTTCGGCTATCCTCGCAAGGATACTTGCAGCACATATGACTCTCTGAAGTCTGAGATTTCCATATTGCAAGCAAAAGACCCGTCTAGAATATACTCCCAGTTGTCTGTGAAGTTGCGAAATAGGGAAATACACCTAAAGAAAAGTAAGTTTAATTTGGTATGGACATGTGAGAAGAACAGATCATACAAGGTGGATAGCAAAGATTTCGGATTGGAGCCCAATAGGAAGGAGGAAAAGAGGTAAGTAAAAAAGTAAGCGTTTCTATCAATTGAAGAGACTTTGCCGACAGAAGGCAATGAAGTCGACATCTTTTGAAGGAATTGCCATGGATTTTGAAAAAAATTTACCTTGCCCACAAATAACTACTAATGACGTCTACTACAGGCGTCAACTTAACTTCATCAGTTTTAACATTTATGTACTGTCTACTCAACAGGCGATTTTCTACAGGTGCGACGAGTCTGTAAAGCAAATAAGGCGAAGAAAATGGAGATGGCTGGGCCACACACTCCGTAGATCGCGAAATGACATTGCCAGGACAGCGCTGGATTGGAATCTCCAAGCCCGACGGAAAGTAGGCAGACCTAAGGGAACTTGGAGAAGGACAGTACTGGACGAAGCGAGAAAAATGGGAAAATCCTGGCTTGAAATCAAAGCACTAGCCAGAAATAGAGTTCGCTGGAGACACTTTGTGGAAGCCCTATGTTCCTCTTAGGAATCTTGGGACTATATATACGGCGAGTCTGTAGCAAAAAAGGGTCTGGAGCCGACGAGGTTTGCTCCATGTTGCATTATTTCGTATGCAACATATTGCCCCCAGCGGTGAAGGACTTTACGATATTTTGTGACTCTTGAGGAGGGCAAAACAAAAATTTCACGTTAATAAAGTTTTTGCACAATTTGGTAACCAAAGAAGGGAAGTTGGAAAATATCAAGGATGTTTTCCCGATTCGATGACACCGTGACATGAGTAATATTAAACAAAAGTCACACACTAAAACTCCTGAGGACTGGAGAGATGTATTCAGGCACGCCCGCGTGAAACCGACTCCTTTCCAAGTGGTAGATTGTGGCCTGGACCTAGACATTTTTCAAAATTGGACTGAACATGTTTCGTCTATTTACCTAAAAAAGACGTGTCTTTTCCCCACCAGACCAATAAGAGTCCTCAAAATAAGTGCCACCAGCAAGAATTTGGTTTACCACAAAGCCACGTACTCTGGCCCGTACACAAGCTCTCCATTATTGGTTCCACTACCACCTGCGAAAACTTTCTCGAAGACTTCGAAAAAAAGAAAACAGATAGCTCCAAAGCCAGTCGTGGAACTGAAAAGATCATACGATCCCTATCCCAATCCCTATTAAAGGCGCCAAACTCAAAGATCTGCTTCACTTGGCACAATTTTTGGATAACCCTGAAGCGCAGCGCTTTTACCAAAGCTTGAGGTCGGATGGACTTGCCTCAGAAGATGACGACAGCGACATTTACATCGAGGACCCTCCCATTGACACTGAAAACTCAGAAGCTGACCAGTGAATCCGCTAATAATCAACTTCAGTGACTTCCACAATATTTTTTGGAACCGTATTTTTCGTTCGTAAAAAACCTTTTTTTTTCGTAAATGTCGGGTGAATTTATTTTAAAACCTAGTAGATAAGTAGGCAGTTTACAAATAATTGTACAAAGAACGTTTTTGTGTAGATTGCGGATAATAAAATAAGTTTTTGCATTCTTCAAATAATATTTCATTCTCTCCATTGTTTGGTTTAGGGGTAAAAGAGAGAATAAAATAAAATATTAAATAAAATAATATCAAATAAAATTTCATTGAATAGCTTGAAAAATGGTTATCCGGGAAACTTACCTCGCAATACCTAAATAGCGATCCGGCAGAAATAATGACGGAATGGAAAAAAAATTTGAAGAATTCTTAAATGGTGAGGTGGACCACGAAGCAGTAGACAACTGGACGGTTGGAGAAGATGCGATAGTTGAAAGGCAGTCTACATAGGAGGAGGTGGTGACAGCAATACAAGAAATGAAAAATAACAAAGTCCTGGTAAAAATGACATATGCATAGAAATGGTCAAGTTTAGTGGAAAACAACTACAAAGAAAAATATATCAGCTACTAGTGCAAATATGGGAAAAAGAAATAATGCCAGTGGAGTGGTATGAGGTCCGCATATGCTCCCTGCATAAAAAAGGAGATAAACTGAAGTGTAATAACTATAGAGATATAGCCTTACTAGACACGGTATACAAAATATTGGCAAGAATATTGAGAAATAAACTAAATTGCTACACGAAAAGAATCCTACATGAGTATCAGGCCGACTTTAGAAAGGACAGATCTACTGTATTATACAGATCTACTGATTATTCAACTTGGTGTTAGAAACTGTAATAAAAAAATGTAACATGAAGGTAAAAGAAACGACCATGAAAAATGAGCACCAGTGCTTGGCATTTGCTGACGATCTAACGATCCTAGCAAAAACCGAAAAAGTATTAAGAAGAGTTGTGAAGAAAATCAACAAACAAGCACAGAACTTCGGATTGGAACTAAATATGTGATCATGGGATGGACAGAAAGGAAAAAAGAAGACTTTAGTATGAGGTCTGTAAGTGGTAAAAGCTATAGTTTTAAAAGGGTGGACAAATTTGAATACCTGGGTGTAGTTTTCAATAAAAATAAAAACGATTTTGCATTCTTTTGGCAAACGAAGCCAGAATAGCAAAAAGGAATAAAAAATTAGGTAGTTTAAAAGCCCTACTGAACTCAAAATAAGTTTCTAGACAAGGAAACTCAGAGCATATAAAACAGTAATTCGACCCACAACATATGCCGGTGAGACATGGACATTAAATATGAAGGAAGAGGATACTCTGGAAAGATCGGAAAGGAAAATATTGAGACGCATATTTGGAGGACGGAAGACAGAAGATGCTTGGGAGAGAAGAACCAACAATGAATTAATGGCTTTATACAAAGAACCTACCATTACCAATTTTGTCAAGGCACAAAGAATCAGATGGTTGGGTTATGTGGAAAGAGTGGCAGCAAACAGAATGCCTAAACTAGTAATAACCAGAAAATTAATCGGCCTTAATAGAAGAGGTAGGCCCAGAACGAGGTGGATTAGTGAAGTGGAGGAAGACCTTAAACACGTGAAGGTGAGGGACTGGAAAAGAAAAGCACAAAATAGAAGCGAATGGAAAAATATTGTACACCAGGTCCTTCAAAGTAGTTAAGAATGTTGTATACTTCATCTAATTTAGATAACGACTTACGTCATTATCTACGTCAGAGATCGAAGTTGACATAGTTGCCAAAGTATACAAAAATCCTGACTCCATTTTAAATCAAATAGGTCACATAATTATTGCAAAAGTATTACCATCTCTTTATAACGACTATTTAAATTCTTACGTGACATTTTTGAAATAAAACACACTAATTTTGTTCTAAAAAGAACAGATTTTATTAAATAGGTAAAAATATAAAACAAGAGGTATTCACTTTAAAATTCAAAATAATAAAGTACAAAAAGTGTCAACACCGCAACTGTCAAATAAGTGTTACCAATTTATGCCAAAATTTTACCTTCGTTCGATTACAGTTACAGTGTGTTCCGAACAAATGTTCTTGATAAAAACTCTTTATAATGGATTTATACAAATTAAATGAAACATATTATTGTGTATTTCTTTAAGTTAACATTAATAGAAATTTTTAAATATTATTTTTACGCGTATATAATAAAATATGCCTAGTGGCTGTAATGCCAGTGTACTCGGTAAAGTGATTCTAAAAAAGAACACACCTACAGCCTAAATATTTTGTGTTGGTATCATGTGACGTCACAGGCTATGACGCCGATGACGTGCATCGTTATATAAATTAGATGAAGTGTATATACATATTTAAGTTAAAGCTTTGTTTAAAATAATTTTAATTAGTTAATATTAGGATTATGTTTAAAAAAAGCCCTAGGCCTTAACGGCCTGTGTGTGTAAAAATAAATAAAAAAATATAGCAATTCACTAGAAATATACCTATAATGTGAAAAAAAATCATCGAAATCCAATTAAGGGTTCAACAGAAATATAGTTTCAGAATCATGGTCCATTAATTGAGGTGGTACGTTTATTTTGGAGAGTAGTATATATTCTGTTGGATTCCCCTGTTTTAACTCTCCTGTGAAGAAATATCTCTAAGTATGTCTTCTAACTATACACTAAACTTCACTACATTTATTTCTTACGAAATTAACTAAAAAAATTAGTAAATGGAAAATAACGATAGGAGGCTCAAGAAAAAGATCAATGATTTACAACAGTATATATTTCTCCAAAGATAAAACGAGTTTTCTTAGAGACAAGAGAAATAATAGAATATATTTAACTACTGCGGAATATGTTGTTTATTGTAATGTTTTAAATTCTTTCATAACATATGTCAACATAAACTTCTTCCGAATATCTGAACTTTTAAAAGTTCAACCAAACTAAAATTTTTCATTATTTTTTTAATTCATTCATTTCAACCTGTTACATTTATTCAAATAGCTAATAATTTGTAGAATCTTGCTGTCGGTTTTTCTAACGAAACTGGTTAAAATCGTACGTATCTCCTCAGGTAGATTCAGGTCCATTTAATTTTTTGTACAATAAAATTTAAATATAGGAAATATTTCTATAAAATCATTTAGTTAAATCGTGTGAAAAGTTTACTATAAAAATATTCTAATGAATGTGACATAGACCTTACCTGACGACCTTCAAGAATATTTCATTTGCCATATGTTATAAAAACCGATATAATAATTAGATAAGGTCAACAGAAAGCTAATTGACAAAACTGAGGAGAAAAAATAAACTAGGTCTTATGCGAATAAAACGGTCAATCTGACATTAGATTATTTTTCTTATTTATATGTTTTAGTTATTCCTTTTTTAGTTACGACTGAAAAGTCAATCAACAACGTTGGTTGGTTTGCAAATATTTGCAAATTTTTCATATAAGATATTGTATTTCCGGAATATTTCCGATTATAAAATGTTTTGTTTTGTTAAAAACACCTTCTGCATTTTTGGCTATTGTTTAGTCAAATGACAAATGAGTAATTCGTCTTCAACCTGATTTATTAGCTATTGCCCAATACTAAGAGCCTCTTCCTTTGGTGTTATTTTATTATCTCTATAAATATTCCTTAATACCAACACAACCTTACGTCTCATTAACCCTTTGGAACCCAATTTTTTTTTGTATTGTTACGATCTCGACTTTAATTATTTCTTTGTACTGGTAACCATAGAAGGTTTTTAAAGTATACCGAACCAAATTTTTACATAAAAAAAAAACAGAAAAATAGTGAGATATATATGTCCCAATGGGAATGTTGGCTGGGATTATTATGCCCGTAGGGTATATTGGTGCTGGGAATCAGCGAAATGAGATGGTCAGAGTCAGGATCATGTAAAAAGGATGGAAGTGTATTATATTATTTTGGTAACAGCACAGAAGACTCGCATCTCAAAAATGGTGTAGGTATTTTAGTAATATCAGAAATGGGTAAATGTGTGACCAATTTCGTACCATTCTCAGATAGAATAATATTACTCCAAATAAATACTCAACCATTTAAAACTAACATACTTCAAATCTATGCCCCGACTGCATATAGAAAATATGATGATGAAATCGAGAAGTTGTATGATCAGATCCAAGACATCTTACAGAAACTTAATAAATACGGAATTTTATATATTATAGGCGACTTCAATGCAAAAATTGGGGAAGGTCGACAAAGTCAGACTGTAGGTCCTTATGGTTTAGGACAACCTAAATCGAGGAGAGAGATTGTATGAATTTTGTAAAGAAAACGATATGATCATTGTAAACATCTGGTATAAACTACCCAAGCGACGACTATACACTTGGAAAGCCCCATTTGATGATGGTAATAGCCCTGAGTCTTCAAGAAATCAAATAGTCTATATACTTGTAAATGAGCGTTTCCGAAATGCCGTCAAAAAAGTCACTACATATCCTGGTGTAGATATTGGATCTGATCATCAACCACCCGTAGCAGATATTAAACTAAGGTTAAAATGAATTATTATTCCACTTATTCTATTTTGTGCTTTTCTTTTCCAATCCCTCACCTTCACGTGTTTAAGGTGTTCCTCTACTTTACTAATCCACCCCGTTCTGGGTCTACCTCTTCTTTTGGGGCCGATTAATTTTCTGGTTATTACTAGTTTAGGCATTATTTTTGCTGCCATTCTTTCTACATGTCCCAACCATCTGATTCTTTTTGTCTTGACTAAATTGGTAATGGTAGGTTCTTTGTATGAAGCCATTAATTAATTGTTGGTTCTTCTCTCCCAACCATCTTCTTTCTTCCGTCCTCCGAATATGCGTCTCAATATTTTCCTTTTCCATCTTTCCAGAGTATCCTCTTCCTTCTTATTTAATGTCCATGTCACACCGGCATATTTTGTTTATATATTATTTCAATTACTGTTTTATATATTCTGAGTCTACCTTGTCTAGAAACGTATTTTGAGTTCAGTAGGGCTCTTAAACTACCTAATTTTTTATTCCCTTTTGCTATTTTGGCTTCGAGCTCCCATTTCTCTTTCCCATTTTCATCGAAAACTACACCCAGGTACTCAAATTTGTCCACCCTTTTAATGAGGGACAATTAATAACGTTGTTTAGAATTTTAAACAAAAATAGCATATTAGCTCTCAACTTGCGGTTCTTCAATGTAGCAATGTTAAAATGAAACATTATTATAGAATAATTTATGAAATAATTTTTAGTATTTTTTATATTAATATGTGCTTTAAAAGCTAAAGATCTTAAAAACTCTGATAGCTCTCCAATCCATCAATGTATACTTGATGAAACGGGGACCAGACTTCTTCTTCTTACGGTGCCTTATCCATAAGGACGTTGGCCATTACATTTGCCCATTTAATCTTATTTGTAGCAGCCCTGAAATAGTTCTATGGAGGTCATGTTCGTCCATTGCCGTAGGTTTTTTAAGCCAAGAGTTGCGTCTTCTTCCTGGTCCTCTTTTGCTATTGACTTTGCCTTCGATTATAAGTTGGAGCAGTTCATACTTTTGATTTCTTATGATGTGACCAAAATATTGTGTTTTCCGTTCTTTTATTATAAGCATAAG
The DNA here is from genome assembly GCA_918026665.1 of Diabrotica balteata. Lineage (NCBI taxonomy): Eukaryota > Metazoa > Arthropoda > Insecta > Coleoptera > Chrysomelidae > Diabrotica > Diabrotica balteata. The sequence goes on from OU898276.1 coordinate 134,831,804, forward strand.
CTCTCTTTCCAACAGAGCAGTATTCAAGACCTGAGCGTACCAGATAGCAATACAATAATTTAAATACAATAAGTGAGAAATCATGAGTGTTGCGATAAATAATACCAAGATTACGAAATGCTGTTTCCTTAATTTTATGAAAATGGCTTCTAAATGTCAATGCATAATCCAATAATACACCCAAGTCTCTAATCTCAGTAACTGAATCCAAGAGTACATCATTAAGAATATATCTATTAGCTATTAGATTATTTATACGACCAAGGAAGTATGAGTTTTTGATAGCGTTACCAATATCGTTAATGAAAAAGTTTAAAAACAAGGGACTACAATGAGACCCCTTTGGTACATCAGAATAACAATGAAATTCTTTTGAAATATAATTGTTAATACGAACTTGCTGTGTACGACCCATCAGAAAACTTTTATTCCAATTAACAATGGGGTCACCAAAGCCAGATGCATGAAGTTCGTGGACCAAAAGATTATGATTAATCTGGTCAAAGGCCTTTGAGAAATCAGTGTAAACGCTGTCGACCTGAATTTGATTCTCAACTGCACCCAACAAGTATTGTTGGTAATTGACAAGGTTTGTTACAGTTGATTTCCCGTTAGAAAAACCATGTTGTTCATCAATAATTAGGTTTCTGCAAGCCCAGGTGAGATTTATCGATACCAATGTATCAAGAAGTTTCGGGATTGCTGATTGAATAGTTATACCTCTATAATTGTTAACACACTCGCGATTGCCAGATTTACAGATAGGTGTAAGAAAACTATTTTTCCAATATTGTGGAAATACAGATGATGAGAATGATAAATTGAAAATTTGTTGTAAAGGTTTACAAAGGGAAAAAATAAAGTTCTTAATAAGTGCTGCATGTATACCATCAGGCCCTGAAGAATATGTAGTTTTTAAACTGCTAATTCCCTCGAAAACATCAGTCAGACTAATCTTCAGACTCTAGAAATCCACATTATAGTCCAATTTAAAATTAGTTACATTACACTCACTATCATTATATAAACCTGAAAAATAGCTGGCAAATAGATTGACTATTTCATCACCATTCTGAGCTATTACGTCCCCACCTTTATTAGACATTACATTAGGATAAGCACTAGACCCACGTGTAGTACTAACATACCCCCAAAAAGAGTGGGGATTACTTGAAAGATTTGCTTGAATATTCTCTAAATAGTTCTTATAACATTCTGCTTGTAATGCTTTACATCTTTAACACCGAAAAGTCCCCATATGAGTTGCTTGATGCTTTAAAATTCTTGTGAGCTATTTTTTCTTCTGTACGACAAGCTCAATTAATTCTCGCGAAAACCAAACTGGGAACAAACATATTGATGGCATCATATAAAATATGGTAAAAATTTTCTAAGCAGCAATTTATATCTGATTCATCTAATACATTATGCCAAGAAATTGAGGCTGAATATTCATTTAAAACTTGATAATTACATTTTTTAAAATCATGATAGAAGACATCATAATTCAGAAACAAATTTAAATTGGCTTCATGTAACACTACAGTATAAGCTAAATGATGTTGCGAAGTATTCAATAGAATATCAGTTGAAATCGACACAACTGCATCTCTCTGAGTACAGAAAACTAGATCTAAAAATTTATTATTAAGGTTAGGCAAAGCATTTACTTGTGACATATTTTGAAAATTGTAACAAGTATAAATAATATTTGCTGGAGAGTGATAAGGACACTCAACCGTAACACCATTACTATCATTATCCCAGGATGCTTTAGGTAGGTTGTAGTCACCACAAATACAGAATTCATAATCACTGAATCTTTCCGCTAAGTCTAACATAAAGATGGAATGCTTCTCATATACTGACCCAAATGACCGTGGAGGAAAGTACACTGCACCAATGACTAACTTTTTTGTGCCACACATTACCTGTGTAAAAACATGTTCCACAGAGGAATCAATAGGCCTAACCAATTTTGAATTAAGGCGTTTATGGACAGCAATAAGAACACCACCACCACGAGTCTTTGAACTAGTTTGAGGGTCCCTGTCATGTCTATACACATTAAAGTCACTCAATCCCAATTCAGCATCTAAGATTCTAGGTGTGAGCCATATTTCAATAATAATAATAACATCATAATTAGAGAGTCACAGCATGTCTGAAATTCTAAAGTTTAGTGCACTTACCGCCAACATTCTGAAAATATAGCTCAAGGATCGTTTTTTTGAATTATTGCATTTACTGACAACGATTTTGGGTACCCCATTAAAGTACTTGATCTTTAAATCATTCTCACTCTGTGTTTTTCTGAGTTCTAACTCCTGATATACGGCCTTCACTTTCTCACGTTGTAAAAGAATAATAAGTACCACAAGAGTGGCTAAAGTCAGCATTTATAACCATTCCTAAAAAACAAGCAGCAATAGAGTGCTTTGATTATCGAACATTAAGCCTCATGAGTCATACTTTAAAAGTACTGCTGAAAGTAGTACATAAGAGAATATACGAAAGGTTAGAGAAGGATATTCGCGAGACGCAGTTCGGGTTTCGAAATGGAATGGGTATTCGAGAAGGATTATTTGACATTAACATATTGATTCAGCGATATCGCGATGTAAACGTTGATCTACACTTGTGCTTTGTTGACTACGAAAAAGCTTTCGATAAAGTGAGACATGAAACACTAATATCAATACTTATGAACAAGCGCATTGACAGTAAAATCATAAATATAGTGCAAACATTATATTGGACCCAAATTGCCATTGTTTAAATTGATCGGCAACACTCAGAAGAAATGAAGATCTGTAAAGGAGTTAGACAGGGATGTGTTTTATCACTACTTTTATTTAACTTATATTCTGAAGAAATTTTTCAAAACACATTCAATAATATCAAAGCAGGAGTTACCGTTAACGGAAAATTGATCAACAACTTACAATATGCAGACGACACTGTAATCATAGCAACGAGTTCTACAACATCTTATCGAAAGCTTAAGTATGAATAGAGCTGAGATGGGAATTACTATAAACGATAAAAAAACGAAGTACGTGCTAATTACAAAAAGACCACAAAATATATATCAACTATTGACAATCAATGGTAACGTGATAGAACAAGTAGAAAACTATCAGTACTTGGGAACTTTGATCAATGAAACCAATGATCACTGTAGAAATAAACATGCGAATAGAGATTACCAGATCAGCATTTATATGAATGAAGCCACTCTTAACGTGCAAAAATCTAAATTTGGAGATCAGACTACATACCATTCGCTGTTATATATTTTCAATATTATTATATGGAGCTGAGACTTGGACATTAAAAAATTTAAAAATAATCTTTCGAGCTTCTTTCGAACTCTGATTATGCCGCAGAGTATTAAAAATATCATGTACTGATAGAATTACACAAAGAGAAGTACTTAAGAGGATTGGTAAAGAAACAGAACTAATCACCACTATACAAACCAGAAAACTAGAATACCTAGGTCACGTGATGAGGGAACTAAAATATGAAATTTTGAGACTCATAATACAGAGAAAGATTCAACGCTGAAGATCTGTAGGCCGAAGGCAGAACCCATGATTGAAGAATCTACGTGATTGGTATCATTGCAGATTGATTGATTTGTTTAGAGCAGCAAGTTCAAAAATAAAAATAGCCATTATGATTGCCAGCCTCCGTAGGGAGACGGCACTCTAAGAAGAAGATAGATGTAGATGTTTCTTCGTTAGAATTATAATAGAATAGTGATTACTATCGTACGGCTTGAGTAATACGTTCCATAAAGGCATATGCGTTATTGATGGTTCGCATATAGATAGATCTATAAGAGAACCTTTGCCCGTTTTTTTGTCGAAACGGGTGTATTGTCTATGATTAAGTAGATTTAGGTTGAATTTTTCAGAAGGCATTCTATTTATCTACCAAAAGGTTTTAACTTTTTTGAACCCCAAAAAGGATTGTGTGCGTTGAAGTTTTCGACAATTAGTCGTGGAATAGATGCTTTGGTCTAAGAGGTCCGATATTTCATTATGGTAAAGTTCTTGGTTAATGGAATGTATATGTTGCATACAGAAAAGGTAGTACTCTGTAATCGACAATTACATATCTCTAAAAACAACTGAGAAAGACCTATTTAAACTTTCCACTGTAGGTGATCACCGAGTTCCAGTCCTAGTCCAGAGTTTCATTGAGTGATTTTTTAAAGAATTTGGGCATGGGAATGTTGCGATAAAAATAGTTTTACAAATGAACTTAAAGTTTATTAATAAATAAAACAGGATAGAATGGTAACTTCCCAGTAATTTGGAGTTTTGAAATTTATTTCAATAGCTAGTATTCCAAGCCCCACTCCTTTTAAAATAGGTATATCTTCCGGATTATTTTTATAAATTCGAATAGAAGAAACTAGTTTCCAATACTATTAAGTTATTTGTTAAGCATTTCTACTGTTCAGTCTTATGATATATTATTCCATTAGCTTTTCATAATAATGTCGTAATATTTTTTAGAATCAATGAAACAAGTGCAAACAACCAGTATTCCCAACATTATCACTGATCATCATAGATCATATTTAGAATGTTTAAGTTATATTTTCATTAACAAAACTAAAAGACATCTAATGTGAGATAGAAGTACAACACCCCACCATTTATATGTAATAACAAATTTTGAATGAAATCTATTAGAAACCCGAGTACATAATAATACATAGGAATTATCGATTCGTTCCGAATAAGCTTCAAGACATAAAATATATTAAATCTTGGCATGTCATATGACCGAAGAAACTTCTCACAAAAAATGATAGCCACCCATTTGATTCTGAGAACGTTTTTAAGAGCCCATCAAGCCTTAGGAATTTGCAATACACAGTAATACAAAAGCTGAACTACAATGCATGGTAAAACGTAAAACTCTCATTCTTGTACTCCATGAACATGAATCAAAGCTAAGTTCATTCAGCGTTAGAAGTGCTTGTAAAGAGATAGGCAGGGTTGGACTTTTAATATTACTGGGCCTGATACGACAAATGATTAATGGCACAGTAAACGGCAGATATGAAATATGCATAGAGGCACTTAGCAAATAACTCATAATTTCCATAAAATTAACTCAATATCAACGATATTTTGAATAGTTGAGAGATTCGACTTATTCTAACTACTTTAATATCCAGAACATAAATCTATCTAACTGTCGAGAGGGTCAAGGTTTTGTTACACACATAAAATAAGAGTCTTAATTCTCGAATGGACAATATAAGTTGAATTTAAAATCAAAAGTTTAAAAAACAAAGTTTACAAGCGAACTTGAACAGCTTGCTCAAAAAGAATGTGAGGAAAAGAACAAGTAGGAATAATAATACTACAACTATAGTGTTTTCGAAATCACCACGGAGTGATAAAACTGTAAAAGCAGGCAGTATCAAGTGTGGAAGTCTATATTATTAAATTGATATAAGGTTAGTTAAGTACTATCGCTTCCTAGAGCATCTTCAGGGGCATTTCGTCAAATTTTGGGCTATCCAACAATTGCAGAATTTCATAAACTTAAAATTAAACAAAAAATTAAACATCACACTACACTAAACAAGGACAAACAGTTTAAAATTATTTAAAAAATAGTGGAAGCTACATTCTGGTCGACAACAGGAGACAGAATGATTCTGATAGTTTACATTTACTTTTCTTTCCAAAATGTTTATCAATATTAATAATGTGTTAATACTAATATAGTTAGCAAAAAAGAATAAATTAAAACTTTCACTTCTAATGTTAGTTATTATATTATATTAATAAAAATAAGAATTTAACCATTAACAAATTTTGTAAATAAGAATACCTTATCTCTTTGGATATTTCAATACTAATCTTCACGTTTAATCGCTTTACTAGAAAACCTGGAATTCATATCCGAAGGTACTATTCGTTGCAAGATAATTTGGATGGAATTCCCCAGATTGTTAATCATATAATGGGTATAAAGATGCCGGCTTTGGCCACGTGCCTCGTCTGTTCAGTTTATATTCGAAAATTAACTTGAAAGGGTGAAGTTATTACGAATGAAAACAATTTTTTTTGTTTAGTACGTTTTTGATCGCGTGTAATTTACGGCTCGTCGGTGTTTCCGCATCTACGGCAGTAATTAGCGTCTCGAATATTTCTTTTGCCAATTATATGCAGTGCGTGAGTGATTTTTTATTCCATATACCTACGAACATATACGTACCTTTCGCTCGTGCTCGTTTTGCTGGATTGTTTGTGATGGCTTCATCATCAAGTTTTACACCGGTACTGTTGCGTATAGTCAGTAAGTCTGTCTATTCACCAAGAGAGAAGACTATTGTCCTGAATGTTCACGATGCTCTGGTTTCTCAGAATCCCATAAACACTGTTCGCAACAAAGTCGAAAGTTGTGCCAATATGACTGGCGTAGGGGAGTCAACTATATAGGTTCTTATCAGAAAGAAAAAAACACGGTATAGCTAACCCAAACACAAACGAACACTTAAAGATAGGGAAAAAGCCTATTGAAATTGATGAATTTGCCAAAAATGGTATTTGGTATAAAAACCCAAACAAAATTTTACAAGAAGTTAAAGACGACCCGGGTTTGCCTCATATCGGATGAACTAAATTGTGGCAAGTTTTAAAGAATTAAATTTCCGGTTGGAGAAATCAGACCGAAAATCACTTTTGATTGACCGGGAGGAGAAATACGTAGTTGACAAAATGGCGGAAAGGCGAAATATCACAGTCCTTAGACTTCCACCCTACCACTGCGAAATAAATCCAATTGAACTCATTTGGGCACAAATGAAAAGTTATGTGGCTAGAAACAATACGTCATGTAAAATACAAGCTGTACGTGAATTGTTATACGATTCTTTACAACATATTACAGAACAACACTGGAAAGATGCAGTAAGACATGTAATAGAAGAAGAACAAAAAATGTGGGATCTTGATAATATAATTGATGCGACCGTAGGGACCGCTAATTATTAACCCTCAAGGATGATCCTATTTATTTTGAATTTGAATAGTTTTCTAATCGTAATTATATAAGGTAAGTAATTGTAGTTGTAATCGTAAGGTATTAAAGGAGAAAGGCGCAAACTGTCGCCAGTCAAAATGTTCAATGTGTTTTAAATGTATTCATTTTTTTTTTTTTTCAAATCCTGAGAAAACTAAAAAGCATTTTTGAAAAATTTAAAGGCAGAATGAAATATTTATTAGAATAAATAAAAAGTTTCTTTTGCATACAATATTTTCAATTAAAAATTATACTATAGTTTCTCTTTTATTTTCATCCCTGTTACATAACATATTAAAATAAACATTGTAGAAGTTTTTAGGGACTTTTTGCCCTCAGTAATAATGGAATCTTTCATTCTGCGTTTAAAGTTTTCAAAAATATTAATTAGTTTTCTCCGGATTCGAAAATAATGGATACATTTAAAACACATTGAAAATTTTGCCAGGCGGTATTTGGTGGCTTTTCCCCTTAATTAAATAAATGTATCTTTTACAAATGGCAAGAAACTTTTTATTTTTGAATAAAATAAAGAAGTTTTATTAAAACAAAAATACAATTTACATAAGTACAATTTAAAAAATATATTCATTTAGTTTAAATAAATGTTTCAATCATATACTCTACGACGCTGGTCGGTAATCTCTAACCAAAATACCTTCGTAATCGGATTATAAGGTTGACTGCTGTATTGTATTCCATCAGATATAAGGTGGGTTAGTCAACAATATCTTAAACCGTTAGTTTCAGGTTGGTTTTTACTATTATATCGTATTACCTATCCTCTCTGTATTTCAGTTCTCTATTTAGGGTTAAACTTGTAGTGAGCTATCGACAAATTGTAAACCTATTCTTCTTCTTAAAGTGCCCTCTCCTCAATGGAGGTTGGCTACTACAATTTAAAACTCTTCTCTATCTTCAGCTGTTCTTATTAGCTGTTCAAAATTTAGCCCTGTCCATTGTCGGATGTTTCTGAGCCATGATAGTCTTTTCCTTCCTAGGCCTCTCTTTCCCTCGATTTTTCCTTTCACTATAAGTTGGGCATATTGGTACTTATTATTTCTCAGTATGTGGCCTAGGTATGATGTTTTTCTTACTTTTACTGTGTTAAAAAGTTCTCTTTCCTTGCCTATTCTATGCAGCACTTCTTCGTTTGAGGTATGCGATGTCCATGAAATTTTGAGTATTCTCCGGTAGATCCACATTTCAAAGGCCTCCAATTTATTTACGGTTGATGTTTTAAGGGTCCACGTTTCAACTGCATATAGAAGAGTCGACCAGACGTAGCATTTTGATAAACGTAGTCGAATTTCGAGTTTTATTCGAGAATCACAAAGCAGTTTTTTTATTTTTTCGAAGGATTTTCTAGCCTGTTCTATTCTCGATCTTATTTCTTGATCAGGATTTAGGCTGCTATCGATCCAACATCCCAGGTACTTAAATCTATTGACCTGTTCTAAGATGTGCCCATTTATTGTGCAAGGTTGAGGTACGTTTTGGTTTTTTCGGATTGACATCACTTTGGTTTTTTTAATGTTTATTTTCATACCAAATTGCTCACAGGTCGAGTTGGTCTTGTCGATGAGTCGTTGTAGACCTGAGTCGGAATCCGCAATTAACACTGTATCATCGGCGTATCTGATACTGTTGATATTTACGCCATTCACCTTGACTCCATCCTTGGAATCCTCCAATGCTTCTTTAAATAGAAACTCGGAGTAAAGATTAAACAGCAGAGGCGACAGAACACATCCCTGTCTAACTCCCCTCCTAATTTCTACTTCTGCGTAAACCTATTATAATAAAAATATATATCATATCAATTGTCACAAAACCTTGATTTGCCCATAATAGATATAGTAAGCATTATCTGAAAATGGACTATATATCGATCTTAAGATGATGATTTTTTGACAGATACTGGCCAAAAGAAAATTCTTCTGGTCAGGACAAGATTCAAACTGTGGGCCTGTTTCCAAAAATTTTGCAATTTTAGATTGTCCGTTGAACTATGGCATTCCTGAAAATTTGATAATCGAAATGGCTGGTAAAAATGAAATGTTATTCTTTAAAATATTTGTCTCTGAAGATGTTCCAAATATAATTATCTTCGAAACAAATAGGTAATCACAGCAACAAATTCTTACTGGAATAATAAATGAATTAAGTACGAAAGAATCACGTTTTAATTATTAGAAAGAAATTAAAAACTACAATGAAATAATGCGTACGTTCATAGCGCTGCTTCTTTGGATGGGATTAGACTTAAAGCGGTCAGTATCTGATTACTGGCGCAAAATTTCATTATATAAAAGTGATATTGCTAAATACGTGCCCTAAAATTGGTTCAAATAGGTCTTGCGCATACTTCATCTAGTAAACAATGACGAGTGTCCTGAAAATGAAGGACTTTATAAAATACAATGTCTTGTCAATGAAATGAACGCTAATATTTATCGGTATATGATTCCAGGTTCAACTGTTTGCATTGATAAAACGATTTTCCTATTTAGAGGCAAGATATCTTAAAGAGCAAGAAAAACGTCATAAATTTCGAATAAAGCTATTTAAAATTTGTTTGTTAGAAGGCTATACCCATACAATTAAAATATATTGAAGTAAAGAAAAAATTAAGAGACAAAGATTGGGAGATTGAACCCTTATTGGATTAGGATAGGACTCTTGTTACGGACAACTGGTATACATCAGTTAACCTCGCTGAAATTTTGAAAATCAGATCCCATCATTTTATAGAAACGTTCAGAAAAAACCAAAAAAGTCTTCCCAAAGATATTGTAGAAGCCAAATTCAAGAAAGTGGATATCATTGCCAAACCAAAGCAAAATTAATATTATGTTATGAAGAGGCATGATAAGAGAGATGTACTTTTTCTGACTATAAAATATAGAGACGATATTATAGAGCTAACGTATAGGGAAGGTCCTAAAAAAACCTGCAGCCATTGTCGATTACAATAACGCAAAAGTGTTGATGATCTGATGTACTATATTCTTTGCGAAAGCCAGTCGTATATATGCTGTAGTGTCATAAAAATAAAAACAAAGTTAATGTAAAGTTAATTTTTATTCCTTATACCTTTAAAAATTAAAAAATTCAATATAAGGTTGAATGTTCGAATAAATGAACTTTGATGGTACACAAGGCAAATATCGAACACAGTATTTAATTAAATCTTGCCCAAGTACTTTCGATCACAAGATCATCCTCAGGGGCATTTCGTCAATTGTGGCCTATCCAGCAATAACCGAATGTCATACATGTAAACTGTCAGTTCTCGCGCATACACATACATTTGATTAAATTTGAACTTTGTGCAGACAATAAAGCGCAAATTGAAACTTCGACGCCAGGAACACACCTGCATTGTTAAGACAAGAGTGAGTGCTTGTAATTTAATATAAACTTTATTGAATAGCAGTAGAGTTTATAATAAAGTATATACTAACTATATGTAGAGTAAACTCTACATTTAGTTAGAAAAAGAGTTGTTTTAGGGTTTTCGATTGCGATTCGTTTTTATATTATAGATGTGCGAAATCCCTGATATTTTTAGGATCCGTCGATAGCACCATAATTCGAATGGTTCTAATTTGTTGAACATTGTGGTAATTAATGTCCATGTCTCACAACCATATAATAGGATAGACCACACATAACATTTCAGGATCTTCTTGCGAATATGTATCGACAGGTTTCTGTTACATAAAACTGGTTTCTAAGTCACAAAAGGCTTATATGATATTTCGATCCCGGTTATTATCTCTTCATTAGAGTCACAATTTACATTTAACTAGCTGCCAAAGTATTGAAAATAATTTACGTGCTCTATCTGCTCTCCACTAAGCGAAAGCAAACCTTAATAGAAGATTTATGTTAAATGGTGTACTTAAACCCTCTTTTAATAATTTTTTTAGCAGCCACGTCCTTGTATTACGATGTAGTGGGCAGTTGAAAAATATGTGATTTAAATCAGCTACACTAGTTCCTCACTCACATCGGTCTGTTGGAAGAACTACTCTTTTATAAGTAGTTGCAACTTTTTTCTATTGAAAGCAATCAGTACCGTGTAATCTACGTATCTAAGATTATTAACATTAATTCCGTTGATTTTATTGCCTGCCTCTTCGTCTAAGGTTTCTTGGAAGATATATTCTAAGTAGATAGTAAAAAGTAGAGGCAATAAACTACACCCCTATCTCATTATACGTCGTATCTCCGCTACTTCCGTCATATTCTATCCAATTCGTATGTTAGCAGATTGATTACAAAATTTTGACAGTAACGTCAGCAACTCTGTGGATGATTGTGGTAACCAACTTAGTGGGAAGCAGACAGGCAAATGAGAGCGGGAGAAATGGTCCTTCGAAGATTAGGGGGTTGAGCAAAAGGTTAAGACATCTTCTCTTGAAAAAGCTCATTGTTATGAAAGCACAAAGAAGAAAACCCGGACTGTTTAATTCATAACGACCTAGCAAACTACAAAGAAATAACAATTTACGGGTCTCACATGAACATTTAAATTGCTAACACAAGAACTGTATAAAATGAAAGCCGAGGTAATAGGGATTCAAGAGGTAAGATGGACTGGTTCAGAAATTTTCGAGAGAAAAGACTACAATATATACTACAGCAAACATAGCACACGACATGAGTTTGGCAGTGGTTTTCTAGTCATTAAAAAAGGTAAGCAAATTTTTTCTTAATATCTTATCTACCTCTTAAAGGAAAATTCTTTAGCTATAGCTTACTTATTGTACACGCGCTCACGGAATAAAAGATAGACGACAAAAAAAATGAATTCAACGACACCTTAGACAAAGAATATGATCAATGTCCACGACATGACGTGAAAATAATTGCTAGGGACCTTAATGCAAAAATTAATAAAGAGCAATTTTTCCAGAAAATTTTAAAATACAAGAGCTTACATGTATAGTCAAATGACTACAGGTTGAAACCAACAATCTTCCAAAAGGAAGATGAAAATCCCCTGACAACGAAATTCTTAACCAAGTAGGCAACATCTTGATAGATGCAAGGCATTCTTGCGACACCATGAACGTCAGAAGCTACCGAGGTCCAAACACAGACAGCGACCACTTTCTCGTAATGGCAAAAATCAGAAGAAGAATATCAAACTTGGAATTGAGGACAAAACGTTGAAACATGTTGATGATAACTAAAGATGTAGCCTTATATTATAGATTTCTAAAATCTAACGATATATCCAATTGAAGTTTAACACTTTAATTGCTATGAGTACCCATATATGGATAAAGGCAATTTTAGTTTTCTGCCATATGAACGTATATTGGAGACATGTTTTATCAGCGGTTCAGACGTGTGTTCGAGGTTGGTACACATTTACCGCGTATTTAAATAGAAATATCGTTGAATCTGGCATAGGACTATACCATTAAAACATATCCGGGAATTTTTTAATTTTTTTTGATGGTACACAAGGCAAATATCGAACACAGTATTTAATTAAATCTTGCCCAAGTACTTTCGATCACAAGATCATCCTCAGGGGCATTTCGTCAATTGTGGCCTATCCAGCAATAACCGAATGTCATACATGTAAACTGGGACATAACAAATACACTAAAGACAAACAAACACTTTAAAATTTAAATTGGAGAAGCTACATTTTTATATTATAGAAGCCGGAGACAGAATGAATAGAACGCCGGAGGCATAACAAATACACTAAAGACAAACAAACACTTTAAAATTTAAATTGGAGAAGCTACATTTTTATATTATAAAATATCATTCTGTCTCCGGCTTCTATAATATAAAAATGTAGCTTCTCCAATTTAAATTTTAAAGTGTTTGTTTGTCTTTAGTGTATTTGTTATGTCCCAGTTTACATGTATGACATTCGGTTATTGCTGGATAGGCCACAATTGACGAAATGCCCCTGAGGATGATCTTGTGATCGAAAGTACTTGGGCAAGATTTAATTAAATACTGTGTTCGATATTTGCCTTGTGTACCATCAAAAAAAATTAAAAAATTCCCGGATATGTTTTAATGGTATAGTCCTATGCCAGATTCAACGATATTTCTATTTAAATACGCGGTAAATGTGTACCAACCTCGAACACACGTCTGAACCGCTGATAAAACATGTCTCCAATATACGTTCATATGGCAGAAAACTAAAATTGCCTTTATCCATATATGGGTACTCATAGCAATTAAAGTGTTAAACTTCAATTGGATATATCGTTAGATTTTAGAAATCTATAATATAAGGCTACATCTTTAGTTATCATTAACATGTTTCAACGTTTTGTCCTCAATTCCAAGTTTGATATTCTTCTTCTGATTTTTGCCATTACGAGAAAGTGGTCGCTGTCTGTGTTTGGACCTCGGTAGCTTCTGACGTTCATGGTGTCGCAAGAATGCCTTGCATCTATCAAGATGTTGCCTACTTGGTTAAGAATTTCGTTGTCAGGGGATTTTCATCTTCCTTTTGGAAGACTGTTGGTTTCAACCTGTAGTCATTTGACTATACATGTAAGCTCTTGTATTTTAAAATTTTCTGGAAAAATTGCTCTTTATTAATTTTTGCATTAAGGTCCCTAGCAATTATTTTCACGTCATGTCGTGGACATTGATCATATTCTTTGTCTAAGGTGTCGTTGAATTCATTTTTTTTGTCGTCTATCTTTTATTCCGTGAGCGCGTGTACAATAAGTAAGCTATAGCTAAAGAATTTTCCTTTAAGAGGTAGATAAGATATTAAGGAAAAATTTGCTTACCTTTTTTAATGACTAGAAAACCACTGCCAAACTCATGTCGTGTGCTATGTTTGCTGTAGTATATATTGTAGTCTTTTCTCTCGAAAATTTCTGAACCAGTCCATCTTACCTCTTGAATCCCTATTACCTCGGCTTTCATTTTATACAGTTCTTGTGTTAGCAATTTAAATGTTCATGTGAGACCCGTAAATTGTTATTTCTTTGTAGTTTGCTAGGTCGTTATGAATTAAACAGTCCGGGTTTTCTTCTTTGTGCTTTCATAACAATGAGCTTTTTCAAGAGAAGATGTCTTAACCTTTTGCTCAACCCCCTAATCTTCGAAGGACCATTTCTCCCGCTCTCATTTGCCTGTCTGCTTCCCACTAAGTTGGTTACCACAATCATCCACAGAGTTGCTGACGTTACTGTCAAAATTTTGTAATCAATCTGCTAACATACGAATTGGATAGAATATGACGGAAGTAGCGGAGATACGACGTATAATGAGATAGGGGTGTAGTTTATTGCCTCCACTTTTTACTATCTACTTAGAATATATCTTCCAAGAAACCTTAGACGAAGAGGCAGGCAATAAAATCAACGGAATTAATGTTAATAATCTCAGATACGTAGATTACACGGTACTGATTGCTTTCAATAGAAAAAAGTTGCAACTACTTATAAAAGAGTAGTTCTTCCAACAGACCGATGTGAGTGAGGAACTAGTATAGCTGATTTAAATCACATATTTTTCAACTGCCCACTACATCGTAATACAAGGACGTGGCTGCTAAAAAAATTATTAAAAGAGGGTTTAAGTACACCATTTAACATAAATCTTCTATTAAGTGAAGACAATATAAAAATTTTTAAAATCAATATGATATTTCTTGTAAAAATTAAATTAAAGGTATGAGTGTAAAATTGATCGTAGGCATGAACATTTCCTCTATATGTTGCTCACCTACCATATACCATATATGTTGCCCACCTACCTAACCGTGGTTTATGTCTTGTTTGTTACAATAAAGTCGCTGTGATTAATCCCTGAGCGTGAAAAGTATCCTCCTTGTACAATTTTGTATGAATGAATACTAATATTCATATGTAATGATTATAGTATTCATATGTAATACATATATCAAAACAAATAAGCAAAATGTAAAAACACAGGGTGACCGAAGCAGGTGATGAATTTGGGCTAAATATTGAAAAGACAACACTTATGGTTGTCAGCAAAACGGAGTTACAAGCAATGAACATCAGAGCGCATGAAATAAAGTTAGAGACAACAATATCACTTTTTTGGGTGCCAAATGTTAACCATAACGTAAACATAAGCAAAGAAATAAGATCTAATTAAAAGATATATTATATTAAATCTAAAAATTAGAATAATACGTTGCTACATATTCTTTACATTGCTATATGGACTAGAGAGTTAAATCTTTACAAAGACTAATAAAAAAATTTGATATCTTTGAGATGGATCTACCGACGAATGTTACGAATAAGTTGGCTTTATCGAATAAAAAATGAAATAGTTTTACAGTAAATGAAAAAGATTAATATAGATCAAGGTTTGCTTTCGCTTAGTGGAGAGCAGATAGAGCACGTAAATTATTTTAAATACTTTGGCAGCTAGTTAAATGTAAATTGTGACTCTAATGAAGAGATAATAACCGGGATCGAAATATCATATAAGCCTTTTGTGACTTAGAAACCAGTTTTATGTAACAGAAACCTGTCGATACATATTCGCAAGAAAATCCTGAAATGTTATGTGTGGTCTATCCTATTATATGGTTGTGAGACATGGACATTAATTACCACAATGTTCAACAAATTAGAACCATTCGAATTATGGTGCTATCGACGGATCCTAAAAATATCAGGGATTTCGCACATCTATAATATAAAAACGAATCGCAATTGAAAACCCTAAAACAACTCTTTTTCTAACTAAATGTAGAGTTTACTCTACATATAGTTAGTATATACTTTATTATAAACTCTACTGCTATTCAATAAAGTTTATATTAAATTACAAGCACTCACTCTTGTCTTAACAATGCAGGTGTGTTCCTGGCGTCGAAGTTTCAATTTGCGCTTTATTGTGCACAAAGTTCAAATTTAATCAAATGTATGTGTATGCGCGTTCGTGTATGTGCGTGTTCACGTTGGAGGATCTAATGCGTTCACACAAAAGTGATAATATCGTGAACCCGACCAAATTGAAAAGTCAAAAAATGTAAGAGCTATAAATTTGATTGGCCTTGCAATAGTTTTTCTTTTATTTTAGTTTCGGAACGAGACATAAATTGCATTAGGTTTCACGTCGTTGCATCCGTCAAAAAAACCGATGTTTGTTTCCAGAAGGTGTTTTCATATGTTGCTCAAAATTACAGAAACCATGATTGGTCGAGCGAACGGGCTATATTGGCTGCAAAAAACAGAAATGTAAATGAATTAAATTTCAAAATTCAAGAACAAATTACAGGCTAATTGGGGATATATAAGTCAGTTGATTCGGCTACTAACCAAGATAATGTAGTCAACTATCCGCCTGAATTTTTAAATTAGCTGGATTTACCAGGATTGCCTCCTCACAATCTTCAATTAAAGGTTGGATCGGTAGCTATAATGTTAAGAAATATCAACCAACCGCATCTTTGCAACGGCACACGGTTACCGATAAAAAAATTATTGAACAACGTGACGGAAGAAACTATACTGAAAGGAAAGTATAAAGGAGAAGATTTTTGGATACCACGCATCCCAATGACTCTGACTTATATACCATTTAAATTTAAACTACTACAGTTTCCAGTGCGGCTTGCTTTTGCTATGACCATAAATAGGTCCCAGGGGCAATCATTAGGTGTTTGTGGTATTAATCTAGAAAACCCATGTTTCTCACATGGTCAATTGTATGTTGCCTGTGCCCTTGTTGGAAAACCATCAGATTTGTTTGTATATTCACCAGGCAATCAAACAAAAAACATATATCATAAAATACTACAATAAAAATAAAACAGATTTTTGTTAATAATTATGATTCACTTGCTTTACAATAAAAAGATGAAATACTGAAAATACTTATATACGTTTTATTTTATTATTCTTTATTACATCGGTTATCAACCCTATGTTAATAATAATAACAATAAATAATTAATTATTTCTATGTTTTGTCATTGAAGCATCCACTTTATAAATATCTGTCACCTTTAGGTTTTCAAGTTTTCACTATTCCTTTAGAATATTTTTCAATCAGGTTTGAACCTTAAATTCCCCTCTTAGTTTGAAGGCCTCTGGCAGACATCCCAGACAAGGTTTTTAGTGGGTCCAAAAGGGTGGCCAAAGTTCGTCGTGGCGAAGATACTTAATTCACCCGAGCTGACCCTCACACACCGCCCTATCATCATGGTGACGGTTCTGTTCAGGAGAATTAAAGAAATAAACTGCTACATTCCAAACCTATTTGACAGAATAGGTCTGTCAAGTCCACTAGTTTTTAATAAAGATATCCTTAAAATGATGAACTCAGGACACTTGCTCACAAACATCATAAAGAGAAGAAAAACAAAATACTTTGGCTATATAATTAGAAGACCCAAACATCATTTACGTTGTCTTATATTACAAAGAAAAGAGGAAGGAAAGAGATAGATTAATCAAAAGAAACTTGGTTGCGTAATATTAGACAATGAGTGGTACTACAGTAAAAGAATTATTTCGCGCAGCAGCCTATAACGTTTCCAAATGATTTCAGGAAATTGTATACATGATGATGGTATGAGTCCCCCATCTTATTTTACATAAGCTAGAATAGTTTTTAACTATCCACCCATCCATATAATCGGAGTAGGAACGGAAGTGTAATCTGTATGTAGGGTGTGTCCCGGGTTTAATACAAGGCAAGATCGCCAGGAGAACCTGGCCGAGGCCGAAGAAGAGCATCCTGGCTCTGAAATCTTTGAGATTGGTATCAATCAAACTTTCATCTATTTGGTATAATCTATATAACAAAAAGACGAAGAAAAACTAAGTCTAAGCACGAAAACTCTATTAGAGGAAAGAAGACAACTAACAGATAAATACAGAACCAATCTAACAAAAATGAGACAACTAAACAAACAAATCACTAAGAACATCAGAAAAGATATAAGAGACTACAACACCAGAGAGATATCAAAAGTCATAGAAGAGAACAAAAGTTTAAAAGTCTTCAGAAGGAAACAGCAAATAGGAAAGAAAAATATTTACAAACTGAAAAACACAAAGGGCGAAATAATAACAGATAAACAGGAAATTCTACAAACTGTCGGACAATTTTACAGCGAACTCTACAGCAAAACAGAAGAAAATGTTCCAACTGACAACATACCAAAGGTTCTAAACCAGGGCTCGGAAGACATACCAGATGTTACTGTTGATGAAATCAAAAAAGCTCTCCTACAAATGAAAAATAACAAGTCACCTGGCGACGACGGGGTCGTTGCCGAAGCCATAAAATTAGGAGGCGAGAAACTGATACAAATGCTTTCCATACTTTTCACAGAATGCCTTGAAAGAGGAACAACACCATCACAATGGCAAAATGCAGTGATCATTCTAATGTTTAAGAAAGGAGATTTAACAAATCTCGTAAACTATAGACCAATCAGCCTCATCTCACACATATACAAGCTTTTTACAAAAGTCATAACAAACAGACTTTCGAACAAAATGGACTTTTACCAATCATGCGAACAGGCAGGATTCAGGTCAGGCTTCGGCACAAACGACCATCTACAAGTTATTAAAAGCCTCATCGAAAAATGTATAGAGTACAATAAACCCCTCGTCCTAATATTTGTGGATTATGAGAAAGCATTCGACACAGTAAACCACCAGAAAATGCTAGAAGCTTTAAAAGAGTGCCGAATAGATCACCGCTACACCACTGTCATCAAAAATATCTATGATAATGCCACGGCATGCGTCAGACTCCATGAAGATACACACAAGTTCAAAATTCATCGCGGAGTTCGCCAGGGCGACACCATTTCGCCAAAACTGTTTACAACATTATTGGAATACATGTGTAAGCGTGCAAACCTAGACGAAAAAGGCATAAACATTAATGGAGAGCAGCTTAGTCACCTCAGGTTCGCGGACGATATAGTCCTGATAACAGACCGCATAGATCATGCCATCGAAATGTGCGAAAGACTCTACCATGCCTCTACACAAGTGGGTTTAAAGATCAATAACTCAAAAACACAAGTGATGACAAACCTTGTTCTGAGTGAGAACATCAACATAGCTGGAACAAGTATAGAACAAACATCAGCATACAAATATCTGGGACACGAAATTCGCTTAAGTAGAGATAACCAGACCAATGAACTAATACGTAGAATAGGGTTGACATGGGCAGCTTATGGAAAGCTAAGAGATGTTTTCCAATCAGCCCTTCCCATCTGCTTGAAGAGAAAAGTCTTCGATCAATGTGTGCTGCCAGTTCTAACCTATGGTGCGGAGACGCTAACACTTACTAAGACGTCCGCAAACAAAATTCGAACAACACAGAGGGCAATGGAACGGTCCATGTTGGGATTAACCCTGAGAGACCGAATACCCAACACAGAATTGCGCCGTAGATCGGGAGTAACCGACGCAATCAAAAGAATATCAACCTTAAAATGGAACTGGGCAGGGCACGTCGCGAGAACGAAGGACGGCAGATGGACAAAACGCATTCTTGAGTGGAGACCCAGACAAGATGCCTTTAGAAATAGAGGACGACCACCAACAAGATGGACGGATGACCTGAAACGGACACATCAAAATTGGATGCAGGCGGCTCAGGACAGAAATTTGTGGGGTGAACTACGGGAGGCCTATGTTCAGCAGTGGACGAGTATGGGCTGAATGATGATGATGATGATGATATAACAAACTTATTATTGCCAATATGATCGTCAACGTCTGATAATCGGTCAGAGTAGGTACTGAAAGAAAATATGGCTTTTTATCTTTTTCAGATAGTTTCTTGGATTTTTTTAATCTATTTTTCTTTTTTTAGCCTTAGTAATTTTCGTTATCGTCTTATTTAAGGATCATTGTTAGCTAATATTATCATTCTTTAAATTTCTGAGAATGTTTTATCAGTTTGTTGAAAATATTTTAATAAAAGTCTCGTTCGTCCCTTCTTCTTCTTCAAGTTCCATCCTTTATCAAAGGTTGGTCATCATTATGGCTATGCAGATCCTGTTGACTGCCGCTCCAAATAGTTCTACACTACTGCATTCAAACAATTCCCTCAAGCCAAGATATTCTTCGTCTTCCCACATTTTGCTTTGCCTTGCATTATAACTTGCAATATTGAGTATTTTTTGCCCCCTCATCACATGTCCGAAGTACTTAAGTTTTCTTCTTTTGATAGTAACTATTATTTCAGCTCCATTTCCTATTCTTCTAGTATCTTCTGCGTTTGACATTCTTTTAGTTCATTATATTCGTACGATTCTTCTGTAACGCCAAAATTCAAACTTATTCAGATGCAACAGAAAATTAATTATAAGACAGTTTTTCTTATAATTAGTTATGAGAATAGTTATGCTACTTGTGTGGTATATATATGAGACCCTCAACATGCGTCGATAGCACCACATTTCAAATGCCTCCAATCGTTTTATGGCATCTTCTATAAGGCTCCAGCTTTCTACTCATACGTAACATCTAAGAATTCTTATGCGTATATTGATACTTAAAGATAAGTTGCCGAGAATCTTCCTAAGGCTGTAAATTTTATATAGAAATATAATGTTATATTTCGAATTTCCCCCTTAATTTTTCAGTATCTATCTTTTTCGAGCTATTGCACATAATTCACCTATTTTTATATAGTGTTGTGTTTGTTCCTTTTATTTCTATAGATTCTTAAATGTCTATATTTGATTTTTTACATCTTTAATATTTTCAGCTTAATTGTTAAGAGATTCACAATCTTACTCTTGGTGAATCTATTTTATTTCATCTCTTACTTATCTGTGTTTTATAAATCCGATTACTTCTGTATTATTGTTCCTTTCCAAGTTATACTTGAAATGTGTTAAAATATTTGTCCCGTGGGCCTTTTATTATATTTCCTTTATTTTGTCTAACATCTGCAATTACATATTATGACATCCCATATTTTTAACTTTTTTTTTTCTTCACTTCTCACTTTTCTTAGCATTTCTTCATGTTTAACATTTTACATTGCAATACATATAATTCCAAGTGCAAACTCTTTAGTAGTCATAGCAAAATACCAACACTAATATGTACAAGACAATTAACGAACTGGAGGCTAAAGCCAAGAAATATGGATTCCAAAGCAAGCAAAAACAAGAAAGCACCTGAAGAATGACAACTTCAAATTTGAAAAAGTAACGACGTTCAACTACCAGAAGTGGGTATGAGAACAACTGTCAAAGAAAAGGATCAATAAAGAATTGTAACGGGAAGTTAAGCCTTCGGAAAAAACAAATATATGCTTAAAAACACAAAACTAAACAAAAAGGCCAAAATAAATATATTCAGAAACCTAATATGGACAGTCATTACGCAAGCGATAGAAACTATGAACATGAAAAAATGGAAATGCAAAAATGGAAAATAATGAGAACAATCTCAATCCATAACATCGCTCTAGACACAGAAAGAAGATTAATAATAAACAAAGACATATACAAAGAGTTGAGTAACGAAAATATGGTAGGAGTAATTAAATCATAACAGTTTGAATGGATATAACACATCATCAAAAGATCGGCAAAGGAGATTGTCAAAAGAGATACGGAATGGACACCAATCCAACGAAGAAGACAAGATAGACTGAGTAGAAAACCACGAAACCATGAAAATCATTAAAATAAAACCATGGTAAGAGAAATGCTGTGACCTCGGAAACCTTTTTTGGATGCTGCTAGAAAGGTCACCAATGGAGACACAGCTGACGGCGGCCAGATGGTTGGTGGAGAGCGAGTCGTGGGTTCGAAACTAGCTTTTGGAACCGGGAATGGGTCCAACGAACGAAATAAGTAAGGATAGAACAAGATAAGATATATTAGAAAAGATACAGAAATAAACAAAAAGATGGATGGGTAAAATTACCAAAGATGAGATAAGATAGAAACATAGCGCCAATCAATTTTTTGGGGTTTAAGGAGAAAATTAAGAAACCTTAGAAAAGAAAAGAGGCAAGGAAAGATATTTAGGTTCAGAGATCAAACCCAAGGAAAGATATCAACAGTTAATGATTAAATAAATTTGGTCAACACATTATATAAACAAATAATAAATATATTAGGTACTACACTTACTTACCTACGAAACTTAATCAGCCTGATCTTTCTACTGGTCAAAGGCATAATAATAATTAAAGGTAAAAAGCAAATATTCAGAGTTATTGTTATATCAGGGAACTTGTTAGAAGTCGACAAATAAAATACATACATAAAACTAACAATATATTCAACAACAAAATTATGACGTTGCTGAATGCAACACAGGTAAGAAAAAGACACCAACAACTATGAAATGGTGGTATAAATATAAAAATAAGCAGTAATATAATTAGAAAATACCTTTACAAAGATATATAATACAATCATGCACAAATAAAGTTTTGGCGTATCTCGAGATATTACAGCAAAAAGAATGAATAAAAATTATAACAAATACAAAAGATAACAAAAATTAATAAAATCTAAATTTACAAAAATACAAAAAGGTTACAGAAATGAAAACATAAAAATTTAACCAAACCGCACTTGGTTAAGTCGATTAGCTATCTCGCACTATTATTTAATGATAAACTGAGACTTAAATGTTCATAATTATTACTTATTGAAATTTCTTAGTAGCTGATGGAATTTGGTTCGTAACAAAATATTGACTGTTCTTTAAATTGAATGTAAAATTAAGTAGTTACCCTTAACTACAGGTGAGGACATGAATGAACTTTGATATGCCCAGATAATGGAAGATGATATGATACCATACCATATTACTCGCCCAGATAATTGTATATAATGATTATGGTAACTTACAGTAATTCCTGATGACTGCTGCCTAATTCACTGAAGCTAATACTATACTACTTGTATTAAACACTGAATTAAACTGTATTAAACACTAAATTTAATTAAAATTTAATTAAAAAGGTACTTTAGAACTATATATAATCTAATATAGTATAAGATCAAAGACTCAAACAAACAAGTGTATACAACTTAGAAAACAATTCACAGACGGTAAGATAACAAGTACGATAAAGTGAGTAAAGCATCTCACGAAAAATCAACCTTTACTCCAAAACGACTCACCGAAAAAAAAGTCTTTCTTGCAAAAATTTACCCAACTACAAAAAAAAAGGAAGAAGGGATATCTCCCACTCAAAAATGATTGGACAGTTGTATGTATTTCTGAGAAGGTAAAAAGTTCTAACTAATATCGAACATAACGGTACCCTTCTAAATACAAATGTGATGAAATATAAATCTTCTAGATTAGGTTTTTCCCGAAAAACATTACAGCGGGCGTTCGACGACAATTACCGAATTTATGAAAAAGAACCCGGAAAAGGATTAACTAAGAATTAGCCAAACCGGCGTCTTTAAATAAATAGGTAAGTAGATTCTTCAGTTATATTTGGGTAGTTTCCCTATAAAAATTTCTGATCGTAAACACGATTATTAGCGTATCATCCATATGAGTAAAAGGAATTAAAAATAATTTAATATATCAATTTTAAAAAATGTTACAATGCAGAAACAGGAAGGAATGGAGCCATACTGAAATCAGCTCGGACATAATAAATTGTTACCAAAATAGAGAAAAAGGAAATTACTCAACTCAGAATAAAAGTGTGAAAGTCTTAAACAACGACCATAATAATGATCATAGTGCTATATTTAATTTCAGTTTGTAGCCTAATCTAGGTCGGAGATTCTTACCAGTAATCACGATCTGACTTACCTATAATTGAGGTCCTATCTTTTGATACATAATTTGGCATTTCTAGCCATTGATGAACTAATCGGAAAAGTGCCAAAATATGACATAAAAAAATAATTGTGGGAAATAGAAACGTGAAAGTAGAAAGAAAATATGAATATATCAGGTGGTACAAGTCTACATGAGGAAAGAAAATGATAATGAAAAAAAAAACTAATAGAATTTTCAATAAAACATAACCTTAAGATAGCAAGTACACAACTTGGATCTCTTCTGATAGGAAAACGGGAAACCAAGTAGACCATGTATGTATTTAAAGGAGACAAAATAGATAAGTGATGGATTGTAGAAGTTACAAGGGAGCAAATGCTGACAGTGACCATATATTGACAATAGACACACTTACCCAAAAAATTCCCAAATAAGCAAAACAACTAAAAAGATACCAGGTAGAGCAGCTCGAAGATAAAGAAGTAGCAAAAAGAATAAAGGAAGAAATAAACAAGAAATTGGGAAGAATCACGAGGGGAAACCCAGAGGATTAATGGAAACAAATACAAACATCTATGATACAAGAGGGAGACCTTAGTATTAGAAAAGCAGAAAAAGTAAAGAGAGAACATTGGTTTGATGAGAACTGCAAAGAATCCAAGCGCAAAGAAACAAAGCAAAAATGGAAAATATTGGAAGTAATATAGAAAAATGTAAAGAGCAATATAAAATCAAAGAGAATCTAAACAATTACGCAGACAAAAGAAGAGAAAATTACTGGAAAACAACTGGAAATAACACAAGATAATTACGTTCAAAAAGAAGTGGGACATTTTTGTCAAGGAGTAAAAAAGATACTAGTAACACATATAAAACACATATAAAAGTAACATATAAAAGTACAATGTCTTGCAGAAATAAAGATGGTATGTTATTGGGAGAAATACAACAACGAATACAAAGAAACTGAGTTACAACAAACACAAGGACCGACAGAGCAGAAGCTAATAAAAGTAATAGGAGACTTAAAAAATAATATAAGTGCAGGAGAAACCGAAATGCCAGCAGAAATATTGCAAGACCAATGGAACACAGCCCACATCTGCTCAATTTACAAGAAAGGTGATAAAACTGTATGTAAAAATTACAAAGGAATCGCACTATTAGAAGTACTAGCAAAAATTATACGAAGTAGATTTTAGGACCTACGAAACAGAACTGACAGGAAAATAGCAGGCTGGTTTCAAGCAGGAAAGAACAACAATCAATCAAATATGTGTGCTTAAGATATTATAAAACAACAGTTATGAACAAAACCTAGATTTATATATGCTTTTTATTGATTTTAAATAGGCCTACGACTCCATCTCACGAAACAGACTATATGAAGCAATGAGACCATTAAGAATATCAGAAAAATTGATACCACTAGTTAAAATGACGCTTACTAATACAGTCCATTAAGTTATGATAGAAGGAAGTCTTTCAAATCCGTTTAACGTCAATAAAGATTAAAACAGGGAGATCTCCTGTCAAAAGACTTGTTCAACCCAGTACTAGAAAAAATTAGAGCAGCCTAGATGCAGAAAATTTTTAACAAAAGACAACAATGCATAGGCTTCGAAAATTGCTAGGTATTTCTGACACGTTCAGGAATAAAACATCGAAAAATTTATACAAAAGGTGTAGAGATTTGGTAGAGGGAAATCCTGAGAAAAGTTTTTGGTGGGATAATACCAATACTGGAAAGTACAAGTGAAGGGCCGTAAAAAGTGGAAAAAACTAGTCAAGCTATGACTTTTGAGCTATGGTCATACAAAAGGGTATTGAAGTTACCATGGACAGGCAAAGTCACCAATGAAGAGGTACTGCGGAGGATGAACACAACTGCGGATATGGTGAACATCGTGAATGGCCATAAGCTGCAGTACTTGGGACATATAATGAGAAATCAAGGCAGATACGAGCTACTTCAATGCATTTTACAAAGTAAACTTGAAGGAAAAAGAGCCCCAGGACGAAGAAGAATATTCTGGCTTGCTAACCTGAGAGCATGGTATAGAAAGACCTCAACACAGCTATTTCGTATAGCAACCAACAAAGTCATCATAGCCAGAATGATCGCCAACGTTCGGAACGACAGGCACCCTAAGAAGAAGAAGGCCTGTAGGGCCTGTATAAATACACTAATATAAATACACTAATATAAATACACTAAACGAGAAATCTGCTTTTATTCAGTACCTACCACAGAATCTCTTACCACAATATTTTATCATATGTTTTCTCAAAATCAATGAATATTTTAATAATGTATGTTTCTTTATTTCTGTATTATTCATTAACTACTTTGTAGTGCACAGTTTTTTTTTTGTAGTTCGTGAGTATCGCTGTCATTTGATGAAACCAATTTGCAATAATGCCGATTTAAAATACAAGAAGAAGAATTTAACTTATTATAAACTGTTTATGTAGTATTAACATCGTTTAGTGATATTGACTCCTGATTGGGGTCACTTTTACCGCGTTTCGCTATAACTATCTAATCATCTTCAATCTTTTTATTTCCCATATTTATTTGTTATAAATAATTTGTATTTAGTTTCTAGTTCTTGTATTCTTTTACACCTATTGTAATAACAAAATATGATTTTTGAAGAATATTTAATATATGAAACACCGTCTCGATCAGATTCCGATCCTGGATATGTAGAGTGAGAGGGTAAAGTTGCTAGTAATAAGGATACGCGTCGGTCTCCACATAAAATAAATAAATAAATTCTTGCGAGGGATCGAGTTCTGAGAAATTTGGGGTGGCACGTTGTTATGCAGGTACCATCAGGAAGCCTTCTAGTCAATGGGAATCGTGTGGCTGTTGAAACTTGTGTTTACATATTTTTTAAAAGTCAAACATTAGCATTACTCTTGCTTCTGCCGCATTCTAGAAGTTATAACAAGAATAATCTACGTCTTAAACTCGGCGACGATATACGAAAGAGCGGATGTTGGGATGCGCTAAAAAGATGAACTAACTAAGAAAACAATACGAATGTGTCAACTACGGCAAACTGGTATATATTTCGTACAATAACATAGCATTTTTAAGGCTACACTTAATAAATCATTGTATCAGTATAACATCAGTTTGATTAAGTTATCAATTTGAGCTTATAAAACATATCGACGCTTGAATGCAAGTTAATGTATAGGGTAAAGGAAGGAGAGATGGACCACATTTTAGAAAACTAAAGCCTGTTTCTTTATTAAATAAACATTGGAATCTAAAAAATTATATAGCATAACTTAACATTGGTATTTGTTTCGGTATAATTAAAAAATTAGAACTAATAATTCTTAAAACTAAACAAAATATAATGCACTGGCATGTCATCGGTCCATCTCTCCTTTTATTCTTTAATAGCAAGAGACTTTCCCCACCAGCGCTTTCAAAAAATATATTGTAACCAGTCATCTTTTTTACAAGTTTGGTGATCAGCCTTCTTGCACCCAACATATTTATTTTCAACATGTTTTCACCACCACTAATGTCGTTTGGCACAACAGGAAAACACTCACTGCACAATGAAACAAGCGAGAATGGGGAGTTTTTGATAAATTTTGCCACCAGTAAAAACATGGTTATAAGCTCCACATGCTTCCCACATAAAGACATACACAAAATGACGTGGATGTCACCAGATGGAACCACAACCAATCAAATTGACCATGTGATGATAGACAAAAGGGCAGCCAGTAGTATCTCTGATGTGAGAATACGACGAGGAGCATGCTGTGGATCAGACCATCTTTTACTGCAAACCAAATTTAGGTGTAGAGTTAAAAGAAAAAGAAACGAAAGACAACAAAGAACAAACAAACTAGACCTGGAAAAACTGAAGACTCAGGAATGTAGAGAGAAGTTCGAGCAAGAAGTCACAAATGAGCTAAGGACACAAGAACTGCACTCCATAGAGAGCAAATGGAATAATATCAAAACAGCAGTGCTGACAGCAGCAGCGTCCACCGTGGGAAACAAGAAAAAGAAGAGAAGAGGAACATGGTTTGATGACGAGTGCAGGCAAGCGATAGAAGAAAGAAACGAAGCGCACAAAATGTACATAACAAGAAGAACACGGGAAAGACGAACATCATTTGAAGTCGCAAGACGGAAAGCAGACAAGATATGCAGAAACAAAGAGAGAGCTTATGAAAATGGACAAATAGAAGAAATGGAACAAAATTTCAAAAAAAAACGAAATTAGAGGAGCTTACGAATACCTAAAAAAGATAAAAAGTGGATATAAACCTCAAACAAGCCTAAGCAAAGATGAAAGTGGGCAAATAATCAGTGACCAACAGAAAGTCACAGAAACCTGGAAGCACTATTTTCAGACCCTACTTGGAACACAAGTAGATATGGAAGATGAAATGGGTACGAACCATGTAGAAGAGAACGAAGTTGAAGTAGAAGCTCCAACCATAGAGGAAGTTCTCGAAGCTATTAAGGCCCAGAAAATCAATAAAGCCCCGGGAGTTGACGAGATTCCAGCAGAACTGTATAAGGTAGGTGGCAACCACCTATCAAGTCATATCCACGCGCTTATCAAAGAAATATGGCAAGAAGAGAAAATACCCGACGAATGGAAGAAAAGTATAGTATGCCCAATCTATAAAAAAGGAGACAAACTCCAATGCAAAAACTACCGTGGAATTTCTCTACTATGTACAGCGTATAAAGTCCTCACGTATATTATAAACCAGCGACTCCAACCGCTAGCAGAAAATATTATTGGAGAATATCAGACGGGCTTCAGACGGGGAAGACCGACAATGGATCAAATATTTACAGTCAAGCAGGTCTTGAGCAAATCGTGGGAACACGACATTGATGTTCACAACGTGTTTGTAGACTTCAAACAGGCATACGATTCAGTCATAAGGGACAGACTATACTATAAATTGGCAGAATTAGCAATACCACATAAGCTAATTAGACTCATTAAAGCCACAATGGATGAAACTCAGGCATGTGTACAAATACAAAACAACCGGACAGACTTTTTCAAAATCTCGCAGGGACTAAAGCAGGGAGATGGGCTGGCACCAACATTGTTTAACCTGGCACTGGAGTATGCGGTTAGGCAAATGCAAACTGGACGAGAAAACCTACTGACCAATAAAACGGTTCAACTGGCTGCCTACGCCGATGATATTAATATTATGAGTAGAACATCAACAGGAGCACAGGAAGCATACGCAGAGTTAAAAACACAAACGAAAAGGCTAGGTCTGGAAATTAACACAGAAAAAACAAAAATAATGGTACAGACGAGAAGAAATATAATCCCACAAAACATTATACATGAAGATGACATTGAAACGGTTGGAAAGTTTACATACCTGGGAGTAGAAATATATGCCGATGGAGCAGAGGATGGAGAAATACGAAAAAGGATAACGCAGGCAAACAAAGCTTATTTTGCCCTCTCCCATATATTTCGGTCTAAAAGTGTCCACCGAAATACAAAGATGAGAATCTATAAAAGTTTAATTCGGCCAATAGCATGTTATGGCAGCGAAGCATGGGTCCTGAAAGAAACATCCAAAAACAAACTCGACACATTCGAAAGAAAAGTACTGAGGAGAATACTAGGACCTGTGAGGGAAAACGGAATCTTCAGAATTCGATATAACAACGAGCTCTATCAACTGTATAAGGAAACACCCCTGTCAGACTTCATTAGAATACAAAGATTGCAATGGGCCGGACACGTGATACGAATGGGAGAGGATAGGCTACCAAAACGAGCACTGAACGCCAGAATGCAGGGACACTTTTAGGAGTCCGTGTATGGAGAAGAGCAGCCACAGACAGACAAGGGTGGAGGCAAAAAATAAAGGAGGTCAAGGCTCATTTTGAACTGTAGTGCCGTAGAAGAAGAAGAATGTCGTTTAGAGTAACATGTTCTTCAGATAGTGATGATTCACTTGGCTTTCTTAAACTTTTTTGTTTTTATAAGTTTTTAGCATTTTTTAATCTGGTCATTCGTCTTAATTTTAATAAAGTCCTTAGCAGTCCTCTTGTTATTTTTTTACTAACTCTCTTTACTGCTGCTGATATACAAGCACGGGTGTTACCTCATTAGGAGCCTTTCCGGGAGTACTGATCTTCATCAGTAATTATTGACGACTTGCTTGGGTTAACATACAAGGTTATTTTACTGTTACTTCCAAAGGGACCTGGTTGAGAAGATTCTGATCTAACTGGAAAATTCATTGTTTCTGTTTCTGATGCGGTTTGTCAAAAATGCATATTCTGGGATTAGTAATGGATTAAACAGATAAATTCTCGTGGATTTAAATGCAGTAGCCGCGTTTTGGACAGTTACTGAGTTTCCTCATGCTCCACCTACGTTTACCAAACTGAAGGCGTTTTAAAACCCTATTTATATTATTCTGTACCACAAAACGACATTCAGTATAAAACTTGCTTTTTAGTGACTTAAAAAAACGCATAACCCAGAGGCTGTAGATAATGTGTAGATTGGTATGGTAAACAAAATTCTTCTTACAAACAAAAATAATGCTTACTTCAGTTCTTGTTAGTGCAAAGCCTGCTTTTGTAACACACTTGGATCTATCCTGTCCAACACCAAACCTAAACATACACAAAAGATATCAAAGACCTGCATTTATAAAATACCATATTTATGAATGCAACAACTTCTATCTGAGAGAAAACCACAAGACCACTAAGTGTGAGGATAAATGAGCATAAAACATACATCAAAAACAAGGACTTAGATCACAGACATGCAAACATGAATGGGACAATAAACATAGAGTACAATGAAAAGATACAACAATTGTCATAAAAGAAACACAGGGGAGGACGGAAAGGGCTTGGACAGTTTTTGCTTAATATTTTTTTTAGATGAATTTTAAGGTAAATAAATTTATTTTTCGTAACAATAAAACACTCAAAACTTTGTTTTCAAGACTTCCACAAAATTTATTATAAAATATTATCACTACAGCTGTTTCGGCTGATTGCCTTTCTGAAAGTTTTCAGTGTTTTATTGTTACATAAAATGAATTTGCATCAAGTAACGGTCGAATCCATCAATAATTTATTTTTCAATTGAAAGTGTTACATAACATCTCATTTAACTATAAAATAAAATCTAAAAAGATAAGCTCAATAATCGTGATAGTGGGGAACACATGTCCCAGAATATCATTTGTTCAGAACTATCACTTATATGGGGAGGGTTTGGAAACATAAAAATTGAATTAAAAAACAATAATACATCTTATTTAATATGGGAACATAAAAAAATTGTTAATGACCTAGACTAAATGAAAAATAATAGATTGTATAAGCAAATACAAATTTTGAAAATGTTTTAAAATAAACTATATTCACTTCTACATTAAAATAAAACATCTTGTTTAAGTTTAAGAAGTTGAAAGTTGTCAATATTTCTGAAGAAAATACAAATGCCGGAGATTCCTCAGAGGTGCTACATCTGGTAGAAGCCGTATGCTTCTCTAAGAAAGCAAACCCAATAACCATGATCTGATATGTCCTCAATTCTTCCTACATAATATATAAATGATTTTGCTTTTTCAAACACTTTTCAGATAAAAAAATCACCTTTTTCTATCGCGTCTGTGTTCTCATCTTCATGTCCATTTTCTTCTTTATCTAATGACGAATTTTCGTAAGGAACTTCATCATCAACTTCTGACGAAGACTCTTGCACCACCTTCCTATTTACTGTAGCATAACTCTTCTCTATTACTATGGCAGATTTTCTTTTATGATAAGCAATATTGTCCCTTTCTGGAATATCCATAGCCATTATAAATTTCTTTTTTAGTGAGCGCTTATTTGTGTCTTTTTTGCGGGAGCTTTTGGATATAAGAGCAAATAAATGAATAGTTTATAGTCATATTGAAAGGACCTGTATTGTTGTTTCTAATTAATTATCGATATACTAGACCTTGTTTTCTTCCTGTATTTTATTTGCACAACAGCTAGAACTGACAACAGTTTCTAGATAATTTTCACTTGATATATGTTCAGGCATATCTGTAACATAGGATGACAAAAAATCTGCTCCTGTCAATATAGTTCTATCAAATAGCCACACCCCGGTACATTTAAAACCAGATTTAATACTGGATGGTGTTGCGGCTTGGTCTCAAGCCTTGGCACAAATTGTTGGTAAATAGTAAATAAACTTTTACAATAGGAAGAACAATATCCATTCTCTCTCCTGTTGCCGACAAGAATGTGGAGCATACAATAATTTTTAAATAATTTTAAACTGTTTTTCCTTGTTTTAGTGTAGTGTTATGTACAACTTATGTTCAATTTCATGTTTATTACATTCTGCGCTTGTTGGATAGCCCAAATTTAACGATATGCCCCTGATGACGCTGTAGAAAACGAAAGTACTTGGGCAAGATTTGATTCTTAAAATTGTGCTCGATATTTGCCTTTACTTTTTCAAATGTTATTTATTCGAGCGTTCAACCTTATATCAAAATAGTAAATAGTTAACGTCTTTCTAGGATGTCCAACCATCCAGGAGTCACTTACTTGATTTAAAAATATTTTAAACGGCCCAAAAACAGACCTATCCAAAGGTTGTAGCCTATTTGATCTATGAGGTGGTAAAGTCAATATGATTATTCCATTCTCTCTTGAATAATCTACGCATTTCACAGACAAATGTGACTGATGATTGTCCATTATTAAAAGCATTTTATTTTCTTTTTATCAATGAACATGCCAACACTGTGTTCTAAAACTTTAAGAAGATTATCTCTGATGTCATCCATCCTAATCGATGTACTAAACAAAATGCTTCCGTTTCAGAGGGAACACCTCGCATCATTCTTAATGATGTCTTTGTCTCGGGAATACCGTACAGGTGAAAAATAATTACCATTGGCAGCGATAATATTGACTTGTATAACTATTCTCCTCGTTCCCTGGAAGTAACTTGACCCAAATGATGCCATCCTTTAGCACTTACAATTTTCAGAACATTTTGCACCATAGTTACACTAGATTCATTAAGGTTAAAATATCATTTGATGAAAACTGATGTTTTTGCAGAACGTGTTGTAGCTTGTCTTGAAAAAATTTAAGAATGGTTGGATTGAAACTAGATATAATAGCCAAACTGGTATCTTCGGGGGTTCTTATGGAAAATTCTGGATTTCTATGTTTAAAGCCAGTAAACCAGTCGGGTCCAGCCATTTTATTATCCTGCCATGACTTCAGATGAGTTATATAGTTGTTAGTAGCATACTCAATGGCTAACCTTCTTGTCGCCTTCAGCGTCAAGCCATAATTTATATTGGAATATTTGATCAGATATGCTGCTTACAGACTTTCCATCTCTTTTGATAAGACTTCTGTTGTTACGTATTTCGGGTAGAAACTTGTACTTTTAATTCCTTTCTGCCTGGATGCATTACCATAGTTTCCAAGAGCTGATTTTGTAACACCGAATTCTTAGACACTTTTACGTAAACTTTCATGTTTTCAGAATTAGAAGTTCTGTTTGTTCTCTTTTACATCTTGTTCTGTATGTCTTTTATAGGTTCGAAGCAGATTTTTGAAAAATAAATTAAACTGTCACCATTACAATACCTTACCTTTGTGTAAGATCTGTATGGACAGTTTTTCATACTCTCCCATAAACGACTAATTTTTAAAATGGCGGTTTACGACGACTTTTACGTATATTAATTAACACAACGTAGGTAAAACAAGTCCTATGTACACAGTTACCAGCTAAATAAATAATATCAAAAAATTTTAACGGTCAGCAAAGATTTGTGGTCATTTTATGGATAAAATTCTAGGTAAGAACTACGAAACTATGATATTTATAGGTACTTAGATCGCACAAAAACGTATTAGCACCAATAATGACACAGTCAACACTGAATTTATTCAATAATATATGGAATTACCACGAGGCAAACGTTTAAGCTTGCAATTCGTGGGAAATTTGAATGCTTCCAGATGCTTCCAGGTGTCCAACCCCTCCCCGTCTTCACTTACATAAAAAAGAGAAAAATCACAGAGGCAGCAATAATTCCACTCAATGAAGAAAGATGTGAAGCAAATCCATTAGTAGAATTTAGCAGGCTTTGCTTGAAACAACCAAGAAGAATATACCAACAATAGCGGAATATAAAATCCTGTATATACAGGACTCTCTATCATACACAATACATATGGAACACACAACACACGTTCCCTAACAGGAACACTTTACGTACATACACACATTTACAGGACATATTAACAACACTGGATATAAAATAAAATCAGAGTTTGAATTTTCCACGGGGCAAAACGTCCACCCTCACATCTTTTCAGCCAAATGTTGCTTTTGCCTATAAGACCGTGAGCATAAGTGAATTAACCTCAATTTTTATTGACATGACATAACCTTGCCAACAATATTGGCGGTTATACACACCTTTTTTAACTAAATTATTTAATAATCTTTTTTGAGAACGATTTCTGGAGTGGAAATCAAAACATTAACTTTTTAGATAATATGTAATTAGCATTACAATAATTTTTTTGTTATTCCCACAATAACTAAAATATCCCACACTATCTAAAAGTAAACTAAAATCTAAAACATGATTAATTGCTTTCGGTTGCATTTAATCACCACGTGTTTATGATACATTTATATTAAACACTTTCATTTTTTAAAATTTGGTAACGTACATTTTTTAGTATACTGTTCAGTTTTTTCTGCAATAACGTTGTTTTGCTGTGATGGTTTAAAGTAGTTCTTATTTCATCTATGATTTCAACGGTTTTTATTAAACTTAGTCCTTTTGTTTCAAGTAATTTAATTTCTGTTGGCCAACAACTTAAAATATTTTTAATATAATTCAAATCTTTGTTCAGTAAGTTTTTAATAAATCGAAATTTCCGATATTAACAGCAAATATCCGTCTAGTAATACCTGGGACTAACTAAAGGTAATGGAACCTTTTCCGTCATTGGACGGAAAACTCTAACTTTTTTCGCAACATGATGGAGACCATGAGCCAAACAAGTAACATTTTTTATTCTGAGATACAATACCTGTATCATAGTTTTACAGATACACTGTGCTATGTATTTGACCACTACTAACATATTTTAAATCAAAATACCATTTGGCCACAAAAGACTAAGATAGTCATTAAAGAATGCGACTAGACTTCCACGATTTACCTGCTCTAATTGTTTTAAAGTAAGAAAGTAAGATCTATTCTTCCTTCTTCGACTCTAATTACACCGAACACAGAATTAGCAACATACCTTTGTTCTACGTCAGTAATTTCTTCTAACGATATTCAGATATTTCTGTTTTTTACTGCTTTTGCTTAGTTTTTTCTGATTGTTGACTCATGTGGAATTGATGACATTGTAAAGTTTTCTAAAAAACTTTTTATCACCGGCTTACTTAATTTGTTCACCGAAATATCAGCACCAATAAAAGTAATCTCCAATGGCGTGTGGTCAGGGCCAGCAGGGTCGGCAGTGCCGACCCACACCTTTATAGATATTAAAGATTTTTTTTTAATATTTCATTTAATCAGTATTTTGATAATTAATTGTGGAAGGTAACTACCTGACTGAAGTAAATCTGACTAGACTAAATTTTATTCATGGTTTTTAAAAAAATTGTCCAATTCGAGCGTTAAATGATCCCTGCGTAAGACACTTTTCAAATAAATGATCCGAAATCGGAGACATCTATCCGGCTGTGTGAATTCTTAAAAAGACACGTTTCGGGGTTTCGGCAAGCCGATTCGTTGATGAGCAACCAAACAAACATTTAGTTGCCATATGCTCTATACGCATTTAATTGCTAAGTACGGCAAATTTAAATTTGCGGATGCTTAACTTGGATTGTCCGCAAACTGTAGCTCGCGAGTGCGGGATGAAATGTTATTTTGGGATGGATAAGTACTTAAGAACTTAAGTAGTGAAGTGATATTGAGTGCACAGACTGACTTTTCTTTATGGGATTTATTTTTATTTTCTAAAGTATTACGTTACCACTGCCGTAAATAATTAAAGGTTAAAGGGTTTTTTGATATATTAGAAGTTTTTTTTTAATTAAAGTGTGAACAAATTCAGGTAAATTAACCTAAAAAATGCAAACTATGGGAGAAACTGTAAGTATTGATAAATCTGATACTGTAAATTATATTTTGCAAAATGGATTTTCATCTATTCCATGTGAAGAACAAATTGTTATTAAAAATAAAGGGGTCTTTTGCCTAAAATGTAACGACTTATAAATATTAGTGCGGGGGTAAGGGAAGTAATAGATAATTTTCAGATAATCAGAAAGAAAACATCCAAATCCGTGGTGTGAATCTGGTTACGATAATTTAAAGGAATTATTTAGGGTTTTACAGAAACATGATATTTCGAAAGATCATACATACAGCTAGATTAAATTAGATTTATTTGGAAAACAAAATATCTATGTTTTATTAGATAATGCCCAACGTGAAAATGCTATTAAACATAACGAAATTGTAAAAAATATTCATGCAGTTTTACGTCGCTTAATTGATATTGATGGAAATTTTCGTTTATTAAAAAAATTAATAAATGAAAATAATTTCTATCCTTGTGTGATCGGTACTCATCGGAGGGACCGCAGACGTTCGGATACAATTAGCGTCTCTTAGCAAAGACAATGACGTCGACTTTGCTAAGTATCAAGACAATTACTCTACACACACAGACACACACACACTACATTAATAAACTTATCTTGATTGAGACTGGCTGAATGACAATTGTCCAAACCAAAAAACACACAAAAAAAATTGATATTGATTTTTAGGTTGTCAGGAATTATCATTTAGGGGACACGATGAATGGGAGCATTCGTTAAATCAAGGTAATTATGGAAAACTAATAAAAATGTTTAAGAAATACGATTTGGAATTTTCTAATTTACTCTCAGATCTGAAGACATTTAGCGATGTATCTAAAACAATACAGAATGAATTAATAGAATCAATTAGTTACATTTTCAGTAACGTTATTGAATCTAAGATTTGACAGATGGTGTTGTCATGTGATTTTGTTCATAACCTACTACCAGCACAAGGTCATTGAGAAAGAATGGAATACTATAGAAAACTGTATAGGATCATTATTGAAATACATAACATCCAATTAAGTTTAATACATACTAATTGTACCCTAGAGAAATGTTTTTTATCTATATAGAACTCCCTCCATTACTACATATATGGATGGAAAAATTTCTAAAAATTATATCGGATAGCCAGGCGACAAAGGCACTGAAATCGAATCGAATTGAGTCCAAGATCGTTTGAAACTGTTTGCAGAATCACATTGGAAACGAAAAAAGTAACTAGGTAAGTTTACTCTGTATAGTAAGTATAAGAGAAGAAATAATCTGCAAATTATTGTAGGCCTACTTATACGAAACTGTTTTCTCAAGGGGAACAGTCGGAAATAGTCGGATTGACAGAAAATTCGGGCTGCCGACGAGGAGGCAGAACACTTTCTGTGGAACTGCTCATCATCATCATCATTGGCTTTTACAACTCTTCGTGAGTTTTTGCCGCGTTTACTATTGCCTTCCATTGATTCCGATCCTGTGCCATTATTTCCCATGGCCTTACTTCCATCTTCTCCAGGTCTTCCTTGATTGCGTCTTTCCACCTTTTTCTAGGCCTTCCTGTCGATATTTTACCATCTGATATTTCCCAAAACACATTGCTAATCAGTCTGTCGCCATCACTCCGTATTACGTGGCCTGCCCATCTTAATCTATTGGATTTTATGTATCTTACTTACTTGTGGAACTGCTCAGGTTCCATTATTATCAACTTGAGCCCTATAGCTTCGTAGAAGTATCATAACAATAACAGGCTTTAACAGGAAACATGTCATAATAGTCCTCTTAGGTGGAGTGGAAGGTTTATTAAGCGCCCACTCTTATGAAACCTTACCTAACCTACAACTTTTTGTTCGACAGTAAACATGTCTAAAATCTTTTTCTAACTGTTTTTTTAAGCCGTCCCTGCAAGGTATTATAACTGATTACATGTTACGGTGAGATAAATTTACCTAAGTACATTGTAGTCAAGTAAACAAAAACTGAGTGCACAAGATATTCGCAGTCATTTTTTGGTTGACTGTGAAGTTCAATTAGCACGAATCGTGCTAATGCTGCAGTATGTAGGCTGGAGCTATTAATACATATAAAGATTAGACTTTTCCGAAACAATGAAAGGCAAGTAGTAATACCGAATGGAGAAGAACAAATAACTTATCAGTAATGAATCAGTAATAAAGTGCCATTTCAAAGTAGTCTAGAATATGACGGTAAAATAGTGGAAAACATCCAATTTTTTTTATATGCATCGATATGCTTAAAATTTTGACAGTAGTTAAGAAAAATATCAAAGATCTAAATCTACCCTATGGTAATATGTGCTTTTTCTCTGGGGTTGGTAACACTTCAAATCGGGCGGAAAAAGTTTATAAAAAACACTATGGTAGTTGGAAGAATAGTGAATTTTAAGATAAAATTGTTCTTTGGGTTTTTTTTGAATAGTCAACTTTTTTGGAATTAGTTATGACTGAAACTTCACAAATTACACATCAAAAAACCATTTTTTTTAAACAGTTTTTTGTTATTACCATAAAATTATTAACTAAGTTATGGCTGTTTAAAAGTAGACTTTTATTCATCGAATACAAAGATCCACACAATAAGCGGAAAACTTATAGAAACTTTTTCTTATCGGAAACACCTTAAAAAAACCTTTACAACGACCACTAGCAAAAGTGATTAGCTTGAAAACATTAAGGTATATAAGGTTTTTTTTGTAGGTTATAACTAAAATAAAGCCCGCTATAGAAGTTTAACTGGTTTCGAAAAATTTTGAAAAAATCCGAGTTTAAGTAACTCCGAAGACACTATTTTCGGAATTTCCCCAATAATCTGCTTTTTTCAAAATAACTCATCAACTAAAAAGGCACAGAAAAATTCTAGAACAAAAAAAATGGATGATTTTGATTTTTATAAATTTCTAACTAAAAATTAAATGAGATATTAAATATTTTAAAAATTAAATGGTTAATTTTTAAAGGTTATCTTTGTATGAATTTAGCACCATCTTCAATCACTTTCAGCAAACCCCTTTTTAAAACGAATTGTTTGAAAAACATTTAGTATACACCACTTTGTGTCTTTTAAAATTTAATATAAAGTGGTGTATATTAATTTTTTTATGTCATTTAATTTTAAGTCTATAGTAATAAAAAAGATCAAAATCTTTATTAAAACAAACATTTTTTTTAGTTATTGAGTAATTTTGAGAAATTGGGATTTTTTGAGAAATTCCGAAAATAGTACCTTCACTTTAAACTCCAATTTTTTCAAAATTAAACATTTTAAATTAGTTAAACTTCCAGAATGTTATGTATGTATATAAATGAAGTAAATTTAAATTTATGATGATTTTATGTTAGTTATAACTTATTTAATTTTCATTCAAATTACTTTTGCTAGTGGTCATTTTAAAACTATTTTTAAGACCAATAAAGCACTGAAAACTTTGTTTTCAAAACTTTCAAAAAATTTATTATATAATCTTATTACTACAGGTGTTTCTGATCTTAAGATTCTCAAGCGATCTATTTTTGTTGGTCATTCAGAATTATATCTATGTTTTTTAATTCGTTAATTTCCATAAATTCTAACAAAGATAGCTTAAGGCCTTTATTTTGAATGTGGAGAATTTTTAATTCGTCATTAAAAGAATGATTATGATCTAGAAGGTGAAGTGCGTATGTAGAATCTGTTTTTCTATTATTGAAAGTCCTTTAATGTTCTGCTATTCGTTTAATAAAATGTCTACCAGTTTGACCGATGTAAGTTTTTGGGCAGTCGCCACATTTAAGCTTGTATACACCACAGTTCAACAGCTTTTTATTTTGGCTCTTGTTGTTTTTAATATATTTGTCTTAGTTATTATTTGTTTTGAAAGCTGGTGTTATTCCTTTCTTTGTTATGTGTTTAGCTATTTTTGTTGATATTTTTCCATGTAATCGAGCAGAAGGTTCTGGGTTTTTTCTCTGGTAATGAAAATACTAATTTTAGGGCTTTCTTGTGTAGTTTTTGATTTAAAATTGTATTAATTGTTTGTTCATTGTAACTTTGAGACAGAATTAAATATCATTAAGAAAATAGCAGTAAACAATGGATACAACGAAAAAACAAATAATAAAATTTTAAATCAAAAACTACACAAGAAAGCCCTGAAATTAGTTTTTGCACCACCAGAGAAAAACACAGTACTTTCTGATCGATTACATATACAGGCAAAATATCAACAAAAATAGTCAAGCACATAAAAAAAAAGAATAACACCAGCTTTCAGAACAAATAGCAACTTAGGCAAATATATTAAGAACAACAAGAGCCAAAATAAAAAGCGCTTACAAGGTGGTGTATACAAGCTTAAATGTGGCGACTGTCTAAAAACTTACATCGGTCAAACTGGTAGAAATTTTAATAAACGAATAGCCAAACATAAAAGAACTTTCAATAATAGAAAAACAGATTCTACATACCTACGCACTTCACCTTCTAGATCATAATCATTCTTTTAATGACGAATTTAAAATTCTTCACGTTAAAAATAAAGACATTAAGCTATCTTTGTTAGAATCTATGGAAATTACCAATTAAAAAACACAGATTTAATTCTGAATGACCAACTTGAGACAAACACTTATCTCCTCCTCAACCTATTTCATTAGAGACTAGAAAATGTAAACGCATGCCAAAAATAGATCACTTGAGAAAGGCAATCAGCCGAAACAGCTGTAGTGAAAAGATTATATAATACGTTTTGTGGAAGTTTTGAAAACAAAGTTTTCAGTGTTTTATTGTTACATAAAATAAATTTCCATCGTCGAATCCATCAGTATTTTTAAGACCTTTAAAAAAGTTTCTTTAAGTTTTCCAGGAGACTTTTGATCGATTTTTGTCTTCGATGAATAAAAACAAATCTCTTTGTTTTTTAGACTTCATTTTATATCCAAACATTTTTCGCGATAAAATCTAAATTTTTGGAGTTATTCGCGAAAACCCGTTTTAAAAACATTGTTTATTGACGTGTAATTTGTGAACTTTTCATCACAAATGACTCCAAAAATATTGACTTTTCGAAAAAACTCTAACAAACATTTTTGTCTTAATCCTGCATTAGTCTGGTGGGGTCTTATAGACTCTATGCTATCAGGGTATCTGCCTGCGTTAAGTCGAGACATCTGTGAACCGGGTCGGTTCAGACTATCTAACAAAACATGTTAATAACAAAGTTGTACAACAAATTTACTGTACAACTTTGTTGTGTAACTAGTTATAATATTGCATAGGCATACCGACTATATAACAAAGAACAATACATCAACATGCGGATAACTTTTGCAGCATTTTAGCTGGATAGCTGGTAGTTACGCAGTATATAACATAGCGTCATACGTAGAGGATGTCGTCATAGCTACAGCAGCTTGTGTAATTTTGTGCAGGCGATACCAGCATGTTCAACGAAGATTTTGGGTGTGGCTTCTTAATATTTTTTAAACTTTTTATTCATTGTTTTAAAGAGAAAGTAACATTTTTGTAAAATTTAATTCCTCAGTGTTATCTTCTGTATCTGTACATCATTAAGTATTAGTGTCTGTTTGAATTGGTGTAGCTGGAGAAGTAGCGGATGTAGGTATAGTGGTCGAAACAGGGAAAGGCTCAGACGTATTGAATGACTGAGTACCTGTTGGAGTAGCTGGTGAAGCAGTGTGCATCTGTATAGCAAACGAAGTGGTGAATGTTCCAGGATGCATATCTGACCACTCTACTCTGTAGAGAATACTTCTTATATCAAATTTGGCGTTGATTTGCACCGACTTCCATTTAAGGTTCCGCAAGATGGTTACTACATGTTCACCATATACATCAAAGGCATCTGACTTTTCATGTTATTTGATAGTTGTTTCATTATCGCGTACGCTTCTTCAGATTTCGTATCTACTGCTTTTCTTTTGTTGGCTTGAGTTATAAGTGTAGGTGTAATAGTTTTAGCTACAGTTTCTTCTTGATGGTTTTCTTCTTTGCACCTTTTCATTTGGCTGTGGTCCTCTTCTTTGTGTCTTCTTCATGTGCCTTGTCCGTTCCGAACGTTGGCAATCAACATGGCTATTCTGACTTTGTTTACGGCAGATCTGAATAGTTCAGCAGATGACAATCCGAACCATTGCCGCAAGTTTTGGAGCCACGAGTGTCTTTTCCTCCCTGGACCCCTTATGCTATCTATTTTCCCTTGAACGATCAGCTGTAGTAGTCTATATTTATTATGTCTCATAACGTGACTGAAGTATTCCAACTTTCTTTCCTTTATACTTATTCCTACCTCTCTCTCTTTACCTATCCGGCGTAGTACCTCTTCGTTGGTCACGTGCTCAGTCCAGGATATACGTAATATACGTCGGTAAGAACACATTTCGAAGGCCTCTACTTTTTTCATCAATGTTGCGGTCATTGTCCACGCCTCCATTCCATATAACAAATCCGGGAATACATATGTAAATACACATACTTTTTTGTGTAAAGCCAACAATTTGAAATATAATTACATGCCTAATAGTAATCTATTTAATGTAAACAATTGGCAAAAAATATCTATGTATGTACAGGATCATGCAGCGAGGACCAAACACGGCCTTATTTTGACTTTCTCTGTATTTTTAGAAAAAACGAAAATAGCTTTTAGATATAATTTTTTTCACAGAATTTTAAAATGTTACTTAGAAAACAATTGAACTTTAAACAAAAGAGCAACTTAGGTGCAAATGTGTAGTCGAGTTTCTACTCTGAGCTTTAAAAACGATTAATAAATAATTTTATTTAAATAACTAAAATTAAATTTCCTCTTCTTTTTGTGTTAGGCTGATGACTTGTATTTGCTGCAAATTCTTTAATTTGCAGCTGCCTTTGGATTGGAGATTTTCCATAGGAAGCTATTTTTTACTGGAATCCCTTCAAGATGTGCCCAATATCGATAATCACGATATGCGCCAGTCGCAAACCCTGTGCTAAATTTTTTATTTAACACAATCTGAAAACAATTGAAAATTTCTCATTTTTTGTTTCTATTTTCGTTTATAATTCAGAAAATATTGATCCTAGAGAAAAAATTACAAGAAGTTAAAAGTTACTTAATTCAATTTTACACAATATTTCGTTAGCTAGAAATTGAAAATTTAATGTTTATTGTTGAAAAAATAGCAATAAATGGAAAAAAAGTACAAAAAAATTAAGTTAATCCTATAAATGTTTTTGACTTTCTAAACTTGACTTACAAGCTCCATATTTTGCCTAGAAAAACTTTTTAATATGTTTAAAACGTGTGCTAGGTTTTGCATAATAATTGTGCAATCCAGCCTACTGGAAAAAATAGTAAATTTTCAAATTTATAGTTGGCCCTAAATAAGGCCCTCAGATAGTTGCATTTTTTTTGCGTATAAAGAAAGGCTCAAACTTTCAAACGCTTTTTGTAAAATTCAAATCGGTTCACTAGGAGAGCCTAGAAAATGTTTTAAAATTTTAAACATTTTTTAGACTTATAATCAAATTGAATAACTTTACGAGCTTTAAACATATCATTATCGAATCAAAATATATTCTCAAATCAAATAATGTCATTATTATGATAAAGCTGCAGAAATTAATTATTTCAAAAAGTTAGATTTTTACAAAAAAAAAATTTCGTTTGTCTTTATAAATACATATTTGTTTACTAAAAGTAACAATATATAATAACAGTAATAATTTGAATTGTTGAAACAAAGGCGAACGAATTTTTTTTTGTAAAAATCAAACTTTTTAAAATAATTAATTTCTGCAGTTTTATCATAATAATGACATTATTTGATTTGAAAATATATTTTGATTCGAAAATGATATGTTTAAAGCTCGTAAAGTTATTCACTTTGTTTATAAACCTAAAAAATGTTTAAAACTTTTAAAAAATTTCTAGGCTCTCCTAGTGAACCGATTGGAATTTTACAAAAAGCGTTTGGAAGTTTGAGCCTTCCTTTATATGTAAAAAAATTGCAACTATCTGAGGGCCTTATTTAGGGCCTACTATAAATTTGAAAATTTGCGATTTTTTTTTTCAGTAGACTGGATTGCAAAACCTATCCGACCGCTCTTAAAAAAATTTAGCACACGTTTTAAACATATTAAAAAGTTTTTCTAGGCGGAATATGGAGCTTGTAAGTCAAGTTTAAAAAGTCGAAAACATTTAAAGGATTAACTTAATTTTTTTGTACTTTTTTTCCAATTATTGTTATTTTTTCAACAATAAACATTCAATTTTCAATTTCTAGCTAACGTCAGATTGTGTAAAATTGGATAACGAAACTTTTAACTTCATATAATTTTTTCTCTAGGATCAATATTTTCCGAATTATAAACGAAAATAGGAGCAGAAAAATGAGAAACTTTCAATTGTTTTCAGATTT
This sequence comes from Diabrotica balteata, assembly GCA_918026665.1. Classification (NCBI taxonomy): domain Eukaryota; kingdom Metazoa; phylum Arthropoda; class Insecta; order Coleoptera; family Chrysomelidae; genus Diabrotica; species Diabrotica balteata. The sequence goes on from OU898276.1 coordinate 134,876,249, forward strand.
TGTTAAATAAAAAATTTAGCACAGGGTTCGCGACTGGCGCATATCGTCATTATCGATATTGGGCCCATCCTGAAGAGATTCCAGCAAAAAATAGCTTCCTGTGGAAAATGTCCATTATGGTCTGAATTTTTACAGATCCCGCCTAGTCTATGTGGTTTTTCGTCCTACATATTTAACTTCGTTTTTGTTAAACATTTTATTTATATGGGATTTAACCACAATTGATGGTAATAAAAATTACATTTTACATTTGTTTTAAAGTTTTGATCTCCAATCCAGAAATCGTTTTCAAAAAATATTCTAAAACGAGGAGTTATTTTAACCATTTCAAACTATAGTTGTTTATTAGCTAATTGGCATTTTGTTTCATACACGTTGACAGATGACTTACTTGGCTTTAATATTGTACAAAAATAGATTTTGATGTTTTGAGTTAATATTCTGATGATGATATTGTGCCCTCGGATTGATATAAAATTCTGTTTCTGATTTTGTGTGGAAGTTTTACTCCAAATTTCGTGATATACTATGATATGTATTGGATACTTGATGATGATTTATTTCACATATTTTTTAAGGTCTTTGCAGAGTTAAAACTCATTACCTCCTGTTCATGAAACCAGTACCTATTACTCTTTGCCATTCAGGCTGACCTGTTCATTTATACTTAAATTATATGTATTTTAAATGCACTTTTTATCTTATGTTTGTTATTTTAATGTTAAAACTATGGCAAGTGTAATTAAGGTTACAAATGCGGAGATATTTGTAAATTCTTTATAGTTAAAAAATTATCTTCGCTAATTGTAATTTATTAGTCAATGATTTTCAAAGTTTAAGTAAGAAATAACTTCTAGACATGCATACATTTTAATATTTCAATTAATACGATTTTGTTATCGTCAATTCATCAAAGATTATATTAGAAACAAAGTAATATAAAAACCGAAACATCTTTAAAAATACAGTGTTCCCTTAAAATTACAGTGTAACCCCTTCTAGAAGTAGTTCGCAGAAACATACTATGCAACTATGCAGCCACGTAGTATATTCTTTCGTTTTATCCGAAACAACAATGATCATTATTTATTTGGCTTACCCATCAGCTATCTAAAAAATTGTGGACCTTTGTCCTAAGGATATATTTACTAAGATACTCAACTCCCCAACTAATAAAAGTAGTTGGGTATTTTGATCTTAAAGATTAGTAGATCATAAAGAATTATGAGGGTGAGATTCAGTTCTCTCATTCTTATTCTAAACATTTGATCTATCTTGAACATATCCACATACCACCTCTAGTTCTTGTTGAGCTCCAACAGCTATCTGATGGTTTTCTATAACTTCGTCAAGCATCATGTCAGTATAGAACTTAGCTGCCATGGTGTCGGTTAGTTATTTCTTGACTTTTGACATTGAACTTTTTTCAGGATCTTTAAGACGAATCAAGTTACTTGGTTTAATTGTTTGTGTCTGATGTAGTCTTAACGCATTACGCAGTATTTCAAAGGATTGATGCTCAGCATTGCTTCTAGAGCTTCTATAGGGTAAGTTGATATTGACATTGCCCCTATAATTCTCAGACAGGCTAGTCCTTGTAGTTTCTATACTGCTACTTTTAATATTTTAAACTCCCTCTTTTTACTCCCTCCTTCACATACAGAAAACTACATTGTCAAATATCAGATAGATTTTATACTCGTAAACAGCAGATTAAAAACTCTATAGCCTTAGTTAAAACTTCTCCTGAAGCAGATGTTAACTACTTAGACTACAATATGTTAGTTGCTGTCGTGAAAATAAAATTAGAAAGAATTACCAAATTACCGAATTAAACAAATTAGAAGAAGACAAGGACCAAAAATTAATATAAATGAATTAAAAAATAATGTGAATGTTAATGCAAAAAAAAACTAGCTGAAAATAACAAATTATTGACATTAATAAAAAGTGGGATAATATAAAAAAACATGTTACTCAAATGAACTACAACACAGGTCAGAGGCTAAAAAATAATGGATGACAGCAGAAATACTACTATGGAATACAGATTGAAGAAAGAAGAAAATATAAAGGAAAATATGTAAAAAAGTATAAAAAATGTAAAGAGATAGAAGAACTGGAAACAAAATATATACGAGAAATATGCACAAAAAATAAAAGAAGTGATCGGGAAAGATAAGTAGGTGTTACTGGTATTAGATTTATTTAAGAAATTAGGAAGATAAGAGGAGTACGTTAGAGAACTTTACCAAGATAAAAGAGGTGAAATTCAGGAGATGCAAGAATTAAATTGTTTAGAGAGACGCTGTCTTTTAGACACTATCAAAAACGCTAAAAATGATAAGGCGGCTAGATTAGACGAAATACTTGTAGAACTGCTAAAACTAGTGGGAGGATATCGCGAGTGGCTGAAGTCAGCGTTTATACCCATCTCTAAAAAACAAGCAGCAAAAGAGTACTCTGACTATGTTGAGGTCTTTCTATATCATGCTCTCAGGTAAGCAAGCCAGGATATTTTTCTTCGTCATGGGGCCCTTTTTCCTTCAATTTTACCTTGTAAAATGCATTGAAGTAGCTCGTATATGCCTTGATTTCTCATTATATGGCCCAAGTACTGCAGCTCACGGCCCTTCACGATGTTGACCAAATCCACAGTTGTGTTCATTCTCTGCAGTACTTCTTCATTGGTGACTTTGTCTGTCCATGGTATCTTCAAGATCCTTCTGTATGACTACAGCTCAAAAGCCTGAAGTTTTGATAGAGTTTTCGCCTTTAATGTCCACGTTTCTACTTCGTACAGAAGCACTGAGTACACATAACATTTAAGGAGCCTTATTTTTGTTTTTAGGATGAGATCATGGCTCTTGAACACAGAACTCATAGTCAAGAATGCACTCTTTGCCTTACCGATGCGACATTTAACCTCTTGGGTATTGTCCCCCAACTCATTGATTATAGTTCCCAAGTAATTGTATTGTGAGACTCGTTTAATTCTCATTTGGTTTACATACAGATTTGCTCCAGTTATGTTTTCCTTGCTGATGATCATTAGCTTGGTTTTGCTGGTGTTTATGTCCAGTCCATATTTTCTACTTGTGTCCGTTATTTTGTTCATTAAGTTTTGCAGCCCTTCTATGGTATTGGAAAACACTATTGTATCATCTGCATACCGCAGATTATTGAGCTTGACTCCATTTATTGAGATACCTTCATCAACATCTTTTAGAGCCTCTTTAAAAATGTGCTCCGAGTACAGATTAAATATCAGTGGTGAAATTATGCACCCCTGTCTGACTCTTCTTAAGATTTTAACCTGATCTGTATATTCTCCATCTATTCAGAGTACCGCTGATTGATTCCAATACAGGTTAGCTATTATTTTTAAGTCTTTTACGTCAATTCCTGTCCTCCTCAATACTACTATCATTTGTTCATGTCTGACTCTATCGAAAGCCTTATTGTAACGAATCAGGCATGCAAAAACATTACAGCTGACATCTCTACATTTCTGAAACAATATCTGCACGCTAAATAAAGCTTTTCTCGTACCAACGTCATTCACAAATCCAAACTGATTGGGCGCAATTTGTTCCTTGCATTTCCGGAAAATTCTTTTATGGATGACCTTTAAAAATAGCTTCAGCAGATGACCCATTAGGCTTATGGTCCTTTAATCATTACAAACTTTTGTTCCTGGTTTCTTGGACAATGGTACGAACTCCGATTTGAGCCACTCTACTGGTATTTTTCCTGCATTGTACATTTCAATAAATATTTCAGTTATTATTTTTATATGTTCTTCTTCTAATAGCTTTAACAGTTCTACAGGAATTTCATCAAGTCCCGGTGCGGTGCCTTTATATCCTTCATTTGTTTGACAAAATGATAGGTAAGTCACACTTAATCAATAGAGGTATGTATATACAAATATTAACACGATTAATCTCTGATCTACGTGTTCGTAATTTGGCATTTAGAGAGCAATTTTTACAGAAGGACGGGGCAACTTATCATACTGCTGTAGCAATTCGTCAATTTCTTTCAGGGATATTTTCCAAGCAGATTCATTTCATGATTTACTGACTTCCTTTATACTTCACATTCTTCAGACCTTACACCACCAGACACAAACATTTGGGCTATGGCTAAAAATGCCATTTTTAAACGGCTACCACAAACCATTTGTGAATTAAAGGATGAGGTTAGAACCTTCTTCGCGGGCCTGAGACAACAAAGACGAGAAACCTGAAACATGAAACACCTGGTATGAAGTATGTCTTGAATGATTGGGAGCACGTAATAAAGTGTCAATAATAATAGAGCATGTAATAAGGTGTCACTTCGTAAAACAATAATATAAAATTACAAGTTCAGTACTGTTTATTTTGGGCTATACTGTATAATACGTCCCTTTCGCTCAGTATCGGTGTGTTTCATGGATTTTATACTCTCTTTCTGTCAAATCCGTTTTATTTCACACTAAACAAAAATTCACGTTTCGTCTAAATAAACAAATGAAGCGTGTAGTCTATTAAAATTATTATAGTTTTTTTAAGAATTTTCTATTTTCTTCCATTTGAAACCTAAACCTAATATGTTTCAAATCTCTTAAGACACCCTTGAAATTTCCAGTGTATATCTGTCTTTTAATTTTTATAACACCCTCTAGAGAAGAATGTTCTTTCTTTTGACACATTTTATACACAATGCCCAGAATTTCAAACTTAAAACCCTCAGAAAGATCTTTAGTCTTAGCATGTAGCCTAGATTTACTTTGCACAGTTTCATGGATTTTATACTCTCTTTCTGTCAAATCCGTTTTATTTCACACTAAACAAAAATTCACGTTTCGTCTAAATAAACAAATGAAGCGTGTAGTCTATTAAAATTATTATAGTTTTTTTAAGAATTTTCTATTTTCTTCCATTTGAAACCTAAACCTAATATGTTTCAAATCTCTTAAGACACCCTTGAAATTTCCAGTGTATATCTGTCTTTTAATTTTTATAACACCCTCTAGAGAAGAATGTTCTTTCTTTTGACACATTTTATACACAATGCCCAGAATTTCAAACTTAAAACCCTCAGAAAGATCTTTAGTCTTAGCATGTAGCCTAGATTTACTTTGCACAATCTCTACTTCACCGCTGGTTTCAGGTTTGTCTCACTAATACATAATACATCATACACATGTTTATGTACGGATTGAATTGGTATCAAGGGACATCCATTGGCTTTTTCAGCAGTAAAATAAGTGTGTAAATTAAATATTACTAGATTTATATATTAAAAAAATCTCGCCATTTTCGCTGTCAATACATAAAGAAACTCTTTACAATACCAAGTACTATTATGACAAACTTATTAGGGTAGGTACCACTAATTTAAGTGATACCCTGATGAATGGCAGCAGCGATCATCAGTACCTGCTCAAGGCGCACAGGAAATGATCCTGGATCGGCTTGAAACTGGACTACCACAAGCATGCCTGGAGCAGTTTGAATGGTTGTGGTACTGCGATGGGGAAGGCAACGGAAAACAACCTCATAAGAATTTCCTAGATAGGTAAAGAAATAATAAATAAGACTTACAATCAATTTAATTTAACTATCAGACGACCGGTTTCGCTTTCTACAATATGCAAAGCATCTTCAGGTCTCGATACAAAGGTAAATAAATGATGCCGGTACTCTATTAATTGATGGATGGTAGAACACGGTTAAAACTATTATGTATTGTTGAATGGAGAACTTAATTCTGCTATTGTAGTTGTTTGATAGTAAATGGGAAGTTCTTGAGGAGATAGATTTGATCCAATGAATCAGAGATATGTGTGTGATGGTTTGTTAAATGAAAGTGATGTTATATACCATTGTATTATTTAAAAGTTATTTATACTTATTCGAGAGATATATTTATGAAATGTGTGTTATTTATTGAGTAATTGTTTTATGAAGGTGACAGTTTTATGACAATGAATAAGTTTAGATGTACAAATTGTGTGGGTGTGCAATTATTTTTCAACTTGTAATTATCAAATTTCTTTGATAAAGTTCAATTGGCAAAATAGTAGATTTTGCAAAGTCGAGTAAATAAAATATTAGAATTAAAACAATTAAGGACAATTTAAACACACTAAAACAGAAAACACTTAGAAGAGACGAAACAAACATTAAATTTAAAAGGGGGAAGGACTTTTATGCACTACATCTCAGTCTTGGGCACAATGAGTATTTTATGTTATCTATTATATATTATTATATCTAACTTAAAGTTATTATTATATCTAACTGAGTTAGTGAGCCTCAACTTCAAGAAGATAAAATGGATGCTGATAAGCAAAAAGCAACAACTTGCTCGACAATTACGGATAAGTAACATACTAATTGACCATGTAGAATCTTATGTGTTCCTTGGCACCAACGTAAAGGCAAAATGAGAACAGGCCATAGAAATTAAGGCGAGAATAGAACGAGCTAGAGCAGCATTTAACAATATGAAAAAGCTCCTCCTAAGCAAGGATTTGTCTCTTCTCCTAAAACTACGTTTAGTTAAATGCTACATTTTTCCGATCTTGCTGTATGGCGTGGAGGCCTGGACGCTGACGGAGACGCTAACGAGAAAACTAGAAGCATTCGAAATGTGGGTGTACCGACGCATTCTTCGTATATCTTGGACCGAACATGTCACCAACATAGAGGTACTCCAAAGAATCGGAACGGAGAAAGAAATCGTGAATACAATTAAACAAAGAAAGCTTGAATATCTAGGCCACATATTGAGACACGATAAGTACCGTCTGCTACAATTGATTGTCCAGGGAAAAATAGACAGTAAGCGGGGGCTAGGCAGGAGAAGAGAAGACTTGTGGCTCCAAAATCTGCGGAAGTGGTTCGGGCTCACATCGGTCGAACTATTCAGAAGCGCCGCAAACAAGATCAAAATTGCCATGTTAATAGCCAACGTTCGCAACGGACAGGGCACTTGAAGAAGAAGAAGACCACTAATTTTCAACCGGTTTGGGAATATCGCTAAAGTGAGGTGTCAATTTTTAAGTGGTCAATAACCCAAATACAAGCTATAAAGTATACATTCATTATCTACTCTGATGTTAATCTCTCAGAGCTCACTGATTAGAACCTGCTTGCTGGTTGTAACAAATATTTTGCAGGCAAATATAGAATAAAAATATGTTTTAAAAATCTAAATCTTTCATATTGTAGTGTAGTGCACATGAATTATATCAAAAGGATTTGCTGTAAATCACTGCTTATTAAAACCGTAAAAAAATATTATAAAAGGATTTTTTTTTAATTCAATTTAGAAATTGTTTCTTATTATCATTACTAGAGCAATTCATATTCGTACTTTTTATGCTTTAGATTAGAGGGAACCGTTGGAGTTGGCTGTGTAGTGTCTAGCGATAATCTAACTAAGACATTCGCAAATCCGTGAAATATATTTTAGGTAGTATACTCGGCATGAGTGTAAGATTGCCAATAGGCTAAAAAATTTATATGTTTTGGACGTAGAGACTCTACAAAAGGAAACAGGAATTCTTCTTAATAACCCTTAATAATAACCCTTAAAAGGGCTACATCAAAAAAACAAACGTTTTTTTGATGTAGCCCTTTTAAGGGTTTTTAAATAAATATACCCATTTACGAAGATTAACCTCTTTTTTGTGATATGTGGTATACAGCCAGCTACACGAATTGTTTTCCTTGTGAAAAATGCTAGAGAATGCACCGACCACCGTACCATAAGCCTGATGTCTCACACACTTAAATTGTTTTTAAAGATCATTCATAAAGGCATTTACAAAACACTTGATATGGATATTAAAGAAACTCAATTTGGATTCCGTAATGGCGTAGGTACCCGTGAAGCTCTCTTTGCATTCAACGTACTAATCCAGAGATGCTTGGATGTGAACCAAGATATGTACGTCTGTTTCATAGACTACAACAAAGCTTTCGACAAAGTCCGCCACAAAGAGCTAATGGACATCCTCAAAGCAAAACAACTACAACACAATGACCTTCGAATTGTAACAAATCTATATTATAAACAGCAGGCACACGTACGCATTAATGAACACACATCAGAAGAGTTCGAAGTTAAAAGAGGAGTGCGACAGGGGTGTGTATTGTCACCACTACTATTCAATGCAAACTCTGAAGAAATTATGAAAAGAGCTCTTGAGGGAGAAACAACAGGAATCAAGGTCAATGGAACACCAATTAACAACATTAGATATGCGGACGATACTATTATAATAGCAAACAACCTCCAAGACCTCCAAAAGCTAATGAATAAGATAGTTGAATATGGAGAAGAATATGGATTATCAATAAACACCAAGAAAACCAAATTTATGAGGATATCGAAAACCCAAAATAATGATGAAAGCCTGACAATTAACGGTAATGCTTTAGAACAAATTGAAAACTACCACTATCTCCGTACAATAGTTAATCACACAAACGATTACTCCAAAGAAATGAAAGTTCGAATAGAGAAAGCACGTACAAACTTCCATAAAATGGGAAAGGTACTTTGTGCAAGAGAACTAAAATTGGACTTGAGAGTTAGGCTGGCAAGGTGTTATATTTTCTTGACCCTGCTTTATGGGATGGAAGCATGGACACTTAACGCGTCGACTGCTAAAAAGTTGGAAGCATTTGAAATGTGGGTATATAGACGAATTATGAAGATATCATGGATCGAGCATGTGACAAACAACGAAGTCATGAGAAGAATCAACAAAAGAATGGAAGTATTGGAAACCATCAAGACACGAAAGCTGTAATACCTGGGGCATGTTATGCGTAATAAAAGATACAACCTACTTCAATTGATTATCTGATATTGGGAAAAATCCAGGGCAAGAGAAGTGTAGGAAGAAGAAGAATCTCATGGTTGCGTAACTTGAGGGAATGGTTCGGATGCACATCAACTGAACTATTCAGAGCAGCAGCATCTAAGATCAGAATAGCCATGATTATTGCCAACCTCCGCCGCGGAGATGGCACGTGAAGAAGAAGATATACATAAAGTTCAACATTTTCTATGGTATGATTTTGTATTGTTATATTTGTCTGGTCTCGGCTCAGTATTTTTGTTTTGCTGTAGTTAATTTTTAAGCCTACCGCTCCTGAAACTGCATAAAATATCATTTAATTCTTGGATATTATCGGCTATTAAAACTATGTCATCTGCGAATCTCAAGTGGTTTAAGTATGATCCGTCAATGTTGATACCCTTATTGTTCCATTCTAGTTTCTTAAAAATGTCTTCTAGATTAAGGGTAAATAGTTTGGGAGAGATGGTGTCTCCTTGTCTTACTCCCCGTTGTAGTCTTTGTAGTCCTTTGGGTTTAGTATTTGTGCTTTCGTCTACCTTATCTGCATGGTGGCATTTTCATATATGTTTTTAATTATGTTAGTGCTTCTTGAATCTATACGTGCATTTTATAGAGATGCAAGCACTACCCAAAATTCGATGGAATCGAGTGCTTTATGGATATCGACGAACGCCATATGAATTGAATTGGAACATTATACTCGATGCATTTTTCTATCAGTGTTCTTACGGTGTGCAAGTGGTCTATGGTACTAAAATGTTTTCTGAATCCAGCCTGATCGATAGATTGATAGAAATCGAGCTTATGTGTTAGGCGGTTGGTTATGATTTTAGTTAGTAATTTATATAAATGTAATAGCAAGGATATTGGTCGGTAATTCTCGATGTTTGCTTTGTCTCCTTTCTTGAATAGTAAAATGACTTCGGAGTTGTACCATTCTTGAGGAATCTTTCCTTCATCAATTACTTTATTAAATAAAATTAATACCTGTTTCATTGTTCTGCCACCAATTTTCAACATTTCAACTGTAATTTTCAACTGTAAAATTACAGTTGAAACAGGAATTAGTAAAAGTAATATGGGACATTTGTAAATTAGAAACAAGCAGAATAGATTATCTTTAGCCTTAACTGGTCTAGAAACTACTGGATGCGATTAGCTTAATAATTCTGATAATGTTGTACGAAGTGACGAAGAGTACCAATATCAAAACCGATTCAGTGAAAAGTAAAGATAAGAAAGATAAATTGGATCCTATAAACTGGTAAATAGGATATCCTTCTATTCTATATCGTAAAAGGTAAAGTAAATTAAGTAAAAGAAAAATGTAATATAATTCTACTTTTTAATTTTGCCATTATCTTAATATACTTAACGAATAAAATTCGTTAAGTTTTCCCTTTAAAGAGATGCTGCGTCAGTTCTAGATCGGATCAACAAATTCATCTCGACAACAATAACATATTGCTTGAATTTTGTAATCGATTTCTATTTTAACAAATGTGACTCACGGCTGGCGCCTCAAATCGTTGATTAGTATCGTTGAATGAATAACATTATTTTAAGTATTTCACTTGAACTTTATATAATTATTTGTGGTCGACAGAATGTACCGATGACAGCATTTTTGTTAAACATAAATTTGAACATTTGTTAATACAGAGTCTTCTGTAGCCGTTTATCGGTTATGGAACCACGATAATTATACATTATTTAGCTATTTACCATCATTCTTGTAACAGAACTATGGTGTTTATGTGAAACCTGGGATCTTCTGACCACGTTTTTTTATATTTTTCTCTGAAAAAGGAAATTAATTACAAGAAGTCATGGTAGAATTGAAGGTTTCGGTCAAAAAATTAGTCAACTCCATTTTTTATAATTTGTGGAAAATCAATAAAAACTTTCTAATATTGTTATTTGTAGGAATTTTTGTCAAAAAAAAACCAATTAAGTATTGGTATTAGAAAATAATTTAATATCAAACTGATACAAAATATTGTTTGAGATTTCGTCAAAAAAAATTAATGTCTCGGAGTTTATTGTTTTTTTTTTGCACCGAACCTCCAAAAACTACACAAATAAAGCAATTAATTTGAAAACAAAGTTTTCAGTGTTTTATTGTTAAATAAAGCAACAGTATTGCGTTCAGCATTTATCATTAATTTTTAATTCAAAGCAAGTCTAAAAAACAAGAAAAATTAAAGAGACCATAGGAAAAAATACCAAATAATGTGACAAAAATTTAAAAAACAACTTTTCAGCAAAATAACCTGATATCTAAAACATAATATGTATATAAAACATAATATAATATAAAACTAGAAATCTTCAGTTTCAACTTCGCCACTGTCACGATCCAGTTCTTCTCCTTATGGACCGCAGGAGTGTGACGTCACGACTGTAACATTGTCATTATTACTTTCCAAACAAAAGTTGAAATGTCCAATCTCAAGACTTTTTAATTTCTGTAAAGTTAACATTTTGCTTCCTCTGCTGCTTTTTCTTGTAAGCATAGTGTTTTTTACGATAATTCAGAGTTGTATTTCTATGAAATATAGTTTAAAAGTTTAAATTAATGAAATTCTAACCTTACTTTATTGATACATGCATTTTATTGCTATTAGCATAAAACAATGTGCTTTATCATTTACACAACTTTGTAAAATTGTTGTAGTAACTATTAGAATACTTAAATATTGCAAAAAGTGGAAAGAAAGTTTGTTTGGAAAGTGAAACTGACAGATGTCAATAAAATCGACGTCATCACTCCTGTGGTCCATTGTTCTTCATTTTGATTTGTGAGGTTATATAATGGAGGTACGTATTTATTTGCCAAAGACATCACATTTTCTATTTTTTGGGGTTTATTTTAAGCGGAAATGTGTTGTACAGTTTAGTATAGGTAACGAATTTTGACAAGAGCTATGACCCTGTAAATAACAGGTAAACTTGTTTACTATATCGGCATGACTCATAGCTTTTGTCAAAATCCATTACCTCTACTTGGCCAAACTAAAACTACGTTAGGTTTTTTGATGACAAATGATGAATATAGCGTGGTACCTGCTGACACTTACACTGTATATTGTTTTTTCTTTCATATTTGAAAATACGATACTTGGAGATGGCAAATCTTTCTTTTTGTTGGTTATATGACTTTTTTAAAAATAGGTTTAAAAGTATTTGAAAAATTGATGATCATATCCTAACGTCTATTATGCGAAACTGTTTTGACGTTGTCTTGACTAATTTTCTCCATTCAGAAGGCAAGTATGCTATTTCTTTCTTTCGTTTTTCTTTTTCAATCAGACCAAAGCAACGGTCGCACGGTACAAAGCTGTGGCCGGGTCCTGGAAAGTGATGTATAATTTGCTGAATATTACTATTGAAAGCATTCATAAATATATAAAAGAACTGCACTATGGTGTGATTTTTGTTTTTTTTTTTGCAAAACAGTTGACCGAAAATAAATAGAGGGTCGAAACAATTTCCAGGACAAAGTTTGTTAAATAATGATGTAAAAAACTTACCACTTCGTTACAACCTTTTTTGGCAGTGAGCTCATGGTACATATAAAAAGTAGCCTCTCTTTTCTTGGCAGAATTTACAAATAAGTTGTATTGCCAGAACTGCCTTTTATAGAATACGTCGCCTGAAGGAATATGTGGCAGTGGCAGGTTTTGTTGATAATGAAAGCTTAAGACATCAACTGATTCATCTTCGCGAGCAAGATTGGTATATTTCCTTAATTTGGTATACAATATTTCGGCCTTCAGTAACTGTAGACGCTTTTCAATTTCCAATCGGGTTTTAGTTTCTGCATTGAATTCTGCGGCAATTGTGTTGTTTAAGCAGTCACATTTCTGGCAAGTATCTGATCTGAGATGACCAAAACTAAGATTATGATTGAGATTAAATTACCGGTGATAAAAATCATATGTTACTTAATGTCCTTTTAATATTTCCCGTCTTCTAGGATAACATACTTTTCTGGCTCATATTTTTCAAGTTACAGGCGATGCATTTTTGCAACATTCAACTTAGGACTTCAGGAGATAAAAAATACCTTTTCTGATTATCTTCCCTACTATAATGAGATTTTCTTCTGGAAAACCTCCGTATATGTTCCTCGATTTGCGCTATTCTTGCTTCACTGATTTTGTTTGGTCTATTGGAATGCTTCCCACGTTTATCAGAAGGTGACATAATACTACCCAGAGTCAGATTTTTGACAATTTGAGACACTCTATTTTTTGATACTCCATGCAAAGAACAGAATGCCTTTTTACATACTGTGGTTTCCTGACTTCCTACACGTAACTAAAAAAAAGACATTTTTGAACCAACTATTATAGTTAGTAACAAAAATATTACCTTATACTTATAGGTACTGTTTTTTTCTCTCTCCTCTCCTGTAGTCGGGCGTTTCCTTTGCACTTTTGAAACGCTGATTAATCCTCCTAGATACATGTCTTGTTTAGTTTTATCTCCCGTACTATAAAACTGCTCAAGTATGTTATGTTTGTGGGTATCGTCTACTTTAGTAAAACATATATTTCTACAATGGCAATTTGGTCCAGTAGTTTTCTTTTGAATTAGTTTTTTTGCCGAATTAATATATTCTTCCCCTCTATCCTGTTTACTGTTCATAACGTTTCGTTTCCAGTTGCTTTCCATCCTTTTCCGGTTTGTGGCTTTTTTCTTAACGGTTTGAATGTTTGAAGTTTCTGTATTATTACGCACAGAAGTTTTTTACTGTTCATTATTTTGATGGGTACCTTTTTTAGCAATAACAAAATGCCTACAATCCATTTAAGACGACAAAAGGACTTCTACAAGGCTGTGCTACATCCCCTAGTTTGCTTAAAATATTCTTGGAAAAGACACTCAAACCATGGAGGAGAAAGTGCGAAGGAATGGGCATACCAGTAAGAGACGAATACCTATACACCTTAAGTTTTGTCGACGATCAAGTAGTCATCGCACAAGATGAAGAAGATCTCAGCTTTATGCTCAGAAAACTAGAAGAAGAATATAAAAACAACGGAATGGAAATAAACTTAGAGAAAACCGAATACCTAACAACAGAAAACAAGGATATGAGAAACCTAGAGATAGACGAGGGAAGACAAGTAAATGGAACAGACAAATTCAAGTATATAGGAACCATAATATCGAACCAGAGAACAACAGAAGAAGATATAAACAACAGACTAAGACAAACAAGAAACTGTATAAGACAACTAAATTCAGTGCTGTGGGATAAGAACGTTACGATAAAGACAAAAAACAGAATATATAATACCCTGACAAGAAGTAACCTGACATATGGGTCCAAAAACCGGACAATAAACAAGAGAAATAGAGGTAGAATAAGAGCAGTAGGACAGAGGACGCTGGATAAACAAAATCACAGAATGGAGCCCGATCGAAAGAAGAAAGAGAGAAAGACCCCGAAGGTCCTTCAGAGACGAAATCGACGAGGCTATGGAGAAAAGAACCCTGCGAGATGGAGACTGGAATGACAGGGAAAATTGGAGAAAACGGTTGAGTGAAGGAATACCGTGAAAACTGTGGAAATCCTTAGTAGTAGTAGTAGCAAAATACTTTGATCGACGTCGACTAGGACCCGGAACATCAGAATCGGAGGAACCCGATAAAACGTAGTCAGTCCCAGAATCTGCATATGAATCTTCCTCACTAAATTCACTACTTAACTAATATTCATAATGCAACGATCTTTTTTACACTTTATTCGTACCGCCCACACACTACTGCAATGTTCAAAACTAATAATAATTGATATGCTATGCGCTATGGTATTCGGTTTGTCATCGCCCGTGGCCTGATTCTCCGATGTTGACAATGTTGCCATTGGTGGCAAGAAACAGTCATCTCCTGGAGTTTATCGATTCTTGCACCTAAGTACTCGTATTTATTGATGCAGTCAAGTCATTAGGCCATATATTTACCTTAATATTTATTGGAGATGGCTGATCCTTGCACCAAAAGATGTGCAAACGTAGTTCATATACGATGCACATAAAAACTGAATTTGGGTAAAAAAATGGAGTTGACTGGTTTTTGCACCGAACCCTTCAATTGTTCTGCAAATGTTTTCTTAGTAGCAAATTATAAATCTATTGACATGAATAACCAAATAATAGTGACAATATTTGTATGCAATAAAAAAGAAATACAGAAAATACAATCAAACTGCTTAAGGAATATCTAAATAGTTTACCAAAGACTAAAATTTACGGGATGGCAGTTACTTATGAACAGATTGGACACTGAGAATGTAACCTATATCTTGCACATCTGCCACCATAAATATGTAGCCAGAAAAAATCCTTAAACTCTCCATAAAAAAGTGACTATGTAGCCAGAAAAAATCCTTAAACTCTCAATAAAAAAGTGACTGAGTTTTATTAAGAGCACGGGATTTCTGGTATAACATGACTGATTTTATTAAAAATAGGTTCTGAATTATAAAAAATAGAATAAAACGAAAATTAACATTATTTTCCGCCATCAAAAGTGAACCATATATTTAAAATCAAACAGAAATTACTTATGTAGCTAATTTTCTTGGTTGGATGATGTTTGAGCTTCAACTTGCGCCTTATTTTTTGGTGTTCCTGTTCCTGTTTCCTTGCACTAGTTGTAAACGATTCATATTTTGAACATTGATACTTCTTTGGTTTATGGAATCCTATATTGAATTTTTTATTGAAAATTCTTTTATAAATTTATTTTTTGACATAATCTTGTTTTTCTTTTTGTACATCAGTGAATATAATTCAGTGGCCCTTCCAGGTTTATCTTTTTGTTTTCGTTTAACAGTAATGTGACTCGATATGAGGGAACAAATTTTAAAAACATTGTTTGAAATATCAAGCGTAGCAGTAAAAAACTTTTTACAGACCCTCACTTTTTTGTCATTTAATAGGAAATGGTAAGCCTTATTAATTGAACGTTTACGGTTACTATCTTTATTATTAGGTCAAATATGAGTCATACATTTTGATATGTAATCTCTTTGGCGAGTCTTATCCAATAACTTATAAAATTTTCTTAGCAGTTATTTCCTATAATCTTGATTTATTTTTTGTGGTCATTTATATAAGTAAATAGTTATCACATGGCGGTTTTAAATTTTTCGTTTTGTGTAACTTCAAATAGCTCTGCCCTGTGGAAATCCCATATTTTATTACATTTCTCTTTCACGTCTCTAAATTAATCATTCTTTTTCGAACAATTTTTTTCCTGTAGACTAGGATCTATCATTTATACTCCACACATCTTATTTGGCTCATCGGTGTAGCTTAAATCATCAGCTTGCGTGGAAGATACTTTCAATTCATTGAGTGTATGCAAATATTCATTTTCACGAACATTTTTTAGTAAAGAATAAATCTTACTTGATCTTGTGTCCGGTAAATTCTGATCAGGATGCTCATCTGTATCACCCACATATTCTGAGTCACTTAAATTAAATTATTAAATCCATGAAAATACTAGGCAATGTCTTCAGCAGTATATTCCGCTGTGGATTTCGCAACAGTTCCAGCAAGGCGAAACTCTTCCTTTTCTACATCATCTGAAAACCAAAATTATTATATCTGTTTAAAATGTTTACCTATTTCTAAATTTGCTCACCATACACCTACACCAAACACGCTACTTTTCCAGAATCGGTTATTCATAGGATACATATTATTGATGATTATCACTTACGTTTTGAATCATTTTTGTTCTTTCGTAACTATTCTTCACAACTAGAGCTTTTTGCTAGAAACAAATTATAAATGTGTGACTACATGCAAATAAACCTGTTGCTACAGGTCGATGATGGTGTGGCACAGGCAAGACATCGAAAATGATTTGAAGTGATGATTTCATTCAACACTTAGATATCTCACTGTTGTTGTTTTCACTGTTAGTCCAATCGTCTAAAAATCATACGAAAAAGCTGAATTTTGCCGAGAATATTAATTTTAAGACCCCAGTAAAGATGCAACCACTTTAACACAAAGGCTTTCTCCTAAAACCCCTTGGTAAGGGGGTAAAAACACAAAAAAAAAACTATTTACCAAAAATCTGTCGTAGTAAAAATGTTTCAAATAAAAATGTGGCTGAGATATTTTTAAACAAAAATGTTTATCTATACTTTTTGTGTAAAATAAACTGTTCTCTCAGGAACAACGCTTAAAGCAACCGTCGATTTTGAATGTCAGTTAGGTGTTCGAAATCATCGTTTAATAAAATTTGTATCAGCTCGACAGTAAAAATTCGGTATCTGTTGAGCCAAGTGTCCTATTGACAAAAATCAAGATACGTTTTAAAGGCAGGGAGTGCAGCTTTCGTATGCAGTTTTTGTATTTTGACACAAATAGACTTAGTTTTTATAAAGGTGTTAAATAAATAAATGTGGCTGGCGTTTTTGCAGTTTTTTAAGATTTTCTTGAAAACAATGAAATTCATTACTTTCACTGAGCAGTCGTAGTAAGATTTCCATGTTTAAAAATTAGTCTTTAAAACCTATGACATAAAATTTCAATTATGAATTGCGGTAACAAATATGAGGTATTTGAAATATGAATAAATAATGTAGAATTTAATGTTTTACATTTCAAACGATCACAAGAAATGCCTTCAAGAAGATGGTTTTTGATGCAGTTTATAGCAGAAAATTGGTTCTTTTGAAAAATGTACTAGTTTTATTAAAAATAAAAAGTTCTAAACTTTTTAAATTTTTTGTTATGTGAAAGTTTAAATCCAGCACTTTGAAGCATATTTCAAATGAATCACATTTGTTACCAAAACTCAAAACTAAAATTTCATGCAATATTTTTTAAAGGTTAGGCTTTAGTAATCGAAACTTTAGAGTTTCCAGTCAATAAATGGGATAGCTAGTATTGATCTCATAAAAATCATAAAAAATGGCAAAAATGGCGCCACGTATATTTATTTAACAGCCTTATAAAATTTCAGTTTACTTGTATCAAAATACAACACTACATACGAAAGTTAAACTCTTTACCTTTAAAACGTATTTTAACTTTTGTCAGTTCACATCGATACTCCATACCGAGCGGACGTTAAATGGTTCTCTGTTATCAACATTCGACCGGTTTTCTCGATTTGAACAGATAAATGTGAAGTGATTAAAAAGCAATCAATTAGTAATAGACTTAAAAATAATAAACTCATCAAATTAAATTTAAAAACAATACAGTAATTTATTTATAATGTTTCCAACGGGAAATGGACCAGGATTCGACAACTACATAGTTAGCCAACAAATACAAAATGTAAACAGCCAGCCATTACCAATCCAGTATCCATCAAACCAAATGAATTGTTACCCACAAATGCAGATTCCAAACAACACACAGGGTCAATCACAAATCAACAATATACAGGGTTATCCACAAATCTCATCACAAATACCAGGTATGTACAATATGCAAATAAATCAACCAACCACTAATTCTTCGACGAATATGATATTTCCGCCCAATCAAGAACAATATATAAATCAACAAAACGCGGCACACAACAGCAATATAAATAACAGAAATAGCCAGCAATACTACAGAATGTCATCAACAAGCGATGACGAACCAGAAAGTGCAAATGTGTCAACAAATAACTCATGGCAAGTAGTTAAAACTACAAAACGCAGAAAAATCAGATCAAATGTAGAAACAGACAAAGAAGATGATACCATTACACTATCGAACAAATATAATACCCTAACGGATACCCAAGAAAATGAAACCAATCAAAATGAAACAGCGCCAAGAATACCTAAACCACCACCAATATTTGTTTACGATGTAAGCGACTTCCCAGAAATGAGGAAAAAATTTACAGAAATAGCTGAAGCTGAACAATACGAAACCAGAACTATGGCAAATAATACAGTCAAAATAATTTGTAGCGATCCAGAAATATACAGAAAATTCTCCAGATATATGAGAGAGAACAACATTATTCATCACACATATCAACCAAAGGAAGAAAGGGCCTATAGAGTCGTAATTAAATACCTTCACTATTCACATGCAACAGAAGACATCAAAGAAGAACTGACAAAACTGGGTCACAAGGTAAGAAACATCATTAATGCTAAACATAGGATTACAAAAGAGCCGATAAATATGTTCTTTGTTGACCTTGAACCATCAGACAATAACCAAGATATTTATAAAATTCAGAAACTACAACACTGCAATATACAAATTGAACCACCTATAAAAAACAAAAATATCATCCAATGTATGAGATGTCAATTATATGGCCATTCAAAAACATATTGCAATAGACCATATGTCTGTGTGAAATGTGGAGGACAGCACAGTACAAGCAGTTGTAAAAAGAACAAGAACACACCAGCTACATGTGCTTTATGTGGAGGAGATCACCCAGCTAACTATAAAGGATGCGAATATTATCGTAATTTAAATAGAAATAAAAATATAGCACAAACTACATATAATCATCACCAAAATATGTCGCAAGCACGTAACAGAAACTTTATACCCAACACAGTAAGACCAAATGTAAGCTATGCTAATGCAGCGGGTAATAGACAACCTCCTGCTGCTCCTTCAGATAACCAAGATTCAAACACCATTCTTATGAAGTTTTTAGAAGAATTCAAAGCCATGTTTAATCAAATCTTGCAACAAAACAGCATGGTAATAAACATGCTAAGTAAACTCATATGCAAATAAAATTCTTTCTACGAATAGCAGAATGGAACGCCAATGGCCTGCTGAATCATAAGGACGAGGTGATAATATTTCTACAACAAAATTTTATAGATGTATTATTAATAAGTGAGACACATTTTACAGACAAATCGTATTTTAAAATACCTCAATATCTAACGTACCATACTAACCATCCAGACAAGACAGCCCATGGAGGTACAGCAATTTTGATCAAACAATCAATTAAACATTTCATGATGGAAAGTTATATAACAGACTGTATCCAAGCTACAGTAATTAAAGTGTGCTCATTACCTTACGAAATAACAATAGCAGCAGTGTATTGCCCTCCAAAGCACAATATTAAAAAAACCGATTTCGCATCCTTCTTCAATACTCTAGGTCCAAAATTTATCGCAGCTGGTGACTTCAATAGTAAACACACGTACTGGGGATCAAGATTAATAACAACAAAGGGGAGAGAGCTTTATAGCTTAATGCAAGAAAATAAATACTCATATTTATCAACAGGAACACCAACGTACTGGCCAACGGACCCCAAAAAAAGACCAGACCTCTTAGATTTTTGCATCATAAAAGGAATATCTAACACCTTTATGGACATAGTTCCAAGTTATGATCTATCTTCAGATCATTCACCAATTATTGCAACAATTAGCACCTGCGTTATTAACAAACAACCTACTCCAAAACTGCATGGACCTAGAACAGATTGGAACGTTTACCGAAAAATACTGGATGAAAACATTAAACTAAATGTAAGACTAAGAAGCCCTTCAGAAATAGAAGCAGCTACAAACAACTTTATGACATTATTACAAAACGCTGCAAAAGAAGCGACACCGAACGATGCAGATAAAAATAAAATCGAGAATAGAATAAATATTCCACTAGAAATTAAAAAGCTCATTGCTGAAAAAAGAAGAGCAAGAGCCAAATGGCAACAAAGTCGGAACCCAGCGGATAAAACGTTTTACAATCGCTTAGCCAATAAATTAAAAACACAACTAAAAATTGCAAGAGAAGAGTCAGTCAAAAAATATGTAACACAACTTAATAGATACGACCATTCAATATGGAAACCAATCAAATCATCCTTAAAACCTCAAGCAATATCGCCACCAGTAAGAAAAACCACAAACACACAGAACCAATGGGCAAGAAGCGATAAAGAAAAATCCGAATTATTTGCTGAACATTTAGCAACAGTATTCCAACCACACAACAATGAAGAAGATCAAGAAATTATTAATTATTTAAACTCAGAACAACCGTCAGTAAATCCAATAAAATTAACAACACCCAAAGAACTTAAAGAAGAAATCTTAAAACTAAATATCAAAAAGTCACCAGGAATTGACCTAATAACTCCAAAAATGCTAAAGGAATTACCAAAAAAGGGTATAGTGATCCTTACATATATATTTAACGCAATATTAAGATGTAATTATTGGCCTAACAATCTAAAAATTGCAGAAATACTTTTATTTCCAAAACCAGGAAAGGATCCAAGTGAAGTCTCATCCTATCGACCTATCAGTCTGTTATCAACAATCTCCAAATTACTAGAAAAACTTTTAATAAAAAGAATAGATCCAGGCCTTACAGGCGCAGACTGGATACCAAATTTTCAGTTTGGATTTCGACGAGAACACTCAACTATCCAGCAATGCCACCGAATAACCCATAAAATCAATTCCGCATTAGAAGAAAAGGAATATTGCCCAATGGTATCACTAGATGTACGTCAAGCTTTTGATAAGGTTTGGCATAAAGGACTTCTTTATAAAATTAAACAAATATTACCACCCTTCTTTCGAATACTTACATCATACTTGGAAAACCGACAGTTTAGAACAAAAGTAAATGGAGAAATATCTAAAATGCATCCCATTAAGGCGGGAATTCCACAGGGCAGTGTCCTGGGACCTTTATTATATATATTATATACTTCTGATCTACCAACTTCGCATAACGTAACAATTGGCACATTTGCAGATGACACAGTAGCACTTACCAGTCACAAACACATTAACATAGCTACACAACAACTCCAAGATTATTTGTATGAGCTTGAAAACTGGCTAAAACAATGGAAAATAAAAATTAATGAAAACAAGTCAACCCACGTAACTTTCACTTTACGACGAGAAACACCACCACCAATATATATCAACAATGAGGAAATACCCAGGACTAAAACAACCAAATACCTAGGGCTACACCTGGACCAAACCCTGTGTTGGAAAGAACACATCACCAAAAAAAGAAAACAAATACAACTAAGACAAAAAGAAATCAATTGGTTAATTGGAAAAAACTCCAAACTGTCAATAAATAATAAAATTCTAATTTATAAAACAGTTATTAAACCAATATGGACATATGGCATAGAGCTGTGGGGCTGTAGTAGTAAATCTAATATTGCTATTATGGAAAGATGTCAATCAAAAATCTTAAGAGCAATTGTTGATGCACCCTGGTACGTAACCAACCAACGAATCTATGAGGATCTCAATATCTCAACAGTGAAAGAAGTATACCAGCAAAAGAAATTACAATACATTCAAAAAGTGAACACACACTCCAACCCATTAATTTCCGCAATACCTCAACATCAAGTTATCCGAAGACTAAAGCGACGTTGGCCAACAGACCAGTAACATGGACCCGTGATTCTCTCACTGGAGGGGACCACATCACGCCAGAACCAAGGGACAGGACTTAAACTCATCACATTAACTTATAGAATATATTGTTTTATTCTGATTGTTAATTTATTAGTTATAATAAAAAAAAAAAAACTTTTGTCGATAGGAGACTTGGATCAAAAGATATCAAATTTTTACCGTTAAGCTGATACAAATTTAATTGAACATTGATTTCCTGGACGTAACTAACATTCAAAATCGACGGTCACTTTAAGCTTTTGTTTCTGAGAGAACGGTTCATTCAACGCAAAAGGTGATATAAACATTTTTGTTTAAAATTATCTCAGCTACATTTTTTAGTTGAAATATTTTTGTGTACGGCGCGGCGTATAGATTCTTGGTAAATCGATTTTTTTGCGTTTTTACCCCCTATACGGAGTGTTTTAGGGGAAGCCCCGGGGGTAGCAAACTTTTTTGCATCTTTTTGGGGCCCCAAAGTACTTAAACAAAAAAAGCAGTATTAGATAGACCAATAGAACTGACTTATCTAGTTTTTATAAATCAAGTCGATCCTTCGGATTTCAAGGAGGCAAATCTATCAATAATATCCTCGTAGAAAAGATGCTTCTGCATAAGTTCATTCAACAGTTCTTTATGAAGTGCAATAACATTCAAACTGGATAGTCTATCTTGTGAAATAGTGTTTCTTGTAAAAGATTTAACCTTTTTAAGCACGAAAAACTTCTTTCTACGGAAACGCTTGTCGATGGAATTGTCAGAATTAAACAAAACAAATTATAGGCTTCTGCAACAATGTCTTTAATTGGTTATAACTTTATAACCAATCCTTGCAAATTCACATTTTTGTAATTTTATGGCATAAAGAAGGCAGAGCTCACTTTTAAGTCTTTGATGTTTAATAAATTGTGTGCCATAAAACTCAAATAAATTTTGAAAAGCGTCGGAAGGGAAGGTTAAACTGTATGACTCAAATTTTGTTGTATCTGCTAAGCTTACGAATTTTAATTTATCACAATCCTGAAAACATATATCCACTTCCATTAAAATATGATTATATATTTCAAAAAATAATGCTCTGTATTGAGTAGTAATTGCATTCTTGCTCATACTATCATCACACCTAAACCGTTTGGAAGCTTTAATGATCGTCATTGTGCTTGCTTTTTCAAAAATAGAACTTCTTCATTTTTTTATCACTTATTAATTGACGAGTTCTCCTTATCTGGTTTAAGCAAAAATTAATATCTAGGGACTTTTTTTGAACATCATATAAAATATCTGTTATATGAAAAATGTCGCTAAAAACTGTTGCTAAAAATGTGAACTCAAAATCATTTAAATCTCTTAAAAACCCTTTAGCCAGCTGAACTGATTTGCGGTCTGACTCTTCAGAATTCATTATATTATCAAAAATCTCTTTTAATTTTTCCCAGTCTTCAATAATTACACTGATTAATTTTGAACTAGACGACCATCTTGTCTCTGTAATTGTTGGCATACGTCTAGCCGATGTAGATGCAAGAGCATACGATCGTTTTGCTGAACTATGAAGAAACGATATGATTCCGGTAATAGTTGCAAAAAAATTGGACATTTTGATATTTTCTTAAAGCTCTGTTGCAAAACAAGATAAGTCTATGGGCTTATAATAAACTTCACTAAACAAATAAACTTAATACTGTGACTAAACTAAACTAATAAATACACTACATAAACTATACTGTACTGTAAAAATATCTATATAATAGACTAAATTTCAAAATATTGTCGCTGAGAGAAATTTCCGAAAAATAGGAATGCTACATACACATTAAACTAGTGGGTGAAGACGGATAGTTTATTTTTAAATTGATCTGCACTTCCCGGTTTTCTCAGCTATCACTAACGACAGGCTGACGTCACGTTGCTATGGCAACCGTGAACGCTTGTGCAGATGGATTCCGCATTTCAAAAACGATATTCACCTATTCCTGAATCGTACACGGCTAATGACACAGGTCAGGACTTGACCGTCAAGTACCTACCGCTAATAAACCTAGTTATATTTTTTAATTTTTAGATTAGTTAAAAGAGAATAAATAATTAATATCAGAATTTAGATATAATAATGTTGCTTTTATTTTTTATTTATTTGTCTCAATTTAATTATATTTTTTTGGTGAACCTCACCTTCATCTACTTCAACTGGCCGGCCGCCGCTGGATTTATGTAATGGTGCGTCAATATTACTTTATTTTTATTGTTTTTTTATTTTCATATCCTATAGTCTTAATTTTTTTTACATACTCCTCTATTGCTGTATTTCAAATTGTATCTCTATTTTTTCACTCATGTTCCATGTTTCACGTATCCCTGCTTTCTCAATACTTTTACAATTATTTTTATTGGTTATATTTTTCTTCTTATTCTTGTAGTGGTTATCCATTTCGGATGTCGGGCGACCACCATGCCAAACTGTATTTTGCACACTGCTGCTCTGAAAAGATTTGTGGTTGTTGTGTTGAACCACATACGTACATTTTTCAGCCAGAAAATCCGTTGCCTTCCTGGTCCCCGTTTTCCTTCTACTTTTTCCTGCGAATTACATTCTTAACAATAGAAAAAAGTCGAATATAAATCTGTCATTAAAAGTAAAGAGGAAGTAAGTTTAATAAGAAATTAGTTTTTAATATTTATTTAAATAACCCAAAACTGTTATAAAATCATTTTATACTATATGATAATTAGATATCAAATTATTTTTAAAATATTATAACAGGAAGTTCCTATGTCTAGACCATCATTATCTGACTAAAATGATTACAACGACCTTACCATGAAATAATTTATTATCAATGCAGTTTATTTAAATGCATTCCAATAGTTACGCAATAAATTACATACTTTTCCGATTTTGTTGCTTAACTTTTCAAATACTATTTATATTTCGTAATTAATGTTAAATTTGTATTTCAATAGACTCTGGGATTTAAATTTCTATTTGCCAGTGACGCCACAGTTTTTAAATTAGCTTTATTTGTTAATTGTTTTTTACACTATATTAGGTACATGAAACTTATACCCGAATTTTCGTTTGAAAGTTATTCATTAATATAGTCTATGAGTAGTTAGCCCTATGCATAATTCTCTATCGTAATTAGACTCCTCTAAAAAGAAGGAGGTCAAGTGGTTCCTTAACACTTTATGCCCTGACTCTTTTTAATTTAGCATTACAATATTTTGGAGAATTTTTGCAAACATATAATAACGTATAAACAATACCTGGTATTTTTTACAAATTTTTTATTCCAGCATTAAAGTGCTGCTAGAAAGCTGTATCAATAAGTTGAAAAATAGAAAATCTCATGGCACAGACAAGATCACCGCAGAAGTTTTAAAAGAGACTGGAGATGTTGGAGTAAATGTTATGCATATGATCTGCAAAAAGATTTGGGAAACCGGAGAGTGGCCCAACGACTGGACAACATCTACTTTCATCCCTATACTCAAAAAAGGAACTCCGCTAGATTGCAGTAACTACAGAACGGTAACCCTAGTATCCCATGCAAGCAAGGTTCTACTTCATGTAATACATGAAAGATTAAAAGCTTTTCTATTGCCTCGGATATCAGAAGAACAAGCGGAATTTGTCCCAGGAAAATGCACAAGAGAACACATCCTTAATGTCAGACAGCTAATCGAAAAAACTCGTGAATTCAATACTCCTATGCTTATGTGCTTTGTGGATTACACAAAGGCCTTCGATAAAGTTAAATGGTCCATACTAGCAGAAATGGGAACACCCCCCACTTAATTCAACTAATTAGAATCAATATGAAAATAATAAGTGCACAGTAAAAATAAACAACACCCATTCCGATCATTTGAGAACAGAGGCAGGTGTCAGGCAGGGATGCATAATCTCGCCAACTCTGTTTAATATCTACAGCGAACACATTATGCGAAAGGTACTAGACGGATGGAAGCGCGGAATATCAGTAGAAGGTCAAAAAATCAATAACTTGAGGTATGCTGATGACACTTTAATAATCGCGGCAAATCCGGAAGAAATGGAAGACATAATGAGATGTTTGGAGAAAAAAGCAAAACACATGGACTAAAGCTAAATAGGAGTAAGTCAAAGATCATGATAGTAGACAGAGCTCGGAATAATCTTCAACATATTAAAGAAATTGGGGGCTTTAAAGTAGTAAATACTTTCATATACCTGGAGTCCCTAATAAAAATGACGGAGGGTGTGACAGAGAAATACGTAGAAGGTTGACTATTGCTAGAACAGCCATGATGAAACTGATAGCAATTTGGAAAAATTCTAGCATAACAATACACACAAAACTAAGGCTAGTAAGGGCGCTCATTTTTCCCATAGCCACATATGCATCCGAAACGTGGACCTTAAAAAAAGTGGATAAAAATAAACTGGACGCTTTTGAAATGTGGGTATACCGCCACATGATGAGAATATCGTAGATTGAACTTCGCACTAACGTAGCGATATTAGAACAACTAAGAGTAAAGAATAGATTGCATAAACAAATACAACAGAGATATTTGCAGTATTTTGGACACATTGTTAGAAGAACAGGCACGATGAAAAAACTGATAGTCGAGGGTAGGGTTGAAGGAAAGAGACGCAGGGGAAGATCTCCAAGCCGTTGGGTAGATCAAATAAAAACATTGATTAACCAAGGGTTACATGAAGCAGAACAACTAGCCCAGGATAGAGCAGGATGGAGGGAAATCGTAAAAAAACTGTGAAGGCCTGATGGTGTCACCACATCCCAAAAGGGATTAGGACTGAGGAGAAGGATAAAGCTGTAGCAACTGCCACCACTAGGTTCAGACGAGTAAAAAAACTATTACGTGTAATATTTCTTCTTCTTCGCGTGCCATATCAGAATTATCCGACGTGGGCAATCACCATTGCGAAGGCTTCTCGATCTTCTGTAAGATTTACTCAACACGATTTAGCTCATATCATATTTTTAAATCGATATCTACTCTTGCAGGACCCGAGTAGAGATACAAGTTTGTATCTCTACTGGTGACTATCAACAAAGATATTGTCAACCCTGACATTTTGAACTGGTACCAAGGGTTTTCGTATTTTGATAGTTAAAGAAATTTTAACAGTAGATACAGAACGAGGCCTTTCAATTTTTGGTGCAATTTCTAATAGCTTTGAAAAAACTAGTTGTAATTTTTGTTTTGTCAAATTGTTTGCATATTTAGGTCTCTATGGTACTTCAACCACGAATTACAGCTACTAATATTGAAATAATGAAAAAAAGGATCCTCTCCTTTGACTTTTTTTTGATAGCATAAAAGTTCCATACAGAGCAACCAAAAAATTGCTTTTATCAATTCCGCTCACGCTTTTGTTGTACAATCAAATAATTGTAGGACTTTAAATGTATATAATATGAGATCTCTGATTTTTGTTAATTTGTCAATGGGATTTAAAGCAACAAAATTTGAATGCCATATTGACAACTTTGTTATCAAACCATCTCACAGTTACTAGGTTTTTATTGTTATTACCGCATTCAGATATTCCTCAACAAACTTTTTTCAGGTAGGTCTCTGATTTGAAATTCATTTTACCACAACGATTGGATCTAGCAGTAACATTTAGACAATAGGTAAAAGAAATACTAAATAAGACTTACTCACAATCAGTTTAATTCAACTATCTAGATGACTGGTTTCGCTTTCTATAATTTACAAAGCATCTTCAGGTCTGTCGATTCAAAGTTAATTAAATGCTGAAATAATAAAACCCATATTAGGATGTTGTCTTATAAAGATAAAGAAAAGATAAAATAATATAAATTACAGTAATTATGCCAATATTACATGTCTGTGGTTTTTTTTAAATGAATAAACTGTTTAAGCAGACAAAGTAAGACACACAAATTGGTATAAAATAGTATATTGGATTGTAATCAATTAGTAAATAAACAAAACATTACTTACATGCCGGTACACGATTAATTAATAGTTGTGAGAACCTAGTTCAAACTATACTGGAATTGCTGATGATGGAGATCTTCAATTTTTACTATTGTAACTGTTTGAAATCAACGGGGAAGTTTCTTGAGGAGATAGATTTTATCCAATGAAGTAGAAAAAAGTTGTACATATAATATAAATCTAATTATTTAATGACTGTTAAAAGTATGCCAATATTATACATATTAACTTACTGTTTCCATTTAAAATTTTTAGAGACTTTCAGTAATATCTGTTTACTCCAAAAAACTGGTTAATTTTACTTACAATACTGAGAAATAGAAGTAGAACTGTCACACTTTAACCTACATTAGCTTGTCAAATTTACCTCTAAAAATCTAGTAGACAACAAAAAACTCATTTTCTATAAGTGTCCTTAATTGTTTTAGTTTTAATAATTTTAACATACTTGACTTTACAATCATCTGCCAAACAGCAGTAATCTAATTGAACTTTATCAAAGAAATTTGATAATTACAAGTTAAAGGAATTTGTACACCCACACAATTGTACATCTAATTTTATTCAGTGTCATACAACTATCACCTTAATAAAAAAGTTCATTAAATTAACACACATTTCGAAAATACATCTCTTGAATAAATATAAATAACTTTAAAGAATTAAATAATACAGAATATCACTTTCATTTAACAAACAATCACATTACAACTTTTTCTACTTCATTGAATAAAATCTATCTCCTCAAGAAACTTCCCCGTTGATTGTCAAACAGTTACAGTAGTAAAAACTGAAGATCCCATCATTAGCAATTACAGGATAGTTTGAAATATGTTCTCACAACCATTAATTAATCGTGCACCGGCATGTAAGTAATGTTTTGGTTATTTACTAATTTATTTACCAATTTGTGGGTCTTACTTTGTCTGCTTAAATAGTTTATTCATTTTAAAAAAAAACACAGACATGTAATGTTGGCATAATTTGTGTTTTATTATTTCAGCATTTAATTAACTTTGTATTGACAGACCTGAAGATGATTTGCAAAATGTAGAAAGCGAAACCGGTCGTCTAGAAAGTTAAATTAAACTGATTGTGAGTATGTCTTGTTTATTATTTCTTTTATCTATTTGAAATGGACTCACACAAGCAACACCTTCATGATTTAGACAGTACTTTTAGGACTTTCGTCCAATTCAAAAATATATCAAAATATAGTTTGTATAAGCAGTGACCTGGCAATCTTTCGGCGAGATGCAATGCTAATTGAGTTGTTATCGAAAATGTAGGTAACTTCGGTCAGCTAAAAAACACCGAATTTTAATATTCACGTTACAAACACTCTCACGTCACGGGAAATGCTTCCACAAAGACGGCATTAGACCGAATATGTAGCTGAAGTTGTACAGTTTAAAATACGTACTTGTGCAATCAAAAAGAAAGAGTTTTAAACGTTTTGGATCGGTTGTAATGTGAAAGTTTAAATTCAGCTGTTGTTAGGCGTATTTCAAATGCCTTATATTTGTGGCTAAATCTGAAAATCAAAATTTCATGCCAGAGGTTCAAAAAATAAGGCTTTAACAATGAAAATTCCTATCTTCTTCCTATGCCGTCCCCATAAACGGAGGTTGGCGACCACATTTCTAAAAGTTTGTCTCTCTTTTGCAACGTGGAATAGTTCCTCTGCAGTCATGTTTGTCCGGTCTTGAATATTTCGCAGCCATGACTTCCTCTTTCTACCTATTCAGAAGACTATATTTATCATTCCTCAGGATATGTCCAAGGTATGCAGTCTTGCGTACTTTTATTGTTCTCCAAAATTTTTTGTCTCGACCCATCCTTCTTAGCACTTCCTCATTGGCGACTCTGGCAGTCCATGGAATTCTCAACATTCTCCGGTATATCCAAGTTCAAAGGCTTCAAGCTTCTTAACTATTTGCGCTTTAACGTCCATGTTTCTACCCCGTACAATAGTTAAGTAATATTCAACAAACCTCAGTCTCAGCGCAGTATTCAGATTTTTGTCACAGAACAATTGCTTGAATTTTAAGAACGCTGCCCTTGCTATTTCTATTCGTACCTTGATCTCTTGGTCTGGATCTAATTCTATGTTTATGTAAGCTCCAAGATATTTATATTTTGTCACTTTTTCTATTTGCTGTCCACCAAGGGTTAGTTTTTTATTATTTATTGGACTCCTTGATACTATCATAAATTTGGTCTTATCTGTGTTGATGTCAAGTCCCATTTTAATGCATTCACTATTTATTGCATCTAGTAAAGTTTGTACTTCTTCTATACTCTCAGCCATAATTACCATGTCATCTGCAAATCTCATGGTGTTTACGATTTCACCAATTCTTATTCCCTCTTTTCTTTCCCATAAGGCTTTTCTGAATATGACCTGTGAGTACCCGTTGAAAAGCGTCGGAGACAAGACGCATCCTTGTCTAACCCCTATGGCAATTGGTATATTATTTGTTTCTATATCGTTCACCTTTACTAGTGCTTTCTGGTTCCAGTATATAGCCTTAATAAACTCGATGTATTTTTGTCTAAATTAATGTTTTATAATTAATCTATTAACTTCATATGCTGCACTCGGTCAAAGGCCTTCCTAAAGTCTATGAAGCATACATATGCACTCTTGTTATATTCCCGATATTTTTCAAGAGTACCATCAACGCAAATAATGTTCTCTTGTACCCATGCCTCCTCTGAAGCCAAACTGCGTTTGATCTATCGGCTCCTCGGTTTTGAACAATTTTCCAAGAGAATCTTCAAAGGGTGGCACATTAGGCTTATCAATCTATAGTCATTACATGATTTGGGATTGTTGTTTTTTGGTAGAGGTAAAAATATCGATTTAAGCCATTCCTCCGGGATGTTGCCCTCTATGTGGTTGAGAATTCGGGTGAGTCTCTTTATATTACCGTCATCTAAGGCTTTTAACAGTTCAACTGGAATTTGTTCAGGACCTGGTACTTTTCCTTGTTTTGCATTCTGTAGGGCATGCTTTACTTCTGTGGGTAAAATTTGTAGGTATTTATTTTCCCTCTCGTCATGGAACAGATGGATTATATTGTTCCCATACTTCCTTTATTTTGCTCTCTTCAGTAAGTATTCCTCCATTATTATCTCTTGTTATGATTGTTCCTTTTTGTCTGGTGTTGCCTGTAAGTTCTTTCATTTTATTATGTATATTTAAGGTGTCATGTTTGTTGCTGAGTTCTTCCAGTTCATGGTATTCCTTGTTCATCCATTCCTCTTTAGCCTTTCTGATTTCATATTTGATTTTATTCTTGATTATTTTATATTTATTTCCATCTTTATTTTTGTATTTTCTTTTTTCAGTTATTAGCTCAACTATTTCCGGTGTCCTCCAGTCTTTTTTAGTGGTTTTCTCTTCTTCGCCTAAGACCTCTTTTCCCGCTTTTAGAATGGCTTTTTTCATATCAGCCCGTTCCACGCTTTCTTCAGTTAATTTATTTATTTCTGCGTTTAGTTGCTGTTGGCAGTTGTCGTCTTTTAGGTTTTTTATGTTTATTTTGGTGGTTTTAACTTTTTTCTCCGGTTTTCTGAGTTTAATGTTGACGTTTGCTAGTAATAGATTATGGTCCGTATCTGCATCTGCGCTTGGATAGGTTTTTGCACTGTACTCCATTACGAAACCTTTTGTTAATCATTATAAAATCTATTTGGTTTCTGATTATATTGTTGGTATTATCTTTTGGAGAAGTTCACGCGTATAATCTTCGTTTTAGTATGTAGGTCGTAGTATTTATTTGTTATGACTAATTCTTTCTCCAGGCAGTACTGTACTAGTCTATCACCTCTTTCGTTTTTTTACCTAAACCAAAATTTCCTACAATATTTCCAGTTTTTCCTCGACCAACTTTAGCATTAAAGTCGCCCATAATTATTTTTACCTCCTGCTTCTTTATGTTTTTTGTTAACAGCTCTATGTTCGCGTAAAATTTTTCGACCTCAGCATCATTGCTATCAGATGTTGGAGCATACACTTGGATTAGATTTATGTTTAGAGGTTTGGCTTTCAGCTGAAGTAGCATTATACGTTCGTTAAAGGGAATGGAATTTGTCACAAACTCTTTTAAATTATTGTTGATAATAATACCAACACCATGGCTATGTTCTCCAGTGCTTTTGCCTGAGTAAAAAAGGGGAATTATTAAATGTCTTTTGTAATATTATCCTTAGTGTAGTTTCCAGAATTTGGCCATCGAACTTCTGAAAGGCTCAATACTTGTATGTCTAATCTCTCCATTTCTAGCACGACTGTTGTTAATTTTCCTGCTTCATAAAGTGTTTTTATATTCCACGTTGCTATGCGTGTTCCACCATTCAATGGAAATGATAAATTTTCTTGATTTTATGAGAAATGTAAAAAATAGCAAAAATAGCGAAACGTTTATTTATTTAACAGCTTTATAAATACTGACTTCTTTTGCAGCAAAATGTAAAAATTACGTACTCAAACCACACCCTTCACCTTTAAAACGCATTTTGATTTTTGTCAATATCGAATTTTTACAGTCGAGTTGATACAAATTTTATTTAAAACATTGAGTTCACGCGTGAATTGACATTCAAAATCGCCGGTAGCTACAAGCGTTGTTTCTGAGAGAATAGTTCATTCTACAGAAAAGGTGCTGAATAATATTTTTCTTTAAAATTATTTTAACTACATTTCGTGTATGAAAGATGTTTTTCTGTGGCATACAGATTCTTGGTAAATCGATTTCCGTCCCCACTCCTACGAGTGCAAGTCTTAGATGGAGTCCCGTGGCAGGAGTGGCAAACTTTTTGCACCTGTCCGTGTTTAGAACAATCTTAGTTAAAGTTGAGCTTACAGAATCTTGAAACTAAACAAATGAATATCAAAGAAATAAAAATGAATTTTTTTTATTTATAAATGCATATTTGCAATCTACTCATAAATAGTACATTAAGTAATTAGTAAATGTGATGACAATATTGACTTGATTTAGGTACCGTCCAGCGACAGTTCTCCATTTTTACCTATGTAACCAGGTCCTCTCGCCAAGCCCTCTTCATTCTTCGTTCCTCCATTGGTGGCTGATATAATTCACTGATAATTTGAGTGTGAAGGTCTGCAAGATTTTTGGGTTTGAAGGTTTGCTAAAGCCCCAGTGTTCTACGCCGTAAGTAAATATTGGTTTTAGTATGATATTGTAAAGCAGTATTTCATTCTTCAATGGCAGTTGTGACTTTCTATCAAGTAACCAATTCATTGGTTTTATTTTTATATTGAACTGAGTTTTTGGCATTAATGTGTTGCTTGCAGGTAAGCTTTCGGTCCAAATGCTATCCAAGATATTTCACAACGTCTCTCGCAGGAATTTTTGAACTTGTGGACAATTCGTCTTCTTCCCGTAAATGTGATTTGGTCTGATTTTTCGTTATTGATTTTCATTTTCAACTCTGCCTGGGGGTTATGAGCGCGATGACTGGGTGGATTGAGTAGCTCAGAAGTCGCGTTCATGACCAAAGCCAGTCCCAAGTCCGAATAAAAGAGGAGGGTTGATGGGCCAGGTTAGCATCCTACCCATTGTAAAAGGAAACAAGGCACAAAGACCCGATATAAAGCCTCGGAACCAGACGGAACCTAAGATGACGAACCACGCAAAACAAAGGAAAACGAGAAGGAAAGATAAGCCCACAATCAGATTAGCAACATGGAACATTACTTCATTCAACAACAAAGACCAAGAGATAATAGAAGAACTGATAAATAAAAACATAGACATTTGTGCAGTCCAAGAAACCAAGAAGAAAGGTAAAGGACAAAGAGAATATAACCAATATTTCCTAGCATACAGTGGAGTGAAGAACGAAGAACGAGCACGAGCAGGCGTAGGTATACTTGTCCATAAAAAATTTAAAAACAACGTAAATAACTGCCCTTATATGTGCGAAAGAATAATACATATGAACATCACAATGGACTACCAGAAATTAAATGTTATATCTATCTATATAGCCCCGAGGACTGCAAACCTAAGGAGGAACGAGAGGCATTCTACGAACAATTGCAAACCATCCTGGATGAAATACCTCATGAAGAGCCCTTAATTCTTATGGGGGACTTTAATGCGCGAATTGGAAATGAAATAAAATCCACAAGGAAAATAATTCCTGCAGCTGGTTGTATACCACGTACCACAAAAAAGAGGTTATATCTTTGTAAATGGGTATATTTAAAAAACCTTTAAAAGGGTTACATCAATTACACGAACGTTTTCGGAACAAAAATTTCATCATCAGGTTTAAATTGCCTAAAATAAGTATAATCAATTTAATTAAAACAAACGTGGTTTATAATTTTGACAAGGTTAAAAAAAAGCAAAAATGGTTATACTTACAAATTGACATGCCTGAGCCACCAAAATATCAGGGTAAAAACCCTTTAAATTACATATTATGTTTGCTAAAGATTGTACATAATGTTGTTAATCACATTTGCTGTTTGATATTAATTAAAATTTGACTTCAGGTAACATACACCCATGTTTTAGCAAACATTATGTACAATCTTTAGCAAACATATGTAATTTAAAGGGTTTTTACCCTGATATTTTGGTGGCTCAGGCATGGCAATTTGTAAGTATAACCATTTTTGCTCTTTTTTAACCTTAGTCAAAATTTTAAACCACGTTTGTTTTATTATTTTCGCCATTTTAGGCAATTTAAATCTGATGATGGAATTTTTGTTCCGAAAACGTTCGTGTAATTGATGTACGATTCTGTATCATTCCATTCTGCTCTTCTTTTTCTTACCCAGTTTTTAATGTTCTTCACCTTGCATCTATTTCGTATATATGTACTTCTACCTCTATCCCATAGTGTCTTACCATAATTTTTTCAAGTGTTTTCATCTCTGCTGGTTCTATCATTCTTTTTGTCCTCTCTGTGTCAGGTCTTGTTTCTGCCGCGTATGTTATTATTGATCTGATGACTGTTTTGTAAATTCTGCCTTTCCTTTCTTTCCCGATATATTTATTTCTCCATATTTTTTCATGTAGGCAGCCTGCGTCTGTGTTTGCTCTATTCACTTGATCTTCCACTTCGGTTTCGAGCTTTCCGTAGCTAGATAATGTGATGCCTAGATATTTAAACTCCGTCACTTGTTCTATTATCTGACCTTCCAGCTCCAATTTACATTTTAGTAAATTTGCTGTTGTAACCATGCATTTTGTCTTTGTTGGGGAAATTAACATTTTTTGGCGGTTATATTAAATTGATGCACCATACGTTGTAAATTATCTTCACTTTGAGCGAGTAGTATTGCCTCGTCTGCATAGCAAATTATTTTAAGTTGTTTTTCTCCCATTTGGTATCCTTTTTTGTTTTTCCTTTTTTTATTATTTCATCCATAATCAGGTTCAACAATAGAGGACTCAGGTAATCTCCCTCTCTTATCCCATTTCCAGCTTCAATAGGGTCGGTTAGTTCTTCTTCTACTTTTACTTTTATTGTGTTATTTTGGTAGATATTTTCGATCTCTCGTGCATACAGTAAGAACGAAGTAACGTCTTTTCATTTGACCCGGTCAAATGCCTTTGTAAGGTCCACGAAACATAGATATGGCAATTTAGAAAAGACAAAGAACTATTTATCCAATGCATTACTGCCGACAGAATAACCTATCGAGAATGATCAGTTATGGTTTGGTCTGAGTTAAAAATTCCGATTTACGTGCTGACTTAGCTCTTGTGGATGGAGGTTCTATTACAGGAGTAAGGTATATAACTACCATTTTAGATAAGCGTTTGATAACTCGCATCCCCACCGTACCAGAATCATCAATGAATACTTAGAAAACGTCAGGATTGTCAGTATGAACCAAAAGCTTCCAGCCACCAAAACAACAGGCCTGAACTTGGTGCGGCTCTTCACAATATGGTACAAATTGGACCAAATGCACGTTCAATATATATAATTACTACAATGCAAGTGGTATTGAGAGAGCGAGAGAGAGAGAGAGAGAGAGAGAGAGAGAGAGAGAGGAGAGAGAGAGAGAGAGAGAGAGAGAGAGTTAAGAATAGCAAATTATCATTTACTCTTGTCAGAAATGTATCGTGATAAAAACCGTCGTAAGTAGTCTTAAAATTATAACGAGTTCTAAAAACGCTGTTTTTGCATAAACAATCAATGTCAGTAACAATCAATATCATTTGACATCGGCAGTTTTGTTGTTAATTCGCAATCTTGATGTTTGTTTTAGTATAGCTTAAGTTACTGAGGTAATAAAGCGCAAATTTATAGTTTTTTATATCGTATTATATTATTGTTTGGCGTACAAGCAAGAATTATAATTGCTATGTTATCAAGAGTGTTAACAGACCCCGAATCGAATGTTAAGTGGCTGGTTAAACGCAAAAGAAAGCCGAGAAAAAGTGATCAAAAAACCAAATGTATCGGTAGAAGCTTATGTTAACAATAAGGGCGTTAATATGCCTGCCAGAGTTAGAGGAATAGACTGCAGGTAAGAAGTTTAACCGTCTACTGATATATTTTCTTACATACAGACGTTTGATAGCATATATACTGCAAACTTAGTTAAAGAATACTTTCTTTGTTTCAGATGTAAACGTTATAAGTACTTCGAGAAAATTGGGCCTGAACAACGGACACTTGTAATGAAGAACATAAATTCCCTACTTTCAAAAAATGAGCAAGATTGCTACCTTTGAATGGCCCCTGATGAGCATATCGTTTGACTTTTAATAAAATCTACCATTACCGCATATAAAAACTAGCCACCTATTTTTTAAAAGCCAACTGTAGTATTTGGCATTCACGACATAGCGGATGATTCAGGATCAATGTACGTCTATACTCTATACTGAAGATATTGCAAAGAAAAAGTCGACAATGTAACTTCTATGCTTCTTTTGCATTATCTTTATCATAAAAATCTATTTAATGATCATTTAGTTATCTTTAGTGATGGATGTTCTGGCCAGAACAAAAGCTATGTTATGGTTTATTTTCAATATAGACTGGTGCATTCTTTAAAGAGTTTTAAAAAAATAACACACATATTTCGCATCAGGGGCATTCCTTCTTTCTGAATGACCAACACTTTGCCCTGATTGAGAAAAAAAAGAGAACATTTAGTTCAGAAGTTCCAGAAAATTGAAATGAACTTATACATGAATCAAGAGAAAAGTTTTTCTCTTGATTTTCTCTTTCTTTAACATTTTTTTGATATAAATCAAGCATGTTCCCAATACTTTCTAAAGAGCCCAAGGCCAAGTTTTGATCTTAGACAAGCACGTTTGATCAATATATCTATAGATTCTCCATACGTTAAAACGTGTAGTACATATTCTGGTCCATGGACTCACTGTGCTGATAGGAATAAGAGCTCATTGACCAATGTTATAGACTTAGATAAATTATATGAGTGTCCGATTGCTAATATGTGAAAATTCAGAATATTGTATCACTATCTGCATTTTTAATAAAACCCTAAAACAGTTCTCTTTTATTAAAAATTTTCAGTCACTAAAACGGCACCAACTGTTGACGTTGATGAAGATGACGCTAGCAGTGGATACAAGTAGCTCATTTTTTTCAAAAAACATACTATGTTGTCATCTATGTTCTGGTTAATAAAATATTTACAGCAAAACGTGTAATTTTTTTGTATTTCTGTCAAAAACAACCAAATGTCAAAGTGTTTTTCATTATTTTCTCAAAAAGTAAATACCCTTTTGGCAAATAGTACATTAAATAATAGTTGTTTGTACATATCCTAATTCATAAGAATCAAAAAAAACAATGGCTTGGATATTACCAGTTTATGAAGTTTTCATTTTATTAATTTCTGAAAATTTACTTTTTACATTTATTGTTTTTGAAATAAACCCAATTGCATCTTCGACTTCAGCCATAGTATGCTAGAGGTTAGCAGTTTTTTATTTGCGTAATATGACCTGTTTCATTTGCTTATTAAGTTCTTTATTTCTGCACTTACATCATTACTTTCGGTTATTAGGGATCCTAACTACGTGAAATGTGCTACCCTTTCAAAGCTGCCGAGACCTGTTAGAAACAAGTTTGTATTGTTGCGTGTTGACGAAAAGATATATTTGGTTTTATCACGATTTATCTTCCTTATCTTCCTACATCTCGCGTAGCTTTCTCAAGATCTTCGAAAGGCTCCTTTACTGCAGTCCCATTACAACCAAGTATCATAACTTCATCTGCAAATTCTTCTTCTTCAGATGCAAATCCACTAATGGATGTTAGCGATCACATTTTCCATTAACTCTCTATTTCTTGCAATATGTATCAGAGATTGTATGTCGTTAATCCCTGTCCATTGCCTTATGTTTCGGAGCCAGGACATTTTCTTGCGTCCCATTCCTCTCTTGCCTTCAATTTTACCCTCGATTATAAGTTGGAGGAACTGGTATTTTTCATTTCGCATGATGTGACCTAGATACGCCGTTTTCCTTTTCTTGATGGTTTCGAAAAGTTGGCGTTCTTGGTTTATTCTTTTAAGGACATCTATATTTGTGATTTTCGCTGTCCATGGTATTTTTAGGATACGGCGATAAAGCCACATTTCGAAAGCTTCCAATCTGTTTATATCCCTCGTTTTGAGTGTCCAGCCCTCTACGCCATATAGCAGCACTGACCATACGTAGCACTTAGTAAACCTTAGTCTCAGTTGAAGATCGAACTCAGAACAAGTCAGTACCTTCTTGAATTTTACGAAAGCTTGTCGAGCTTGCTCAATGCGACATTTTACTTCCCTGTCCGATGCCCAGTCTTCAAAAAGCCACGATCCCAGGTATTTAAATTTACTCACTCTTTCTATGGATTTACTATTCAGTGTTATGGTGGAGTTTTCAAATGCATCCAAGTTTCTGGAGATGATCATGAATTTGGTCTTTTTGGTATTAATCTCTAGTCCCATTCGCTCACTGTATTCTCCGATTATAGTGACAAGTTGTTGAAGATCGACTATGTTGTCACAAATTAAGACACCATCATCAGCATATCTTATGTTGTTGATCAATACTCCATTCACCTTGATTCCCATCTCTGCATCCTCCAAAGACTCTTGAAATATGGCTTCTGAATAAATGTTAAATAAAAGAGGGGAAAGCACACATCCCTGTCGAACGCCTCTTCTTATATGTATGGGCTTAGATATAGAATTGTCTATTTTTAGCTGTGCCGTTTGATGCCAGTACAAGTTTTCAATGCATCTTATGTCTTTTTGGTCTATATCAACTTTCTTGAGAATCTGCATTAACTTGTGGTGTTGGACACGATCAAACGCTTTTATGTAATCTAAAAAGCATAGGAACACATCCTTCCTCTGATCGTAACAATTTTGGACCAGTACCTGTGTTGCTACTATTGCTTCTCGTGTTCCTAAACCTTGCCTAAACCCGAACTGTGAATCACTGATGTCCCATTCACATTTTTTGTATAATCTTTGATGTAGTATTTTTAAGAATATCTTTAAAGTGTGACTCATCAGGCTAATGAGTCTGTGATCCTCACATCTTTTTGCATTGACTTTCTTGGGCAGGGGAATAAAGGTAGAGCGTAACCACTGTTGAGGATAGCAGCCAGTTTCATAAATTAAATTAAATATTTTGTGTAGTGCTGAAATTCCCCTTTCATCTAGTAATTTGAGTATTTCTGACGGGATCTCATCTGGTCCAGGTGCCTTATTGTTTTTTGAATTTAATATTGCTTTTTCTATCTCCTCTTTGGTGATTGAAGGGCCAGTCAGCTGGTCGTCTGTATAAACTTCACTCATGGGTCTTTCGTCATGGAAGAGCTCCTGGATATAATTTTCCCATATATCAATTTTCTCCTTTTCACCCAGCACTATCTGGTTATTCTGATTAACTATGGTAGTTGGTCTTCGTTTTCTGTATATTCCAGCAGTCTCCTTAAGCTTTTTATGTAAATTACGGTCGTCGTGTTGTCTTTGTAAATGTTCTAGATCGATACATTGTTGCTTAAGCCATTCATTTTTTGCTATTCTTATTTTTGCTTTTATTTGCCTGTTAATGTTTTCATACATATTGCTGCCATCTTGGTTATTCTTGTGTCTTCGTCGTTCTTCCATTAGTAATAGTATTTCTTCTGTCATCCATTTTTGCTTCTTGTTATTTCGTTTGTACCCTAAGTTGTTTTTCATGATGTCTGTTACAGCACTTGTAATCGTATTCCATGTTGGTGTTATATCTTCGGTAATGTTTGTCGTTAATATTTGAATTTGTGCGTTTATTTCATTGCTTATTTTTGCTTGTATCACTGGGTCTTTCAGTTTATCCAGTGCTATCTGTTGTTGAGTTTCAGGCTTGTTCTTGCATGAAAGAGCGATCTTTATGACGGCCACTAATAGTACGTGGTCAGAAGGGACATCTGCTCCAGGGTATGTGCAAGCTCTTTTGACAGTTGTGCTGAATCTACCGTTTATAATAATGAAGTCTATCTGGTTTCTTATTATGTTATGAGCTCTATCAGCTGGAGATTTCCAAGTATATAGGCGACGGGGGTGGAGTTGGAACCATGTGTTGGTAACTCTCATGTTTTCTTCTTGACAAAATTGTATAAGTCGGTCGCCCCTTTCGTTCCTTGTTCCAAGACCATAGGGTCCAACTATGTCTTCAAAGCTGCCCTTTCCTATTTTGGAATTAAAATCTCCCATAATTATGTTGACATCATGTTTCTTTGTCAATTTAAGTAGTTCTTTGATTTCACTATAAAAGTTTTCCACTACTTCATCTGATGCGTCTGTAGTTGGTGCATAAACCTGTATGATGTTGAGATTATTTGGCTTCGCTTCAAGTTTTACTAAGGCTGTGCGGTCGGAATATGGTACAAACTCTGTGACAGCTCTCACCAATCTTTTAGTTATCATAATTCCGACACCTTTTCTATGATCGCGGTCATCATTGCCTGAGTAAAAGAATGTTCCGCTTTCTGTAGTGCATTTACCGGATCCAGGCCACCAGGTT
Organism: Diabrotica balteata; assembly: GCA_918026665.1. Classification (NCBI taxonomy): domain Eukaryota; kingdom Metazoa; phylum Arthropoda; class Insecta; order Coleoptera; family Chrysomelidae; genus Diabrotica; species Diabrotica balteata. The sequence goes on from OU898276.1 coordinate 134,917,551, forward strand.
TCTGAGATCCCAAGAATATCTAGATCTAATCTGTTCATTTCTTGAGTTAGGTTAGCCAGCTTTCCGGCTTCAAATAAGCTGCGTGTATTCCAGGTGCCTATCTTTAATGTCTTTCTTAAGTTTGCTCGTACGTTTGAAACATTCAAGTCCGCTCCCCCCGGAGATCCGATTGGGGAACTATTTATACCTCCGGATAATTTTGAGTTGAATGTATTCATGTGATTGTCTTGGGAAATATAATGAAGGTGGTATCCCGTTGCCTTCCTTCATGCCGCTTCAGGGCTTAGTTTTCAGCCGCCCACTATGGAACAGACGCCGTTTGCAACCGCCCATTCTGGGTACAGACGTTGCTATTTTCACCATATCTGGTTACCCTCACTTAGTTTAGCCTGCAGACCAATGCAGTTGCCCAGGGTGTGGCACGTGGAGCCATAAGTGAGAGTTGGGTGTCTTATGAGGACCAGTAATCAAGAACCATCTCCCGTCTATGACGCTCGATGTGGTCGTTCCGATAAAAGGTACTACCTCTATAACACAACCCTACACCCTCATCTGCAAATGCTGCTATTTATTTACTCTTGGTTAAAAGGTCCCTGCGGATGTCAAGTTTGAATATTGCTGCATACAGCAAGAAGTTAAAGAATTGGGCTGAGAGGCCCTACACCGTTATTTAACTCAAAGTTATCAGTCATTATATTTTGTATTACTTACTACAGCTGCTTTGATGTCATTGAGAGTAATCTGTACCAACCTGACTAGTTTTTTGGGTATCCCCAAAAGCACCATTCTTCCATTTTATTTCTTTTTTTCCAGTTTATGGTGTCCAAGGCTTGTTTAAAATCGATAAATAAATAGACTGTTTATATCGATGTTTTATTCGTGGCTATTTTCTGATACTTGCCTCAGGATTTGTATCCTGAGGCATCCTCAAGTAGTCACCAATAATATTTTTCGCAAATGGCAGAAGAGAAATGTGTAATAACATAATTTCTCTACAGTTGGAGCATTTTTGCTTATTCCTTTTCTTGTAAATGCGGTGTATATGGCCCTATTTCTATTCTTTAGGGATTATTTCATCATCTCATATTTGGGTGATAAAACCAGGTATTTATTTCCATAGTGCTCGTCCTTTTTTTTCGAAAAATAAGTACTTCCTTGTTTATTTTAAATTCCCTTTTATGAGTTTCTCATCGAATCATTGAAACTAGTCGGAGATGATATAGTTGTCAAAATTCGTATTTCGTAATCTCAATCATTAATAGTATTTGGGTAATAAAAAATAATTGTAGATTAAAAGAGTTCATTAGGAAGTCGTTTAAATAAGTATTGCAATAAAAAAACAGGAAGTGATTCACATTTGGCAAACTTTTTTCAAAAATACTGTGCGGAATTTGACCTCAAAGTCAACCAATATGATAAATTTTTAGATAGGCATTAGAGAACTATTTCAAATAATTGTAAAAGTTCTTAAACGATTATTAATTTTTTCACACTTCTAATCAAGTCAAATAATGTTTTATTATAAAATTTGTTTTAAATTATTATCTGATATTGCTCCAATTTAAAATATAGTATGACGTTAGGTCCTCGCTCGTGGACGTCAAATGCGATAAAGGGTAAAGCTTAGTAGGCCAAAGCACAATCAAATAACTAGAATACTCTTCTTCTTATAAAATCGTTTTCTTCACGTTCTATATCCATTATTGGAGCTTGTGATCTATGGTGGCTTTCTCTGTCCTTAGCTGTATAAATAACCAGTTAATGTCTGATAATATCTCGATTACCCTCTGTTGTACCCTATTTTATAATCAATTGAGGAATATAGTACTTTTCGTTACGTAGCAAATGAATTTGTTGTTTATGTAGTACAAGTAGTTTTTCAAATTCTTCAAATGTGTATCTTGAAGTGACGCATCTTGAAGAAACTTATTTTTTGTGCTGGGTCAAGCTTGTAGTTAAGCACCAAGGGTATTTGTTATGGTTGACCTGTTCTAATATCTTTCCATTTATTATTATAGGTAAGGAGACATTCTGCTTCTTTTTGATTGCCATTATTTTGATGTTTTCTCATTCATTTCTCATTTCAAACTCAATGTTCCGACATAGACGACACTGTGAAACAATCGATTTGAAGAACAATTACAAAAAAATATTCCTACTTTGGATAGACTTTAAGTAGACAATAATGAAGACGAATCTTTGCCAAGAGGCATTAAAAGAGGTAAATGGTGGAAAACTTTACGTGAATTAGGATTCATTTGTGAGAATTTCAATAAAAAATCTGTGCTCAAAGAAGGAATTATTTGTTGGAGGAGGCAATATTTAAGGGAAAATTGAAAATTAAGGAGAGAAGGCAAAAATATTATTTATTTAGATGAAACATGGAAAATAAAGGGCATTTTGTAAAAAAAGTTTGACAAGATAATGTGGTTCCAAATGCTCGTCAGGAATTTATAGAAGGTTTGCTACCAACTTAAAATTTCCAAATGGTAAAGCTCGCCGTTTAATTATCACTCATATTGTCTGCGAATTTGTTAATCTTCTACCGTCAATATTCAGGCCTTTCTCTTCCCAGTTAAGTTTTTATATAAATATATAACAAGCGAGTCTTCTACAGCTGGCGCCGCTTCTCGCATCCTAATTTCTAGCGTTTTCTGTCGAAGCAATCTTCAGTTGTTAAATCTCTGGCGGTCATTGCATCGTCGACATCGTCTTTGTCTACCTCGTTTTCTTCTTGTTGGAGAAGTCTATTCTTCTAATGAGCGCCATCTTCAAAAGTCACAACATATCCCTTGATATAAAAATGAGACATTTGAGATGCTATGTTTTCTCTGTGTTGTTGTACGGGGCGGAGGCATGGACGCTTACAGACACCACTATTAAAAAACTTGAAGCATTTGAGATGTGGCTTTATAGAAGAATGCTGAGAATATCATGGACAGCAAGGATCACGAACAAGGAAGTTCTAGGAAAAATGAAGAAGGAACCAGAGATTGTGTTTACAATCAAACGCATAAAATTGCAATATCTGGGACACGTTATAAGAAATGAGCACCGTTACTCCCTGCTACAGTCTATATTGCAAGGTAAAGTCACAGGTAAGCGAGAACCCGGTAGAAGGAGAATATTATGGCTGCGGAATTTAAGAACACGGTTTAAGAAAACCTCAACGGAGCTGTTTCGAGCCGCAGCGAGCAAGGTTATGATTGCCAATATGATTTCCAACATCCGAAACGGATAGGAACCAGAAGAAGAAGAATTCTTTTATTTTTTTTACCATCTATTTTCAGGCATTCTCTGAAGGTATCCATACCAGTTAAGTCTTTGGGCTTCGATTGTGTCTATTATGTCTAGATCGCTTTTCATTTCTCTCCGAATATCTTCGTTTCTCACCCTACCAAGTCTAGTGAACTGGCAACATCGTCTCCAGTAGTTCATTTCCATGGCCTTAATTTTTGGTTGGTTTCTTTGGTTTATTTCCCAAAGTTCGGCTAATACTTCCCGTACTTCCGTACAGCCCAATAATTTCTATTATTGTTTTATAAATTCTTCTTTTATTTTCTTTTGTAATTTTTTTATTCCACAGTAGTCCGTGTAGTTAAGTTTTTTACAAGCATATTCTAGTACTGCGGTAAACAGTTTAGGTGATAAGGTATTACCTTCTCGGACTCCTCTACCGATGGGGATATGATCCGTGTTTTGTGTAGGTTCACCGATACAGTTGCGTTCTTGTATGTATTGTTAATTAACCTTGTATATCTATAGTCAATATGCGGCATGTTTGTTAAATTTCTGTGAAATTCCAGCGTGTCAAAGGCTTTATTGAAATCTACAAAAGCCTGAACGAGTGGTCGATTGTATTCGACAGTCTTTTCTGTTACCGTTTTAATGCTCTGTAGGTGATCATTTGTTCCAAATCCGGTACGAAATCCCGCTTGTTCTATTGGCTGATAGAAATCAAGTTTTTTCTTAAGTCGATTGGTTACTATTCTTGTAAGGAGTTTGTATGGGTGACTAAGAAGACTTATAGATCGGCAGTTTTCTAATTCATGGTGATCTCCTTTTTTGTACAATAGAATTACCTCAGCATTGTGCCATTTGTCGGGTATATCACTGTCCAAAAGACACATGTTAAAAAGGTTTTTTATTTTATCAAGTAGGCAAGTACCTCCGGTTTTGATTGCATGAGTAACTACATCATCTTCGCCTGGCGATTTGTTATTCTTAGCTTTTCTTAGGGCAAGTCTTATGTCGTCTATTGTGATTTCCGGTAATCTTATCCATGGTTGACAATTCCCTTTTCCCTTGTTAATATTTCTGATAATTGATCTCCTGAAGCTTCCATTTTTTTGTGGCATTTTAAAGTAATTATTACTTAAATGGGAAGAAGTCACAATTAAAGGTTAAGGTACGTTTCAATTTCCAGTTCCGAAATCGTTCTTCGTCAATAAACTCGTTGGAAATTGAAACCTTAATAAACTTACTTTAACCTTTAATTGTGGCTTATTCCCATTTAAACAGTAATTACTAGATCTCCTCTGCTATTTGCTTTGTGTTGGCTTGGGTACAGTAATTGGTAGAAGTCTTCAACTGTTTTAAGGGCTTCCTCTCTGTTGGTTACTTTCATACTTCTATTGTTCTCAATGGTATGTTCGATTTGTTCTTGGTTGTATTTTCATGTGTCTTGTCTAACAGCTTTGGATATTTCTTTATTTAAGTTTTGTAGTTTATCGGCTTTAGTTTCCGTCTCGCTTCTCATTTCTCTTCTTTTCTACATTAGTGGCCTGGTATTTTGGCTAATCTTCTCATCTTTTTGAGTTCTAGGACAAAATTTGTTTTGATTTTTTAGTAAGGCATTTATTAATTCATTATTTAAGTAGTCTATTTCAGAACTACTAAGTATGTCGGAAATACATTTCTGAAAACTATCTACATCTGATGGTTTCATCCATAATTTTAATTTGTTCTTCTTTTTAATCATCTTATACCTCTCCTTCTTAAGCTTATTTCTATTTTATCTCGTACCATTCTATGATCGCTAATGGTTACAAATCTGTTTAAAACCGTAATGTCTTTCATGGTGTGTTTTTTGTACGTAATAATAAAATTTATTTCCTTTTGAGCTTTCCCATTAGGACTTTGCCATGTCCATCTTCTCTGTGGTTTCTTTTTTAAAAAACTGTTCATTTGAAATAGTTCATGTTGCAGCAGTACAGCAGCTTAACAGTATTTCGACACGTTCACATTTATTATCCTATCCAAAGTTTCCCAGTAGTGTTTCTGTAAGGTTGGATTCATTCCTGTTTTGTCGTGAAAATCAATACATATCAAAGTAAAACGTGCTTAATAGTCTTTAAGAGCAGCTTCGATATCATCATAGAATAGATCCACTTCTTCTTCATCATGGTCTGTTGTTAGTGCATAAACCTTATTAAACATTATTTGCATATTACACCTTGTATTAAATTTGAGAGTAAGACAAATCACTTTTGTGGAAAATTTCTTTAGTGATACTATACTTATTTTAAGACGCTTGTTTATAATGAAGCCGATTCCTCCCAAGGAATTATTGTCGCCACCTACGTGGTAAAAACTATGTCCTGATTTTAAGAGTTCGCTACGCCTTCTGACTTCGCTGAGACCGACTATGTCTCACTTTATGATTTCTAGTTCGCACTCAAGTTCAGTAAGTCTTCCATCGGATAGTAAGGGAACGTGCAATAATATATGTTCCTATTTAAAGTGTAGCCGGGTAATTTTTGACTGATAACTAAGATTCTAGAAATAATTTTCTACTTGCTTGGGGTATTTGCGTATTTTCAACTGATATTTTCGTATTTGGCCTTTAACGCCACGCTGGCTAGACGTATTGATGAGTGTTTGTTTCAGCCGCCCATTCTGGGTCCGACGCTATTTTAGAGCCGCCGACTTTGAATCAGACGCCGCGGGTTGTGATCTTATGCTATCCATAAAATCAAGGGTTGCTGAACAAGTATAATAATGTTGGATAATCATATAATATTTATTAGATTGCTTCCATCAGGAGTTTCATATAGTAGAACTCTAGGGGTAGTTTACCCCCTGTATGGATTTGATTAACTCGAACTCATTGGATACTCATAATTACTTTATTGGCTCTCTTAAGTACAATAATAGAGAGAGTACCCAGTTGACGAATGACAACACTAGGTTCGACTGTTAACTCTTAATTCCTGATTCTTAATGATCTACTCCCGTTATTTTCAAGCTATTTGACTCACGTGCGTTTGTTTATTTAATAATGTTTTACTAATATAATTTGTACACAATATTCAACAAGTTTTTGATTGCATTGTAAATTTTACTAGGTCAGCGCCTCGATAAGCAGGTTCTAGTTACACTGATATTTTCAATGTCATAAACAAACAATCGAATTGAGCAAGAAGCAATAATTAATATTATTAAAAGGATTTTAAATTTTTAATCTAAATTGGGTTACTTAGATCTGATTTCTGGATGTTTAATTAAATCCTGTTACATCCCTATCTCAGAAGAAAAATTTTCTGAGTGATGTTTGTTTTTAATCAATTACATAAATTGTTTTTATTCTTCTCTTCTGAAAGAAGAAAATTTTTCGTGGCATCATCAACTGATTACTGTACATACATTATTTACACTCACTATGTACATATACATATTTATAGAATTATATACAAATTTTTGGTACATATTACCTTATATCTAGTAACAAAAAAAATGTTCAATATCAATATAGTTGTTCCCGTTTTCACATATCACTAATTCACTGTGTTTCTGGACTGTAAGCTTATAGCCTATTTTTATGCAACTCCATGATATTACTGTTATCTATCTTAATTTTACAGTTAACATTATTTACCTCTGTTATTATGAAAGGACCTGCATAAAGACTATCAAACAATTATTTTCTTCTTTTTTGACCAGGACTAGGTCTCCTATTTCGAAGCCATACAACCCATACGGTTTACTTTAAGCCGTACAGCAATTCGAGCGGTATATATCCATGATACGCGTTAGGGATTGTGTTGTAGCAGTATAGTTTTTTTATATAAAAGTAACTTTATGTTCTCCGTCTCTGAGGTGTTCTTTTAATCCCTTAGGGTTTGCTCATTTGCATTTTACGATTTATTGTATTCGAGGTTTGTCGGGATGGTCATATTAAAGTCGAGTGAAAATTGAGATAAGAAGGTATCAATTATTACGTTTTTTTGCATTGACCATCCCTTTATTTAGACCTTGGCTATAAAATTTGTGCTATGAATCGTTTTCAAATGTACTCTACATAACGCGGTCTTTTAATACAATTTGTAGGTAATGTATAAAACCAACTTTCTCCAAACACATAAAACCAAACATAGAGGCATCTCTGGGATTAACAACTCCTGGGAGTCTTGCATTATCATGATGTAAATCTGCTTATAACTAAAATATCATTTAAATTTATCAACAGATATGTATTAATTTACAAAGTTAACAATATTTAAAGGGTTTTTACCCACATATTTAGTGGATTTGCTCGTGTATACATGGTAACTTCACTGATGATGGACTTACTAGTCCGAAAACGTTGATGTAATGCGAAGGGGCATTTTTAGAATTGATATAGCTTTAAGTAAGGTTTTTTAAATAATTTTTTTTAAACCAACTTTGTGTTTGAATTTTTTAGGTAGGCCCAAGAAATTGTAAAACTTGTCATCTAACTTCTTACGATTTTATTCTAATGGCGTTTTTAACTGATCTAATTATTTTGTTGAAACTCTCACTTGTCTTTTTACATATATTTTATCCTTCTGGATGGTTATCTTATTTATTTTTCTTTTACTTCTATTATTCGTAGAGCAAACTAACTTGCATACTTGGTGATAACGAAAATATTAAATCTACCTTCGTATGTAGACGTCTATACAATACCAGGAATCAGTCAATTTATTAATGTTGAAATTAATAATCAAAAGTGCTATAAATTACACATGATCCACGACGCCGCGATATAATTTAGCAAAAAAAATGTTCTTTATTTTTATAGAATACAAGGTGACTAGATAATACTACACATTGTTTTGAAAATGATTTAATAACACCAACACCGATAATTTTAAATTGGAAAAAGGATGTGTGAAGTAAAAAACAGAAAGTTGTAATATTGATAATACGTTTTCTACAAAGTAACAATCTTATGTCAGAAAACAAGTCTTATGACCCCGATTAATTATTAAAATGTTATAAAATAGTATTATCAAACCTTAACTTCAACAGCGTAGCAACCAAATTTGATTTTGAACTTTGTAAAATTTGAAAGCTAAAATTCCCCCACTAAAATTTAATTCCACTCGTCAGTTCAATTCTGGTACGGTACATAAAAATAACAATATTCTTAAACTTCATACAACTTCGGTAGTTAGCCCTCCCAAAAAATAAAAAAATAGCGACACTACTATTAATTTCCCTCCTATTCCTAGAGAGTTCCAGACTAGTTTCTGTGCTGGTTCTGTATTCCAATTTGGACAACATTAACCCGTAGATAAATTTATTAAATGTATCTCTCAGCTTAGTGTAAACCCTTAAAAATGTTATTAAGCATATATGGCTAAGTCAATGACATTGAATTTAAGAACAAAGTTAAAGAAGTTGTTAATAATTAAAATAACATTTTTACTTAAAATTCATTATATCCAATGTATTAAAATTGTTTAGTTGGATAATTGATCACTTAACGCTAACAAATATTCTTTGCATCAGTTACTTCTTGAAGATCATTTAGGTGTAGCAGTTTTATCGGAAACTTGGTTCAAACCCTCAGATAATGTTGGTTTTAGTAATTTTAATATAGTAAGTAAAAGTAGAGCTAACGAGTATGGCGGAGTAGCTAGACTTATATCAAATACCATCAATTACGAACCTATTTCATTTGTTGATAATTTCAATCAAAACTTTGAAGTTTTTAGGTTAAACGTTAGTATTGACCAGAAAAAGTATACGATTTTGAGTTTATACCGACCAGTAAAAGCAAAAGTATCAGTGCAAGATTATGTCAATCTTTTTTCACAAATTAACAATAACTGTATTATTTCTGAGGATTTTAATGCGCACCACGGATTATAGAGATTAAAAGCATGTTCTTCAGAGGGCAATATACTAGTGGAAGCCTTAGATTCTTTTCCTAATTTAATTATCGTAAACGATGGATCGGCTACTAGGGCTACTCCTCAACTCTTAATTGGACTGTTATACAAGATACATGTGGATCCGACCACTTTCCTATTCGAATGTCTATCAATAATATTAAAAAATAAAATCCGAGGTTTATATCTACAGTTAAATGGTCAGTATCAAAGGGATTATAAATATATAATAAATAGACCTTACCGGAATTTTAGCGGCTTGTTTGAAGGGATTAATTTGAATATTTGCAAACAAAAACCATAACGGAAAGCTAATCAAAACAGATAGGAGAGTGGTATAACGGAAATTTTATTAGCACAGCCAAAAATTATTTCTTTTAAACTTTTTATAAAAATTAAAGTGATATACTGAGTGATTTTATCACTCTTAAGAAAATAAACGAAAATTGGAGAATAAACTGTGACGTATCAGATATTTGACATGTTACAATGTCGATTTTATAGTCCTTAAGTTATCTTTCTTACTCTGTGATAAATTTATGTTTCTTGGCATTCCAAAATCGATAGCACATTTACTATCAAACCTATACAAAGAGAGAAGTGTATCGATAAGAGTAGGTCACAATATTATTGGACCCAAGATCACATCAAAAGGTATTCCACAAGGAGCTGTTTTAAGTCCACTTCTTTTTAATTTGTACACATACGATTTGCACAATTTATGGTCTCCCAATATTGTTTGCTTACAATATGCTGATGGTATTGTCATCTATTCACATAAGAAAACGTACAGTGAAAGCACTACTGAACTCAAACATATTATGTACAACTTGGATAATTGGACTTGGTTAAATGGATTCAATATTTCGTACCAAAAATGTGCCATAGTACTTTTTTCAAGAAAACACCCTATTAAACATCACGCTGTAACCTTACATGGCAATGATATTCCAATTGTTTCGGAATTTAGATATTTTGGTGTCATACTTGACAGGAAACTGCTTTGGACTCAACATATTAATTATACAATTGGTCGCTGCGAAAAAGGTATTAATTTTCTTAAAATGGTGTGTAAGAGATCGTGGAGTGCAGATCAAAACATTGCATTGAATTTTTATCGAGCCTATATAAGATCTATAATAGATTACTGTTGTGTGGTATATGGGTCAGCTAGCATAACCAATTTACGTAAACTTGATAGAATTCAATTTAAAGCTCTAAGGATTGTGTTAGAATTGATGAAAAGCACTCCAAATGAAGCCACCCTAGCTCTAGTATCTGAAAATCCACTCTCATTACGCAGAGAATATCTGGCAAGCAAATATTTCCTAAACCAACATTATCGTGGCACTTATGATGCAAAAATAATTAATGAATTAAATACAGCTGATTTAACATCTACATACTTCGTTAAAAAAAACTCTCCACCACTTGCAAGAGCAATTATAACATGCAACGAACTGAAGTTAATAAATTCCCCTTGTAATTTTATCTGGGAATCGTTGGATATACCACATCTAACAAGTGTTCTAGCTACAAATATTATTATCCCAAGATATCAAAACGAATTTTGCTACACTACTCTTAAAGAAATCTTAAGTGGCTATTCAGATCATACTGTGATCTATACAGATGGGTCAAAATCACCAACATGTACAACCAGTGCTTACTTTGTAATAAAAATGAAGATTAAAAAATCATTTATTTTAAATAATCAATCCAGCATTTTTTCTGCTGAAGCGTGTGCTATATACAAAGCCCTTGAATTGTGCTGTGAAAACCAGTGGAACAAAATTGTCATATGCAGTGATTCACTGTCAGTATTGCACTCCTTACAAAACTTTAAATTCACAATCAATAGCAACATATTCATATTAGAAATTTTTCAACAGTTACTAAAACTATCAGATCCATATGGTACTAAATTTCTATGGGTCAAGGGACACAGGGATATTGTTGGCAACACTATTGCTGATTCTATAGCTAAAAATCCATTACAGCACCCACATATGGTGATAGAAGAATTTAGCACATGTGACCTACTTGCCTATATCAAACAACATATTAAATTTAGATGGGACAGACAATGGATTCAGTTTGGTGAAAGCAGGGGCACTAATTTATACAAATTACAACCCACAGTAGATGTAAAACAATTTTACAAAGATGTTACACTAAGCAGAAACACAGTGCCAACTGTCTTAAGATTAAAAGTAGATCATGGATGTTTTCCGAAACATCTACAACACAAAATAGGAGTTCTCCCAAAAGACCGATGTGAGTGTGGAACTAGTATAGCTGATTTAAATCACATATTCTTTAACTGCCCACTACATCGTAATACAAGCACGTGGCTGATAGAAGAATTGATAAAAGAGGGATTAAGTACACCACTAAACGTAAATCTCCTATTAAGTAAAGACAATATAAAAATCTTTAAAATAATTATGATATTTCTTGTAAAAATTAAATTAAAGGTATGAGTATAAAATTGATCGTATGCTTGAACATTTCCTTTGTATGTTTACCATATATGTTGCCCACCTACCTAACCGTGGTTTATGTCTTGTTTGTTAATATAAAGCCGCTCTGATGAATCCCTGAGCGTGAAAAGTGTCCTCCTTGTACAATCCTGTATGAATGAATACTAATAATTATATGTAATTACGTGGCTAAAGGTTTCAAGCCAAAGCCAATAAAAAAAAGTTATCTTTCTATTTTCATTAATTTGACAGATTTATTGTTGCAGGTTACTGTTGTTAGACAGGCCTAATTTGATAGTGGCAGAAGGCAGGAAGGGGCATTTACCCGCCGCCACCCCTCATCCTATAATATTGTAGTTTACAAAAGAATACATTAATTTTATTACTATAATCATTTATTTCTAATACTTAGGAACATAAACTTACTAATATATATTACTAATGGAACATAATAACCACAGTGCATTTCAATGTCACGTTAGTGTAGTAATGGGCTCGTCGTGGTTTCCTCGCAGCAAAATCATCCACCACTTGGTCTAGTGATATTTTTTTCGTTTCTTTTCCTTCAACCGCCATAAACATAAATGAGGACTATCTTTCATCACAAGTAGAACTTCGCAGCTGCCCTTTTACTCCTTTTAGCACAGAGAAAAATCTTTCGTTTCCAGCTGTGGTGATAGGCAGTGTAGCTAACATATGCCGCAGTTTTATCACTTTTGAGTATGCCAGTGGACTCACCCACACTGGAGCACTCTGAGAGATTCAGATAGTGACAAAAGGGAGTCTCCATTACATGTTTGTAAATGGTTCCTGGCTATAGAAAGTTGCAGACGTAGAAGTTCTACATTTCGAAAATGCTTGTTTCCATTAATGGCTTTAACTTTTCTTCTGTCATAAATGCTTGATTTTCTTTCTTAAATACATCCATCTGAGAACAGACCTTTATTTTCTGAAAAACAACGATTGCAGTGTATCCCACAAGCTTGCAGCGAGTATTTATTCGTCGTATACACCACTACTGTCTGCCAAGAATTTAGCCTCCTCTAAAACCTCTCGGTATGTATCGTCAGTTCTGGATTTTATAGTTCTTCCTTAATACTTTTGATTAGGCGCACGGCGGCTACTAAGTCAATTTCATCGCCTTGTAGCTACTGTGATAGGCAATAAGTAATGCCTAATATCTTCTTCATATCACAAAGCAAAAATATGAAGATTTTCTGCATTATTTGCGCTTTTATTCCGATACTCTCTGTCCTTTTTTCCTTCATCTAGAACAGCCAAAATGGCCTGGCACGTCTTTAGAGTTTTCTCTACTGCATTCAACCAGTAAAACCATCTTGCTGGACAGTTTGTTCCAAATTCTTCTTCTTCTACGGCACTACAGCCCAAAATGAGCCTTGGCCTCCTTTATTTTTTGCCTCCACCCTTGTCTGTCTGTGGCTGCTCTTCTCCATACACGGACTCCTAAAAGTGCTTGTGCGTCGCTGCTTACTGTGTCTTCCCAGCGCTTTCTTGGCTTTCCAATTGGTCTCTTTCCCTGCATTCTGGCGTTCAGTGCTCGTTTTGGTAGCCTATCCTCTCCCATTCGTATCACATGTCCGGCCCATTGCAATCTTTGTATTCTAATGAAGTCTGACAGGGGTGTTTCCTTATACAGTTGATAGACCTCGTTGTTATATCGAATTCTGAAGATTCCGTTTTCCCTCACAGGTCCTAGTATTCTCCTCAGTACTTTTCTTTCGAATGTGTCGAGTTTGTTTTTGGATGTTTCTTTCAGGACCCATGCTTCGCTGCCATAACATGCTATTGGCCGAATTAAAGTTTTATAGATTCTCATCTTTGTATTTCGGTGGACACTTTTAGACCGAAATATATGGGAGAGGGCAAAATAAGCTTTGTTTGCCTGCGTTATCCTTTTTCGTATTTCTCCATCCTCTGCTCCATCGGCATATATTTCTACTCCCAGGTATGTAAACTTTCCAACCGTTTCAATGTCATCTTCATGTATAATGTTTTGTGGGATTATATTTCTTCTCGTCTGTACCATTATTTTTGTTTTTTCTGTGTTAATTTCCAGACCTAGCCTTTTCGTTTGTGTTTTTAACTCTGCGTATGCTCCTGTGCTCCTGTTGATGTTCTACTCATAATATTAATATCATCGGCGTAGGCAGCCAGTTGAACCGTTTTATTTTTCAGTAGGTTTTCTCGTCCAGTTTGCATTTGCCTAACCGCATACTCCAGTGCCAGGTTAAACAATGTTGGTGCCAGCCCATCTCCCTGCTTTAGTCCCTGCGAGATTTTGAAAAAGTCTGTCCGGTTGTTTTGTGGCTTTAATGAGTCTAATTAGCTTAATCGTTCCAAATTCAGTACTGGTTAATTCATCCTCTATTGTATTTTTACGAAAAGCTCACGGCAAGTGGCACTGTTGGAAATGACCTGGTAGATTTTGAACTGTAGTAAGAACATATTTACCTTTGTCAATGTTACCCAACAAATCCATTAAAACTAGATTTAGTCTATGAGCATAACAGTGGAAGCAAGTAGCACGAGGGGCTAAATTCTCGTCTTGACCCATCTTAAATTCGCTCCATCATAGTACTGACCAACGCGGTTTTCTACGTCTAATCCTTGATCCGATAACATCGATGGTATGTAGTTAGCTATACTTTCGGCACTACAGTCTTTAACATGGTGCAGCTCGATAGCACGTTCATTCATTTTTGTGTCTTCAGTATCAACATAACGGATTAAAATTGTAAGTTGTTCCGATTTTGATGTATCTTTGGTTTTATCAGCAACTATAGCGAAGTATTTGGTTTGATTAGTTTTTTACTTGCCACTGAAGCACCTTTCTACTTTTTGAAGCCCTTGTCTATAAAAGTGCGACTACCAGCTACTTTACCCGGATGAATGGAAGACTATGCGTTGAAGTGTCGATATGGGAAGCACAACACAGCATCTTCTGTTGAGGAGTATTCTATTCATTCATGGGTGTCATAGTAACGAGCTGTGAACCTCCTATCATTAGTCTTTGGAAAATCTATGTTTGGTAGGTCGTAACTTTCTAGAGGGTTACTACTGACTTACTTTAATTTGATTTGGATGAGGTTTGAGAAAGAAAGCAAAAGAACGTTGGATAGTGGAAAGGTGCAACGAAATAGAACAATTGCAGGAAAATGGAGATAGTTTTGGACTACATAAGAAGATCAAAGAAATATCGAATATACACAAAAGCCACCACAGAACAAGAATACGCAACGACAGAAACGAATACATAGAGTCAGAAGAGGAGATAGCAATGGCGTGGAAAGAATACGCAGAAAGCCTTTTTAATGACGAAAGACCAACACAACCAACGCGCAAACTTCCTTCCGAAAACTTATCAGGGCCATCAATAATGCGAAGTGAAATAGAATATGCAGTTAGAACCACAAAGATGCATAAAGCAACAGGTCCAGATGAAATTAATATAGAAGCAATAAAACTACTAGACGAAGAGAATATCGAAATCTTTGTAAGGCTGTTCAATAGAATTTATGATACTGGTTACATTCCGCGAGCATGGCTGCAGTCATCCTTTGTGATGATTCCAAAAACAGCTAATGCCACAAAATGCAATGAACACCGCTTAATCAGTTTAATGAGTCACCTGTTAAAACTTTTTCTTAGGATATTACACTCAAGAATGTACAAGATACTAGAAGAACTTAGCCGGTCAACACAATTCGGTTTTAAAGGAGGACTAGGAACAAGAGAGGCAATTTTATGTTTGAACACCTTAATACAAAACTACTTAGATCAACGAAAAGATGTCTACCTCACCTTCATCTACTACGAGAAGGCATTTGACAATGTTAAACATGATATCATGATGGAACTACTACATAGGGCCAACATTGACCAGAAGGAGATCAGAATTATTCAGAATCTATACTGGAACCAAATGGCAAAGGTGAGGATTGATCAAGACCAATATACGGACGAATTTGAAATCCGGAAAGGTGTCCGCCAAGGCTGCATACTCTCTCCGATGCTTTTTAATTTATATGTTGACAATATATTTGCGGAAGCATTAGAAGATACGGAATTAGGCATTAAGGTGAACGGCATACCAATTAGCAACCTACGCTATGCGGACGACACAGTGATTATAACTGACAATTTGGAAGATCAGCAGTTATTACTTGATAGGGTGAATAGCATAGGTAAAAAATATGGCCTCAAAATCAACATTTTGAAAACGAAATATATCGTCATTAGCAGAAACCCTCCAGAAAACCCGATAATATGCGTAGGTGACAATCGTATAAATCGCGTGAAAACTTTTAAATACCTTGGCACCACAATCAATGACCAATCGGATCCACAACACGAGATAAAAACCCGAATACAAATGGCAAGACAAGCTTTTGTGAAATTCAGACCGTTCCTATGCAATCAACACCTAAACTTCGAAATACGCTACAGAATGGTCAAGTGCTACATATGGTCCATCTTGCTTTATGGCATGGAAACGTGGACTTTGAAAAAAACATCTATCAACAAACTTGAAGCATTTAAAATGTGGTCATTGAGAAGAATGATGCGCATACCTTGGGTGGATAGAGTTCGAAACGATGACGTCCTTAATAGAGCCGGCGTGGATAGAGAACTCTTTGAATTAATTAAAAAACGCAAGATTGGTTACCTTGGGCACATATTGAGAGAAGCAAAATATGAAATACCACAGTTAATCCTACAAGGAAAGATCGAAGATAGGAGAGGAGCCGGCCGCAAACAATTATCCTGGTTAAGGAATATTAAAGAATGGACAGGAATAAACAATACAGGTGAGCTGTGTCACGCCGCCAAGAACAGAATTCTAGTAATGAGATAGTCGCCTACGCACTTTGGTGTATGGCATGTTAAGAAGAAGAAGAGGTTTGGGAGAAAGACGGACTTAACTTAGTAACTTGGTGGGTTATTCCAGTTGTCGCTGTTGTTGCTGCAGCCAGGGAAGATGTCTGAGCTGTGACATTCTTAGTAGTTGTTGTAGGCAGAGAAGATGGTTGCACTTTAAAAGTATCATTTACGGATGCTCGAATATACACGTTTAATTTTATTATGTAACGTTTTATTATCTTACGATGTAGGTAAATTAAATGCAGATCATTCTCCAGATCACTTTTTATTAGCAATTAGCAGACAGTAAACACTTACAACGTACACTCACAATTCACAATTCTGTACACTAGTTTGTCGTATTCGCTATGATTCGTAGATATTCGCCGGTTTTGCTTTTCGATGTTGTCACTTCGATTTCACTTTATAAACTGACTCCGTTCTAGTGTTGAAGAGAAAGTAACTATTGGATAAAAAGCATTCGTTACCTCAGAATACCTGAAGTAACGAATAGAGATCTTAAAATGAGATCGTTACGTTGATTACTTCTGTACCGATTTTACCGACTCTGTTGCTGTAAGTATGTTGTTAGCAAGTCGAATTTTACAATACTGACTATCGATGACGTATAAATAAGGAGTACGGCTGAAGCGTCTAATATTTAAATGCTTTGTTGTATGTTGCCTGCCATACTTGAATGGAAAGTAATATGTAATATACTCGTGTTAAGCTTGTCGCTCACTTATGCACTGCAACGCGAAGCGAAGCGCGGAGAAAAAGGTTGTTATGAATTTTCTTCATGTAGTTAAATATACTCTCGCGTATCTGTGTGAAGCGACGCGCTGCACAGCGAACAGAAGGGACACGCATCGCAACAGTAGAATCCTAGGCGAAGAAATTCTGTTCGGCGCGCTTCGCATTCCACTAGTGACAGTGAGTTAGACAAGGATCTACAGACCGAGAATTTGGTATACAAATTCCACGGCTTCGCGCAATCGTACAAGTTCGTATAGTCGGCTGGAGTTACAATTTGCCAAATTTAAATGTAATCGTTTCTACTCATTTAAATTAATATTATAATGTATAATATATTAAAGTTTTTAATATTGGTAATATTATTAAAGCTTTTAAGGCTGTTTTATCGGTGCACCAAAATTTTTTCTCTGTTATTTACCGACGAAATGTCTCGAAATTTGGACATGTTATACGAAATTATGTTGCCTTTAAACTGATGGTTTTACTTTTTTTATTTTTTTGAATTTTCTGTTGAAAAATTGGATTATACTGTTTAACGTTCTATTATAACCAAACTTTTCACGCCCATCAGTTGAAAGAGTTTTTTTTTCTGTAATCGTTGATTCTTTTTTCACCTTTCTATGTCCAGTAATAATCGAGAAAAGCGTATTCAAACTTTGAAGAAAATTGCTAAAAAATACTGAAATCTAATAGTGAAACGTGTTCCTCATCATTGTCGCTGAGCTTGAACGTTATCGCATTAGTGACGTCAAATCTCATGAGCGTACGGTACGGTCTTATTTTTATTTCTCTATGGGTACGGTCAGTTAGTTCGCTTGAATTATAATCCATTGTAGTTCTTTCATTCTTGTATTTTCTTTATCAACTTGCTTAGTTTTTACAGTTTACAGTATTCTTATTTATTTTGAAAACATTGAAATTATTTAGTTTACGTGTATGTTAAGTAATATATTATTAGTTTAGTGGTATAAGTTAAAAGTTCTTTAGTTTACGCGTATTTTTAAGTATTACATTAGGTTAGTGATATAAGTTATAAGAGACAAGATAAAAAATGAGTCCCAGTAAACGTCCTATGTCAAGGAAAAGAGCAATTGCACTGCTTTAGTATTTATTATTTATATTACAACCGTTTTTAAAAGCTTTTATTTAACTTATATTATTCTCGACCGTACTGTGTTAAATATTATTTGTAGTCTCAGCAGTTGGTCTGTGTGAAATAAAACTCTATTTGTTATTTCTCAATATTTCGTCACGATTTTGTGACTTTTTCAGGAGAAAACTGTAAATTTATTATAATTATTATATGTAAACAAAATGAATATTTCAATACTTACAACTTAAGATTAAAAATTTTAAATTTTGATAACATATCCAATTAGATAAATGACATTTTTTTGATTTGAATTTATTTGGGAGTTATGGTAACCGCAATATTTTATAGAGTGAATTCCCATTGTACAATTTTTAGCGAATAAGTTTTAATAAACAATTACATATTGTGACAGTATTATCCATATAATAAGGTGCAAAAGTAGAATATTGAGAAAGAATCAGGAACATGGTAAATTGATCTATAAAATGTAATTGATGGTACGTAGTCAGTTATTGGTCTGATGTTGTTAGATACTGATATTAAGATCTATCATATCATATATTGTTTAGTATATTACAGTAGATATTACTTAAATGGTTGGTGTCTGTCTTATAATTGATAGATTCTGGAGTTTTATTAATGTGTACCATTTCAAGGAAAAGTCGATTTTTATAATTATCAATTTGTTCTAAGATTTTTACATTATTAAAGTCAAAGTTATGTCCTGTTTTTAAGTGGTGGTCTACTAAGGCACAAGAGTTTTTTCGTAAGTTACAGTCACTTTTGTGTTGAGTGACACGTATAATGAGTAATATAATTTATAGAATAAATTGCAGTCAATGTCAAAGTTGTTATATTGGACAAAGTCAACAGTGGCTTAAACAACGTGTCACTCAACACAAAAGTGACTGTAACTTACGAAAAAACTCTTGTGCCTTAGTAGACCACCACTTAAAGACAGGACATAACTTTGACTTTAATAATGTAAAAATCTTAGAACAAATTGATAATTATAAAAATCGACTTTTCCTTGAAATGGTACACATTAATAAAACTCCAGAATCTATCAATTATAAGACAGACACCAACCATTTAAGTAATATCTACTGTAATATACTAAACAATATATGATATGATAGATCTTAATATCAGTATCTAACAACATCAGACCAATAACTGACTACGTACCATCAATTACATTTTATAGATCAATTTACCATGTTCCTGATTCTTTCTCAATATTCTACTTTTGTATCTTATTATATGGATAATACTGTCACAATATGTAATTGTTTATTAAAACTTACTCGCTAAAAATTGTACAATGGGAATTCACTCTATAAAATATTGCGGTTACCATAACTCCCAAATAAATTCAAATCAAAAAAATGTCAATTATCTAATTGGATATGTTATCAAAATTTAAAATTTTTAATCTTAAGTTGTAAGTATTGAAATATTCATTTTGTTTACATATAATAATTATAATAAATTTACAGTTTTCTCCTGAAGAAGTCACAAAATCGTGACGAAATATTGAGAAATAACAAATAGAGTTTTATTTCACACAGACCAACTGCTGAGACTACAAATAATATATATATATATATATATATATATATATATATATATATATATATATATATATATATCTATTCAAGGTTTGAATAATCATTCTCCATTTTCATGCAACTTTTCTAATATGGAGGTTATCAAAGAAAAAATGGACGGATTGATAAGTACATTGACTTTTAAATGTCAAATGTGGAATATTGAAAAGGAGATAGCAACATAGGATTCTGGTAACAATTCACTGAACTTGAATGGTTCTGGTTATTCAGACATACAGCAGCAGCACGCTGCATTAAATATACCTGTGATTTCCTACAGGCAGTATGCAAAACATACGGAAACAGTTGCAGATATCATCGGCCAAACACTTTGTGATTCCTTAGAAGAGGCTGGACGGGAGGAATTAGCTTTAGCCAAAGAAATTGGTGAAGTAGATTCCGACGGAAATGGGTTAATACCGTTATAGCTGATGGTGCTTGGTCAAAAAGATCGTATAAAGTAAACTACGATGCTTCTTCAGGTGTAGTACCTGACGTTGTAAAATTTATTAGTACGCCTTTGATGGATAGGACATGTAATTAGGCGAGATGAAGATGAAACGATCAGAAAAATTTTCGACCGAAGAGGACCAGTGGGAAGACGATCCAGAGGAAGACCAAAACTTAGGTATCAAGATAACACAGAGGATGATCTAAAATCCATCGGAGTTAAAGCATGGAGAAAGTTGCCAGAGGCAGGAGCGAATGGAAGATTGTTCTGAAGAAGCCTTTGGCTCATGACGAGCTGTAATACCACTGATATGATGAAATAACTATCCACGATTTGTGTTTTATTCATCAATTGGATACTTTTCTTATGTAACTGCAACCTATAAATATATTAAAATAATGTATATTCCATTCAGAGAACATTTTCCTCGCAGTGCGTCGGCGTCGCCTCGAAATACTTGCCAGATAAATACATTTACTATTATGATGGTTTCGCAGGTACCAATTTTTTATAGATAAATAAAAATATTTTTTGTTTAATTTTTACTACGCTAATATCAGTTTTTTCTAACAAATATTAACAAAATATTAATTATATATTAATATTAATATAACAAAATTTAAATTTATTATAAATAAACACTATGGTGTTTTTTGCAGTCACGTTTCACAAATTTTTATTTAATACTATGTTTAGCTAAGACATATAAATTAAAAATGTGATTAATTCTTTTTAAAACATTATCTACGATAATTAATCTAAAAAAAATATTCCGACAAAACTAATTTGAATGATGCATTTATTTTAAACAACCCGTGGGCCGGCGCCACTGAATAAACATCCAAACTATTAGGAGGTCACGTGTAGGGTCTGACATAGCAGTGTAGAAAAGTAAGTGATACGCCCACTTCAAATCGCAGTATGCTGTAACTGCGAAAACAGCCTTAATACTATTTTTTAATATTAATAATAATATTAAGTAATTAAATATTGCGCCTTACTTAAAAAAAGTACGAGATAAATATAACTCGTTTTTTATATCTTTACGTATGCTAAGGGTAATAAATTAAAATCCTTCAATACAAGACTAAAGGTAGGTACCTATAATTTGAATAAGCTGGTTTGGCCCATACTGGCTTTCTAATTCTAATTACCTACTAATTTGCATAACAGTCAGATATTGTACCTGGTCATAATGCTGTTTTAATATTAGGATTTTCATTTCACTTGTTGAAACTTCATCCGATATTAATTTCTTGGAAATTTTTATAAGGCTGAGAGTACTAAATCGGAATACTCGAGTATTGCTGAAAAAAACTGAAATTGAAGGTACTACAACATCGAAGAGCTCAAAAAAATTAAACATTATTTCCGGTATTCTTTTTCCAGATCGTATTTTGTTTTCGAGATATATTTAAATTTGGGAATTTTTTATTATTTTTCCACTTTTTTCAGGTTCTTTTTTAATTTAATTTCAGTATATAAAAGCCTTTACAATATTATCCAAATTTTATTTGGAATTTGCTATTTAGGAAATGAAAATTTGTTTTTTTTTTCCTTAGTTCTTAATTTGCTATAACATTTCTCATTTGATTTAATAAAAAATATTGTAAATTCATCTTTTTGAATAATTATAACAACGACTCACATCCGAGTAGCTTAACACAATTAAAGAAAATATAACGAATACGCTCACGACTCGGAACTGAGTCTTTTCTTCTTTTCGCATAAAATATTACAAATTTATTTAAAATACCCTTTATTTAATATATACTTTATTTATTCATCACAATTTAAAAAAAAATACTAGTCAGCACAGCGGTTGATTTCCATGAAAATACGCTAAGCAGTGATAATGATTGCATGTACCTAAGTTAATATTTTTGTCTTTTGGTTGGTGTTATATTGGAAATTTCCCCTCTCAAGGCATTTGCAAGAAAATTGCACTTTCATATAAAAAACGAGTTATTTATCTCGTACTTTTTTTAAGCAAGGCGCAATATTTAATTACTTAATATTATTATTAATATTAAAAAATAGTATTAAAAGCTTTAATAATATTACCAATATTAAAAACTTTAATATATTATACATTATAATATTAATATGAATGAGTAGAAACGATTACATTTAAATTTGGCAAATTGTAACTCCAGCTGACTATACGAACTTACAAGTACGATTGCGCGAAGCCGTGGAATTTGTATACCAAATTCTCGGTCTGTAGATCCTTGTGTGAGTTAGTGAGCGGAGGTCTATGGAAGTCATGCGGAAACATTTTCGAATTTCGTTTGTCATCGACTACTTTCGACGTGTCTCGTACTGAAAAAAAGTACCCACATTCACCAATATGTGCTAATATCGCTAATGTACAGTTGGTTGTAAAATAATAGGTTGTAAAGAAATAGGGGAAAGATGTCAACAGAAAGGTTTGAAAATTACAGTTTTACCATGTCTTTAATTTTAAAAATTACATATTTAGTTATTTGCATGTTGCTAATATTCCACGTTTATATCTATAAAGAAAAATAGTACAATGTTTTATGAGTAGAGTAAAACTGATACTTTTTGTGGTTAGATTGCGTACGTTTGCAAAGTAACGACAAAAAGTCACTATTGCTCAAACGTGTCTACACACCTAGTTCAACGTCAAAATACAACTCCGTTCGATTCCGAACCGAACCACAACGTACTGTACCTCGTATATAAGCGAAAAACCGTGCACATATTAGCGCTCATTTGTGAACTTCGTCGCGCAGTGCTTCGCTTCTCTCTGCTTCTCCGCGCTTAAGTGAGCGAAAAGCTTTATAATGTGTCTATAAAAACCTATGTTTTTTTAATGTATAAAAGATTAATTTGTACAAAAGTAGCCTGCAATTGTCATTTCTTTAACATGTTACACTCCCCAAGGCATCTAGTTTTGCTTTTAAGAGCCATTTTCCAATTTCCAAATGTTGAAATTGATAAATTATAAATCAGATATGTTTTTTACGTGTTAAAGCTTATTTTTTACGTTGTTTATAATATAAATAATAACTTGTTCTGAAGCTGTTTTCTTGTGGCATTTTAAAGTAATTAGTATTTAAATGGGAATTAGCCACAATTAAAAATTAAAATACATTTATTGACGTTTCAATTTCCACTTCGGAAATCGTTGTTAATTTACTAATGTTTGTATTTTGAGAACGATTTCCGAAGTGGAAGTTGAAACGTCAATAAACGTATTTTAACCTTTAACTGTGGCTTATTCCCATGTAAATACTAATTAAATAATAAATTGTTTACTTAATAAAATTTTTTTTGTGTAAATACCCATCTCTGAATGAAATTATATATGTATTGGTGATAAATGTAGCAGCTACGGAAAAAAAAAGAAAAATTCGGCAACAGCAAATTTTGCTTATTGTGCTTGCTATGTCCCTACCCGCCCCCAATCAAAATTTGAAATGACACCCCGCTCCTGTTTTTTTTTACAAATCGTACATTGTTTTCCAATCGTATTCCATAGTTTAATTCAAGTATGTAATAAAAATATATACAGAATAGTATATTACATTAATTTGTGCTTTCTTTTCTACAAATACTTCCTAGATGGACTATATTTTATAACATACGCTAAGTAATAATATAACCAAAGATAATTTCTTCGTAAACAAATCTTTTACCTACATCTTGTTATTAAGTTATGTATAATACATATATATATGCTAATGAGATACATCTGTAGTAGTTGTTGACGTTTAGGAAATAAAACGCAATAATATAAAAGTGTTATCTGTGAAAATCTGCAACTTTGTAATAGTTGTCGCGAAATTTATTATACTACTTAACCGTTTTTTCTCGAACTAAGGAAATCTGATCTGTGTATTAACAAGATGATATTCGAGTATCTTAAGTGCCGACCACATTCCCTACTACATTCAGAAACATTAATTCATCGTTTAGCAGACCAGAAGACCCGTCACTTTATTCGAATATGTATGTACAAAAAAGGTTACCTGAAATTATTTATTGTTTTATATTTTTTGACCAGCTACTCAAAAGATGACTTTTAAGTGTACGCGAATATTTAACTTGCATTAGTAATAGCTAACTTTAAAAATTAAATTGCAAGGAGTGTAGATCGCTAATTTGGGATCCCTAGTAACGTCTGATAACAACGTTGCTCTCGTTGAAGAGGAAGTGAAGAGACGAATATGCATTGCGAATAAAAGCTGAAGATTGAACTCGTACAGTCGAGCTTGGTGGGCCAGTACCATAACCACTAAGCTATGGCAGCCACGTATCAATGGCATAGTACGTCGACAACTGTAGTTCTTTTCGATGTCGTAAAACGTCTAGAAATAATAGAAACTGCTTATAAGTACCCATCGATGGTACTCAACGACTAACAAAAATATTCAATGACATGTATTTAAACGGAGTAATACCAAGATCATGACTGAAGTCAACGTTTATTGCTCTACCAAAGAAAACAAGTGAAAACAAGTTAAAACAGGTGATCGACTAATACAGTTTTGCCAGGAGAAAAACTTAATTATCACTAATACGTGGTTTAAGTTACCATTAAGAAGATTTTACACTTATAGGTCAACACAGGAGAGGACTGAGTACATCGTTAGAAATCAGATAGACTTCATAACAATTAACAAACGATTCTGTAACGCAATAATATCATCATCATCATCATCATTTTAGCTTTACAACCCTGTGTGGTTCCTAGCCTCCCCAAGAATTCTCTTCCAGTCGTCCCTATCCATCGCCTTCCTCCGCCAAGCACGTATTTTCATATTTCTCATATCTTGGTCTATGTTATCTAGGAATCTTATTCTGGGTCTTCCTTTTCTTTTTTGACCAATAGGTCTATGAAGGAGCGTTTTCCTAGCTGGGTCGGTTTACTCCATCCGCATTACATGGCCTACCCACCTCAGACGTAATATTTTAATGTGTTAATGCAATAATATCAGCCAAAACATATCCTGCAGCTGATATAAAATCTGATCATAATCCTCTTGTAGCCCAATTTCGAGTCAGGCTAAAAACCTTAATCCAGAAACAGAATAACAAAAGATTAGATATGGATCAACTTAGAAATCCCGAGATAAAAGTAAAGCTTACAAATAACATTAATAGTAATGTTACTTTAACAACCAATACTGATGATATTGAAAGAGACTGGATCAACTTAAGCGACGCTATATGCAAAGGTGCGAAAGAAGTAATTGGTGACTACGAGCGGAAGAAGAAGAACGAATGGATGACAGATGAAATATTACACATTATGGACATACGGAGGAAAATAAGAATAATCCCGAACAATATAAAGAACTGGATAGAACTGTCAGTAGAAAGATAAAAGAATCCAAAGAGAAATGGTTACAAGAAAAATGTCAAGAGATAGAAGAGCTAGAACGAATACATGATTATGATGAATTAACATGCATAAAGCATGCATGGAAGATGAAATGGGTACGAACCATGTAGAAGAGAACGAAGTTGAAGTAGAAGCTCCAACCATAGAGGAAGTTCTCGAAGCTATTAAGGCCCAGAAAAACAATAAAGCCCGGGAGTTGACGAGATTCCAGCAGAACTGTATAAGGTAGGTGGCAACCACCTATCAAGTCATATCCACGCGCTTATCAAAGAAATATGGCAAGAAGAGAAAATACCCGACGAATGGAAGAAAAGTATAGTATGCCCAATCTATAAAAAAGGAGACAAACTCCAATGCAAAAACTACCGTGGAATCTCTCTACTATGTACAGCGTATAAAGTCCAACCACTAGCAGAAAATATTATTGGAGAATATCAGACGGGCTTCAGACGGGGAAGATCGACAATGGATCAAATATTTACAGTCAAGCAGGTCTTGAGCAAATCGTGGGAACACGACATTGATGTTCACAACGTGTTTGTAGACTTCAAACAGGCATACGATTCAGTCAAAAGGGACAGACTATACTATATATTGGCAGAATTAGCAATACCACATAAGCTAATTAGACTCATTAAAGCCACAATGGATGAAACTCAGGCATGTGTACGAATACAAAACAACCGGACAGACTTTTTCAAAATCTCGCAGGGACTAAAGCAGGGAGATGGGCTGGCACCAACATTGTTTAACCTGGCACTGGAGTATGCGGTTAGGCAAATGCAAACTGGACGAGAAAACATACTGACCAATAAAACGGTACAACTGGCTGCATACGCCGATGATATTAATATTATGAGTAGAACATCAACAGGAGCACAGGAAGCATACGCAGAGTTAAAAACACAAACGAAAAGGCTAGGTCTGGAAATTAACACAGAAAAAACAAAAATAATGGTACAGACGAGAAGAAATATAATCCCACAAAACATTATACATGAAGATGACATTGAAACGGTTGGAAAGTTTACATACCTGGGAGTAGAAATATATGCCGATGGAGCAGAGGATGGAGAAATACGAAAAAGGATAACGCAGGCAAACAAAGCTTATTTTGCCCTCTCCCATATATTTCGGTCTAAAAGTGTCCACCGAAATACAAAGATGAGAATCTATAAAACTTTAATTCGGCCAATAGCATGTTATGGCAGCGAAGCATGGGTCCTGAAAGAAACATCCAAAAACAAACTCGACACATTCGAAAGAAAAGTACTGAGGAGAATACTAGGACCTGTGAGGGAAAACGAAATCTTCAGAATTCGATATAACAACGAGCTCTATCAACTGTATAAGGAAACACCCCTGTCAGACTTCATTAGAATACAAAGATTGCAATGGGCCGGACATGTGATACGAATGGGAGAGGATAGGCTACCAAAACGAGCACTGAACGCCAGAATGCAGGGAAAGAGACCAGTTGGAAAGCCAAGAAAGCGCTGGGAAGACACAGTAAGCAGCGACGCACAAGCACTTTTAGGAGTCCGTGTATGGAGAAGAGCAGCCACAGACAGACAAGGGTGGAGGCAAAAAATAAAGGAGGCCAAGGCTCATTTTGGGCTGTAGTGCCGTAGAAGAAGAACATGCATAAAAAATCAAGGAGTTTATCATATTTACAAGGAAAAACAGCTTGGTAGGTTAATAAACGAGAACAATAAACTTATTGTAGATGAAGAAGTGCCGTCCATATGGCACAAGATCGCAGTCAATGGAGACAGCAGACTAACAATATTTAGGGTGTCACGACGCCCTGACAAGGGCTAAAGGATTGAGGAGGAGATGAAGAAGAGCAGTTACAGACTTGGGCAAATTACATAAAAGATTTGTTTACGGATTATCGTCATATTTCTACGAACACTCTTGATCTGAATTGACCAAAAATATTGAAAAGTGAGGTGATAAAAGCTATAGATCAAACAAAAGATGGGAAAGCAACAGGATGCGATGAAATACTAGAAGTATTTTTAAAAGTTTTTAACGAGAATAACCTGAATGTAGTATTGGAACTGTTTAATAAGATATACGATACTGGTCAAATTCCATTGGATTGGTTGAAATCTACATTTGTGTCCCTTCCCAAGAAATCCAATTCTAAGACGTGTAGTGAATATCGCCTTATAAGTTTAATGAGTCACACCCTTAAAGTATTCTTGCATATTATCCATTCCAGAATACGAGCAAAATTAGAACACAGCATAAGTAAATCACAGTTCGGTTTTAGATGAGGTTTTGGAACTCTTTGCAATACAAGTCTTGATTCAAAAATGCCTGGATCAACAAAAAGATGTTTACGCCTGTTTTATCGACTATGAGAAAGCATTCGATACTATCAAACGTGACAAACTCATAGAACTATTACATCTTACAGGACTTGACACTAAGGATATCCAGATTATAAAAAATCTATATTAGAATCAAACAGCCCACATGAAGAATGGACATATGATTAGTGAAAACGTAACCATTTCCAAAGGGGTTAGACAGGGCTGTATTCTTTCGCCACTGCTTTTCAACCTGTACACGGAACAAATATTTCTAGAGGCACTGGAAGAGTACAACGAGGGCATCAAGATTAATGGCGTACCAATAAGTAATTTTCGATATGCAGATGATATTGTTATATTGGCCGATAACATCGAAGATTTACAGATGACGCTAAATAGAGTAAATACAACTAGCAACCGATTTGGACTGAAGATCAATAGAAAGAAAACTAAATTTATGGTGATCAGTAAAAAGAACATTCAACATATCGACCTGCATATTGAAGCCGAACGTATTGAAAGAGTACACCGATTTAAATATCTGGGATGTACAGTAGATGATAAGTGGGACCCAGACGTAGAGATTAAGATCCGAATTGAAATAGGAAGTTCCAAATTCATCAAAATGAGAAAGCTCTTAGGAAACGGCAACCTAAGCGTTAACCACCGATAGCGCGCCACGAAATGCTACGTACTCTCCACGCTACTTTACGAAGTAGAAGGGTGGACGTTAACGGCAGCAACTATAAAGAAGTTAGCGGCTCTACAAATGTGGCTATATCGACGCATACTTAGAATATCTTGGACAGACAGAGTGACCAACACAGAGGTATTAAGACGAATGGGTAAAGAGGTGGAATTGTTAACAACTGTTAAAAGAAGGAAAATATCATACCTGGGCCATGTGATCCGTAATGATAAGATTGAAGGTAGAAGAGGTTTGGACAGAAAGAAGAAATCGTATCTGAGAAACTTGAGGGAATGATTTCAAATACCAGAAGCTGCAAACATAATACATGCGGCACAAAACAGAGAAACCTATCGTTTAATGGTTGCCAACCTTCGGTAGAAGACGGCACATAAAGAAAGAAGAAGACAGAAAACAAAATCCGTAGCCTACAATGAATTCCGGAACATCAACTTAATGAGCCACATTTTAAAGCTATTTCGAAAAATCATACATCAAAGGATATATAGACTATGCGAAGAAAAAATTAGCCGTACACAGTTTGATTGATTTTCGGAACGCAGTTGGTACGAGAGAGGCTCTCTTTAGCATACAAGTGCTATTTCAACGATGTAGAGATGTGAATTGCGAGATTTATGCATGCTTCATTGATTACCATAAAGTATTTGATACAGTAAAACACGACAAGCTGCGAGATTAACGAGTATTGGAATAAACACCTGTGATCTAAGAATTATGAGCAATCTTTACTGGAATCAAACATCGTCTATCCGTACAGAGGCAAGAGAATCCGATGATATCAAAATTAACCGTGGGATCAGACAGGGATGGCTACTATCACTCTTGCTGTTTTCTGAGGAAATCTTTCAAGAAACAGTAGAAAATGTTAAAGCCGGCATTCGAATTAACGGGGATCAATAACATCAGATACGCAGATGACACGGTAGTATTCGTTGACAGTTATGAAGCCCTCCAGGAGTTAATGACTAGAATCACAAAAGTAAGTCAGATATATGGACTTTTACTGAACATTCAGAAAACAAATTGTGTGATCTCTAAGAAGGAACAGCAAATTGAAAGAATCAGTGTGAATAGTCAACCAATCAAAGAGTAAAAACATACACCTACCTTAGTATGAACGTCAATGAAAACTGGGATCATTTCTTTTCTGCAATCTAAGATAGAGAAAGCAAGATCTGCATGTCAAAAAATGGCTTAGATATTCAAATGCCACGATTTATCAGTACCCATAAAAATCAGGTTACTACGATGTTATATCTTTCCTATACTGTTGTACGGAGTTGAATCGTTGACTCTCACAGACGCATAAGAAAATTGAGGCTTTTGAAATGTGGCTTTATCGTAGAATCCTGAAGATAACCTATACCGACCACGTTACTAACCAGGAGGTTTTATTAAGAATGCAAAAAGGGAAAGAGTTGCTAACAACAATATAAACAGCCAAAATTGAATACATCAGTCACATCATAAAGAGCAGTGAAAGATATGGGTTGCTGCAATTGATTCTTTAAGGAAAAGTAGAAGGAAAACGTGGACCAGGAAGGTGAAGAATTTCCGACTGACAAATCTACATACGCGGCTCAACACAACGACGACAAATCTTTTGGGATCTGCAGTTTCCAAAATACTGATTGCCATGATGGTCGCCAACATCCGAAATAGATAGGCACTACAAGAAGAACATAAACACCCATATCAAATTTTTGAGTAGGGCCAATAAATCTTCAAAAAGATTTAATTATGATATAAAATTATTAATATAATAAAATATTACATAAAAAATTATTTTTAGATAATATCTAAAGACAAAACAAGACATATTATGTCTTATTTTGAAATTTAAAATTGTTTACTAGGTTAAAGTGTTACTACCTTCCTCTCCCACTCTATCCTTCACTCTCTGCTATAAATAAGTGATTGTCCGATACCGGGTATTGTTGTTTCATCCATTTAGTTCCTATCCGGATATTATTTATAGATATGTGTATTTTGCTAGGAAATAAAAAGGCAGGTTGTTGACTTTTCTTCAATTTGATAACGATATAAAGGTTTTATCTTTGATCTTAAGGAAACACCATGAGATGTAATATCCGGTCACCTAATTTTCATCACGTCCAAATGTTTACTATTTGTAGTTTCGGAAAAGTGACTAAAGAATGTTGTAAAGAATATGAAATAAATATAAAATATTACATTTTTCTACGCAGACAACTTTTATTCCGTTATTAGATTGATAGATCATTTATGAATATAAGCAAAAATATATTGTTAGTAAGTCGACTTTAAATTATGAAAAAACGGGAAAAAGACCCTAGCATACTATATTTAAATATAAAATTTATAAAGATAGCACAACGAAATAACTTTATAACGATATATATATATATATATATATATATATATATATATATATATATATATATATATATACAGTGTAGGAAAAATTTTATGGTCGGTATGGACCTTACGTGAGATGGAGTGAGAAACAGCTGTTTAAAAAGAGAGAGATATATTAGGTACGCCCTTTATATCGCCGAATGGAAATATTAAAAAAGGGGAAATTCAACGTTGCCAAACTTATTGGTTTTATTTGACCTGTTGTCTTTTTTTGCATTTGAACAATGTTCTATCAAGAAGATAAAATGCTCAAGATAATCAAATTTGGGCGAAATTGATTTAAATGGCAGGTTACTGTTTTTTTTTTATTGGGAATATGCCACAAGTTTTCTTTACAATAATTGTAATATAACATTTTGATTTCCATTTCGGAAATCGTTTTATATAAATAAAATTTATTAATGTTTCGTATTTTAAGTACGATTTCCGAACTAAAAATCTAAACATCAAAATAATTTCCCAATATGAAATAATAAACAATTAAACATGCATACAATAACGCCAAATTAAAAAATATTCATACACTAATTTATTTGGCAACGTCTAGTCTAGATAGTCGTTTGGTCAAAGGATCGAGTAACGAGAAGTAGAGGTGGGTCGTGCTAGTTTATCGTTAAGAGCGTAGGTGCAAAATTCGGGGCCAATTTTTTTTAAATGCATTCATTTTTTTCGAATCCTGAGAAAACTAATAAATATTTTTGAAAAAATTAAACGCAGAATTAAACAATACATTATTACCGAGAGCTGAAAGTCCCTAAAAACTTCTATAATGTTTATTTTAATAAGTTATAGGGATGAAAAAAAAAACAAAATTTAGTGTGATTTTTAATTTCAAATATCTTATTAAAAAAACTTTTTGTTTATTCTAAGGGACCTTCGGCCCTCGGTAATAATGTAATCTTTCATTCTGCATTTAAATTTTTCAAAAATATTTGTTAGTTTTCTCAGGATTTCAAAAAAATTTAAATTTTTTTGAATGCTAAAAAGCATTTAAAAATTTTAATTTTCATAAACAAGTAACTATGATTGTTTAAAAGTAGTTTCAAGTAAGATAGTACCTACATAAACAAACATAACGGCTATTATCGTTTATGTGTATATCTTTTGAAGTGAAAGAAACTACCTAATGATATATTTATTATAACTTGAAAAATAAACTAAACAATCATCATCATCATATAACGGGGGTCCTACGGCGATTGCCGCTTCCCGCATTTCAGCCTCCATCTTTTCCTATCTCCCCAATCTCCCTCTTCTAAGCCTCTAGATTGCATTGTTTTTGTAATTTCTCTTCTCCGGGAATTTGGTGGTCTTCCCCTTTTCCTTCTTTCTGGCGGAACATACATTAAGGCTTTCTTGGGCCACCGCTCCTCCTCCATTCTCATCACGTGACCATACCATTGTAATTGCCTTCCTTGTATTCTATCTGAAAGAGTATCTCTAATTCCTGTACGGTTTCGTATTTCCTCATTCCTGATTCTTTCCATTCTCGATACTCGACATGACCTTCTAAGATAATCCATTTCCACAACGTCTACTTTATCTCGTTCATTCTTTGTCATCGTCCAACATTCGGCACCATATGTGGTAATTGGTTCTACAATTGCTCTGTATACGCGAAGTTTGGTATGCATCTTTATTTTATTAGACCACAGTAATGAATTCAGTATTCGGATGCATTTTTTCCCTTGGGTTATTCGGTTTTGTACATCTATCTTAACTCTGCCATCTGCTGATATGATGCTTCCTAGATATTTATACTGGTTGCAGCCTTTTATGACTGCGTTTTCAAGCCTCAGATCTGTGGTATTTCCTCCAATTTTTAAATATTCTGTTTTAAATATTCTGTTCTAAACTAAACAATACAAATAGTAAATCGGACTTACATTTACATTACACGTTATTATTAAATCGCGAATAGTCTAAATTGACATAAAAACTATTGTCCTGTGTTAAATATTGTCCTGTTAATGCGAAGTAACTCTCAGTTACTCCAGATGTCCAGAGGTCAGTAGTAATACAGATATTTTCTACTTCTTTAACAACTTGCGATCTAATAATTTGCTCACTTTTGACATAACATTCCTGAAGTAATGAACCTGACAAAGTTTTTCTTGTTGGCGGTTTATATCCAGGAATCCACCCTGCAAACTTTTTAAAAGCTGGTTCTTTAACTATGGAAAACGGATGAAACGAAAAGTTTAGTAAATCTTGAAAATCAATCAGTCCAAGAAAAAGAAACTGATAAAGATGACTTAAGTCCATGGTGTATTTTTGATGAATTAATTGGACATAACTCATCTAAACATACACCTGTATCGAGAGGTATAAAAGAAGTCGACATGTAATTGTCTGATGATATATTACCCACAAACAATTTCGAACGGAGATTGGAACTGTCCATTACCGTGGTGAAAAAACCATCGCCATGTATATCGTAACTTAACCACTATATTCATAAAATGTTGTAGTAGTGTAACAAAATCTTTTCCTTGTGAACACATGTTTAACATCTGGTATAATTTTAAATAAAAGAAGAACGCGATTAACAAGAAAAGTGGAAAAACTTATGTTTTTAAATGTCAATTTAGACGATTCGCGATTTAATAATGTGTAATGTAAATGTAACTATTTAAGTACCATTTGTATTATTTAATTTATTTTTCAAGTTACAATAAATATATCCTTCGTTAGGTTCTTTTATTTCAATACTTATAATACACATAAACGATAATAGCTAATATGTTTGTGTACTCGCTAATTTGAATACTGGTAAACAATCAACTAGTTACAGTTTACGAAAAACGGTTCCGATAAAAATTAAAAAAACGAGAAGACCCACCTCTAGTTTTTTAGGTACATTAGGATCGGAACCAGAGAATATCTGATCGGAACTAATCGTCTCACTAATGGGCAATGGCCAATGAGTGTTAAAAGGATTTTAGGAGGGGAGACGAAGGGGAAATATGATTGTTATCTTTGTCTAATTCGTTGAAAATATGATTTTATATCTGCGTTAGATATCCTGTTAAATTTTACCATACCGACCTTAAAATTTTACCTACACTGTATATGCATATAAAAGGAAAAAGTCTTTGCTGACAACGTTAGAAAACGGAGCTTTGAGGTTTATTGGGATTGTGAAATAACTTTTAACTAAGTTTCAAGCTTTCGAAAATGTTTATATTTAGAAGGCAATGCAACCAACATGCCATTAATTTTTACTTTTATTATTCACTCGCATTATCCTTTTCCATTTGTTTTAAACGTTTTACCGTTTGGCATTCCTCTCGCCAGGTAGCTGTAGCTTCCTCCGTGGTTGGTGGTAGTTATTACCCTGGAAACCATCAGGGTCTTTTATCTCTAATGCCACAAATTGGTTACATTGCTCCTGTAGTGATCCTTTTCCAAGTTAATGTGCTCTTTTTCTAACTTAGCTGCACCGTACTGAAGACGACCAGTAGTCAGAAAGACGTATATACGGTTGCCTTCCATATATATATACCATTCTTGGTTTTTAGTTTTGCGAGACATGCCATTAACTTTTACTTTTATTATTCACTCGCATTATCCTTTTCCATTTGTTTTAAACATTTTAACGTTTGGCATTCCTTTCGCCAGGTAGCTGTAGCTTCCTCCATGGTTGGTGGTAGTTGTTGCCCTGGAAACCATCAGGGTCTTCTATCTCTAATGCCACAAATTGGTTACATTGTTCCTGTATCATATCGTAGCCAACATGTGGGCTTGAGCATTGATGTGGATAGTGCTCGGGTCTCGAAGTCTTCCATAAAGATATTGGCAATTACTGGAGATAGAGGGAAGCCCATTGATGCACCATATATTTGTCTGTAGAATTTAGTTTGAAAGATGAAATAGGTGTTGGACATACAATGTTTAATGAGAGATAAGTGATTTTGTTGAATACTATATTTATTTTTCAGAATGTTTAAAGTTTCATCTATTGGAATGTTTGTAAAGAGTGAGACAATATCGTCCCGTGTGGGATGCGGGCCACTAATAAGAATACACCCACAGGATCTCCTACTGGTCGTAAGAGGCGACTGCAGGAGCAGCTGACCGCTGTCCCCACCCAACATTCCATTTCGTCCTTTACCTATCTATTTACCTAGAACCTATCTCACAAACATCCCGAGTGTCGGATGAGTCCTCTTGACCGTGTTTGAGTGGAAGAGGCCCATTTTACGCGGGCGGGATGTGTGTGGCATATACATGCCGCGCACCCTACACACAAACTGCATAAGTTGCTCCTTTCCTCATTCACACACTCCTAAGTTTCCTCACACACGCCATCCCACCTGACAAGCGTGGCGTTTAAATGTCAAAAAAACCCTCTTCAACAAACATGTCGAATCACAAAACAAACGAAAAATTACCTCAGGTGGGTAGAGATAATATCTCGAAGTCCCACATCGACAAACCGGTCTGCCTCAAGGATTCTGGTGGAGGCAAACATTCGACTAAACTAAACATAGGAACATATAACATCAGATCCATGAATTATGATACTAAACTTCACGAATTAGAAGAAGAACTAAATAATATACAATGGGATGTCATTGGTCTGTCAGAGATAAGAAGAAAAGGTGAACAAAAAATACTATTAAACTCAGGAAACATTCTGTACTACAAAAGCAATGAAGATAACTCTAACAACGGAGTTGGTTTTATAATAAACAAGAAAGTCGTCAGATACATACAATCCACCAAGGGTATATCAGACAGAGTAGCCTACATTATGCTTATATTAAAAAGAACGTCTTTGAAAATTATACAGGTATACGCGCCAACAAGTTCATATACAGATGAAGACATTGAAAACTTCTACGAAGAACTAACACTCGCTATGGAAGAAAAGAAAACTAAATTGACGCTAACAATTGCAGACTTCAATGTCAAATTAGGGGGAAGAATAGATAGAGAAGAACACAGAATTGGAGAGTATGGATATGGCGAAAGAAATAATAGTGGACGGACATTAATGAATTACTTGGAGGAGAGACAACTTTTTGCTATGGCGGGAAAAGAGGTAGCACAAACAAGAATAAAAAGGAAAACTATGTATCCCAGGAAACAAAAAATCTCATGAGTAAAAGAAAAACATCACTGGAACAAGATAAGAGAATTACAGTAGATTACAAAGAGGTAAACAAAGTTTTTAGAAGGAATATCAAGGAATATAAAAGGAGCGTACAGGAAGAAAAAATAGAAAAAGCAATTGAACAAAATAAAAACATGAAGTGCTTAACACCACAGCTTGGAACCATACAAATTAATGGTATAAAGAACAAAGAAGGTACAGAGACCAATAATATAGAAGAAATCATACAGATAACACAAGAATATTATAAAAACCTCTACAATACAAAACAGAAACCAATCCAAGAAATCCTTAAGCAACTACAAATAAAAATAAAAAATGTTAATTCCGACTTACAACCAGAAATCAGTAAGAACGAGATAAGAAGAGTTCTCAAAGAGATGAAGAATAATAAATCACCAGGAAAAGACGTGGTGACTGTAGAAATGCTAAACATGATGGGAAAATAACTGGAGAAGTTTTGTACATACTTATGAATAAAATACTAATGACAAAACAAATACCCAACGGTTGGAACGAAGCAATAACACTGTTACTATTTAAGAAAGGAGATAAAAAGGATCTAAAGAATTACAGACCCATAACTTTACTAAATGTGATGTACAAACTATTAACCAAAATATTAACAAATAGATTAACAACTAAATTAGATGGATACCAGACAAGAGAACAAGCCGGATTTAGAAAGAGCTTCAGTACTAGTGGCCACCTTTTAACGATGAAGATTTTAATCGAAAAAACTAACGAATATCATATCCCGCTATATATGGCATTTATTGACTTCGAGAAGGCATTTGATAGTGTGGAACACTGGGCAGTACAGAATTCCCTACAAAACAGCAGAATAGACTACCGATATACCGACTTAATTACAAATATATACAACAAGGCAACAACAACTATTA
Source organism: Diabrotica balteata (assembly GCA_918026665.1). Taxonomy (NCBI): domain Eukaryota; kingdom Metazoa; phylum Arthropoda; class Insecta; order Coleoptera; family Chrysomelidae; genus Diabrotica; species Diabrotica balteata. The sequence goes on from OU898276.1 coordinate 134,954,790, forward strand.
AGGTAATGAAACAAACGGAGCCTATTAAAATAAACCGAGAAGTAAAACAAGGAGATACCATCTCGCCCAAGCTATTCAACCAAGTGCTATAAGATGTTTTCAAACGACTACACTGGGATGGCTTGGGAATTAACATAAACGGGCAAAATCTGAATCATTTATTATGCTGATGATATTGTATTATTAACAGAAAAAAGTGAAGAATTACAAAGAATGATGAAAGAACTAGATAGAGAATCGACAAAAATTGGACTCAAGATGAATTACAGTAAAACAAAAACCATGACTAATCAACCAGAAGAACTAATAATTACAGTGGCACAAACAAGAATAGAACAAGTAAAAGAGTATATATATATATATATATATATATATATATATATATATATATATATATCTAGGCCAAATCACTAAATTAAATAAAGAAAATCAGACCGAAGAAATAAAGAGAAGAATAAGATTGGCCTGGGCATCATTCGGAAAACTGTCTTATATTCTTAAGAATTCAAAATACCCCCAATACCTAAAAACGAGAGTCTTCAATCAATGTATACTCCCTGTCCTCACATATGGCTCTCAGAGATGGACGTTTACAAAGGAAAATATGGAAAAAATAGCAAAGACAGAAAGATCCATGGAAAGACAAATACTGAACATTAAACGATCAGACAGAAAAAGAAACGAATGGATCCGTAATAAAACAAAAGTGACAGATAATATAATGATTTTAAACTGCTAAGGTTTGATAATTTAAAAGAATAATTCAAGTCCGGATGTATTTAAAACAAATGCAATGCATTGGCCGGTATTTGGGAATTCCACTAAATTGTATTGATAGCTACCTAAAACTATGCGAAAGATAGTTCATTGAGCAGTTCACTAGATTATGTTGTACAATATGTTACTCACCTCTAATATGTCTAATAGTTTACTCACCATGAGAAACCCAATATAAATATATCAGTTAAATTTTAAAGCAATTTGCTTAATATAATTTCCGAATTTTATAGATTACCATGTAAACAAGAAGTGTGATTAGTAAAAGACAATCTTCCGCATTAGAAACCAGCACCTTGGGCCAAAAAATTGGTGATGAGTTTACCTATCTGCGGTGATGAGTTTACGGATCTATGAAGAATGTCGCTGATCAGTTTGCTATATCTCGGAGTCTAATAATTTTATGGGGGTCTATAAAGTGATGTCCGTACACGTCCTAGGTTTATAGGTACCTACAACTCTTTTGCAATATATATCTTCTTTTGTTTAAGTGTTTTGTTTAAGTTCTCCGTTGATCAAAAGCTTTAAAGTAGTATAAGTTTCTGAAGAAGTATTTTGGCATAAATAAAGGTTGGTTGTGAACACAAAATGTTATATATTTTGTAGTCGTATATTCATGATATCTCCTATATATCAATGATTGGTATAAAAATAATTTAAGAATATAAATAGCGAAAAAGTTTATTAATCACTATTTTCTTTGACAATGATAAAATATTTACGTCATCACACAGGAAGCAAAAAAAGTTATCAGAATTTTCAAAAACCACATACAAAAACAAGGACTAGCGTTAAAAGTGAAGATACTGGAGACTGTCATTTAACATATTTTATACTTTGAGCTGGTTTTTAAATCTAATAAAAAAATATTATAGCGATTAATTGTATTTTTTAAATTATTGACGGACTGACAATAGTACTTAAGTCAATAACGATATTAAGATACTGGTATATGGAAAATGAGTCGATACTCACAATTTTAAGTATATTTGATTTTTATTGATGATCAATTTTGGGCTACCGATATCAAGACTTACAATATATGTCTCCTCATTAGGGGACGTGGGTCCCCAGTACGTAAGTCTTATTTTTATTAAAAACTACAAGATATCAGATACAGGAAAGCTCTACAAAAAGAAATAAACTAAGGTAATCCTGTAAACCACCATTCCTCATAAGGCATCAATTCGCTCAAGTTTGCATTAGATGTTATCGTCATGTCATTTTTGGTAGGTGGATTTTGGGATATTGAGAGTTGAAATGAAAATACTGGTAGTGGGAGAAAAATTTTATTATATCAACACTCTTTTATTATTGTCCTTCACTTGTTTCCAATCTCTTATTATAAGGTTTTTGATGTCTCTTTGAAATTTGTCTCTTCATTTCTTTCTTATTCGGCCACGTATTTTCTTCCCTTTCTCTCACCCATAATATTCTTAAATAAATTCTTTTCCTTGGATCCGTAATATGTGTCTTAACTTTCTCATTCTCTGCTCTCTAATATTCTGTATTAGTTTGAGTTGTTCGTATATCTTCATTTACTCGTTAGTTCATCTCCTGTACTGTTGTTCTGCTACCTTTATATCTCCGAAGATTTTCTGTATGATTTTCCTCTTTCATGTATCCATATTTTTCATCACTCTGGTTCGTGCTTCAAGTTTTACGTACGCACAATTCTATTGGTCGAACTACTTATATTGTAAATTCTATGTATTTCTCTTTATAGTTTAAAACCGTACAATAAGTCTGGATATCAGAAGACCACCTACGCGATGGCAAGATAATCTGCGAAAGATAACGAAAAATTGGATCCATATTGCACAGTGGACTTTAAATGGGCTGATGATGATGATAATTTCCTTATTACCTCTGCTCTCTTTAAAATATTACTTTTAGAATAACGATTCCTCTATAATTTTCTCATAGAGTTTTATCATATTTTTATAAATTTTCCATATTAGCGCATTATTTGATTTTTCTGGCATTCTTTTACTTTGCTATACTTTCAAAACAACTCGAGATATACTTTCTTGTAGTCTCTCTCACTCCTCCATCTTTTAACATTTTTTAACTCAGCGTTACGCATGATTTGCTATGGAATAATTAATACTAGCGTGTGTCTGCTTTAACATTACTAGAGAGAGACAGAAAATCGCGATAGATGAAATCAAATATGCTATAAAAACTCTAAAGACAATAAGGCAACTGGATTAGATGAAATACCAGTAGAACTGTTAAAACTAGTGGAAGAGGATAACTTGGAAGTATTGGCAGATTTATTCAACACGGTATACGATTCGGGAATAATACCACAAGAGTGGCTGAAGTCAGCATTTATAAACATCCCTAAAAACAAGCAGCCAAAGAGTGCTCTGATTATCGAACACAGAGCCTCATGAGTCATACATTAAAAGTACTGCTAAAAGTAATACATACGAGAATATACGAAAGGTTAGAGAAGGATATTAGCGAGACGCAGTTCGGGTTCCAAAATTGAATGGGTACTCGAGAAGGACTATTTGCCATCAACATATTGATTGAGCGATGTCGGGATGTAAACGTTGATCTACACTTGTGCTGCGTTGACTACGAAAAAGCTTTCGATAAAATAAGACATGAAAAACTAATATCAATACTTATGAACAAGCGCATTGACAGTAAAATCATAAATATAGTGCAAACATTATATTGGAACCAAAGTACCATAGTTCAAATTGATGGGCAAAACTCAGAAGAAATAAAGATCTATAGAGGAGTTAGACAGGGATGTGTTTTATTGCCACTTTTGTTTAACTTCTATTCTGAAGAAATTTGTCAAAACACGCTCAATAATATCGAAGCAGGAGTCACCGTTAACGGAAAATTAATTAACAACTTACGATATGCAGACGACACTGTGATCATAGCAACGAGTATAGAGGATCTACAACATCTTATCGAAAGCTTAAATATAAATAGTGCTGAGATGAGAATTACTATAAACGTTAAAAAAAAGAAGTACATGCTTATTACAAAAAGACCACAAAATATACACATACACCTATTGACAATCAAAGGTAAGGGGATAGAAGAAGTAGAAAAATATCAGTACTTGGGAACTTTGATCAATGAAACCAATTATACTGTAGAAATAAACAGGCGAGTAGAGATTGCCAGATCAGCATTTATACAAATGAAGCCACTCCTAACGTGCAAAAATCTAAATTTGGATATCAGACTACGTACCATTCGCTTTTATATATTTTCAATATTATTATATGGAGCTGAGGAAAATATCATGGACTAATAGAATTACAAATAAAGAAGTACTGGATAGGGTTGGTAAAGAAACAAAACTAATCACCACTATATAAACCAGAAAACTGTAATACCTTGGCCACGCGATGAGGGGACCAAAATATGAAATTTTGAGACTCATAATACAGGGAAAGATTCAAGGAAGCAGATCTGTTGGCCGAAGGCAGAACTCATGGTTAAAGAATCTACGTGATTGGTATCAATGCAGATCGATTGATTTGTTTAGAGCAGCAAGTTCTAAGATAAAAATAGCCATTATAATTGCCAACCTACGTAGGGAGACGGCACTCTAAGAAGAAGTGTCTGCTTTGATTGAACATGATGAAATTAGTAGTATTAATAAGGACGAAAGCCACAATAGACCTCTTAGGTTGAGTGGAAGGGTGGTTAAACGCCTACTCATATCGATCCTAGCCAAATAAAAGCTAATCACGTACAATCATTATTTGTCAAATACTGTTTTTATGTTTAAAATTGAGCCTATGTAATCCAATGTAAAGAACTTTCCTCTTCTCAAAGTTCTTCCAAGAATACACCTGAAAAAGCTAACAAATCTGTTATAATATCTTATAGTTAGGACTCTTCCTCTTATCGTATTCTTACATTTATTACTGATGTAGAATAGCTTTTTTAATTACTCGTGTTATTGATAAAGTTATTAATACTAAAAGAACTTTATAAAAACTGAGTTAAATCAAAAATTAACGTAAATATGCAGTTCAAAATTTTTAAAATTTAGCAAAAAATGCAAAAAATGCATGTTCCTGTTTTTGTATTCAAAAAACTTAAACAAAACCAAATAAATATAAAAACTTTTTTAAAATAGGTCTTTTCATTATATTAATTGCAAAACAATTAACAACGGATCACTTAAAATACTTATACACTTAATTGATTTTCTCCTTCCTCCGTATTTTCTGCGTCATTTTCATCATTACATCCAATAATAATTTTTTTTCACCATTAATGTGGAAGAGCCCAATCTTCGTATAGTATTCGTCAACTTTCATCACTTTGTCATATTTCTTCTCTGGCAGTCTTCTTTGGTAATAGTAGATACTTGTTTTTTAATTATCTCAATTACCTTTTTATCAAATTTAGTAAATGTATTTTTACGCCTTATGCTTGATTTTAATTGTCCCCAAACTGTAAGATTGAACACACAAAAATAGGGAGAAAGTCTCAATATAATATATCCATGCTTTTCGGCAAAACTCTGTAGGGTGTATAATTTCTTAAATTGCTTGGTGTATAGAACTTCAATAAGTTGTTTTCTTTGTATAAAATTTTTTTAAATACAAATCATTTTACATTAAAAAGCCTTGCAGTTCATTTTCTTTGAAGATCTATGTGGTTTATTAGTGAGCTGTCGAGAATAACAGAAAGTGTGATCAAGCACTATTACACTATTTGGCTCCAAGTTTGGGATCATTGAGATTTTTAACCAATCTTCACAAATGTCAGCTTTCATCTCTTGTGGTAGTCAACGGTACAACCCTTTATTTTCTTCTCACATAGTTTTAAAGCATTCGGATCCCATCCTTCACTTACTCCACAATGTACATATAATAATGATCTTGTATATGCAGGTATTTTTTATATGCACATGTTTGAATTATCTGTTTATCCTTTCTTAAGTGTATCGTGGCTATCATACCAAGGTCTAAACAGTAAACTCGAAATAGCAGATCAGAAAGAGTGGAGAAAATATGCTAGTTGGGCTTCAATATTAAGGATATCTAGGATCATAGCTACGAAATAAAACTCGCATTGAAAAAGCAAGAAGCTCTTTTAACGGGCTTAGGAAGATCCTGTGTTCCGCTCAACTTATCTCTATCTCTAAGTATCAATATACGCATAAGAATTCTTGGATGTTATGTATATAGTATCCTCCTCTATGGAGTAGAAAGCTAAAGTCTTGAAGATGCCATAAAACGATTTGAGGCATTTCAAATACGGTGCTACCGACGTATATTAAGGGTTTCTATAAAGAATAGAAAATTGGCTTATAGTCCAGTTGTCAGAGACTCGACTCCTAAAAATCATACCAATAAGCTGAATTTTGCAGAAAATATTAATTTTGGGACTCCAAAAAAGATGCAAAAAAGTTTACCGCTTTACCCCTGGGTTTTCCCCTAAAAGCCCCCTCACAGAGAGGTAAAAAAATCGATTTACCAAGAATCTGTACACCGTAGAAAAAAATGAACATTGATTTCGCGTTGTTTTTAAGAGAACGGTTCATTCTACACAAAAAATTCTCTCATATTCTTGGTAAATCGATTTTTTTTTGCGTTTTTACCCCCCTGCGGGGGGTTTAGGGGAAGCCCGGGGGTAAAAGTGGTAAACTTTTTTGTATCTTTTTGAGGTCCTAAAATTAATATATTCTGACGACTGCAGTATTACTTTGGCCACATTATGCGTAATAGTAAATACCGACTTCTATAGTTGATTCTACAAGGCAAGATTGAGGGTAACAGACGCCCTGGACGTAGACGCGTATCTTGGCTGGCCAATCTTAGGACATGGATTAGTCTAACTTCACATGATTTATTTCGCACTGCTGTAAATAGAATAAGATATGTTAATGTGGTCGCCAACATCACTAGAAGATAGACACCTTTACAGGTTTTATCACATCAGTTCTTGTTCCGACCAATTGTTTCTATTTTCTTTTTTATTATTTCTATTGTAGGTATTTCATTAGTTCTGTAGCCATCGTATATTGTCACTTTCTATAGTTTTATAAGTGAAGCATTGCTTCTTGCGATTCATTTTCAACTATTTTGCATACAGTTGGAAGTGGAATTTCTGTTAAATCAGAAGTTGCTTGTACCAACAGTTTTTCATCGAATCCAAATTTCTTATGTAGATTTTTGTACACATTGAAACATACTGGCTGTGTTTCAGCATTTAAATGGATTCAAATCTTCTTTGCGGGTACTTTTTTTCAGGAATTATATTCATACCGGCACTGGTAGTTTCTACAAAAGCAGTATTGTTATCGGAAGCAATATTTTCAACCACATTGCCCCACATCCACCACATAACTATTCAAAGTAATAATTAAATAACAGCAAACAACACTCTACACTCTATTAACGAACTGCTACATCACTATTCAAAATAATTAAATTACAGCAAACAAAATTCTACCTACACACTACTAACGAACTGCTTACCAACTAAAATGCTACTGGAGTGCTTCGGCTTCGGAGAGGCATCCGGTCGGTTGTAAGAAGAAGGAAATAATGCCCAACATATGAAGAGAAAAAACAAACTAAGAAATCGTAAAAAATATTATGATGAAGTCATATTATGATTAATACCTTCGTAGATCATTGTTCCTTCTCATGCAGTGTTTGGTTCATTATATATACCACGGACCATCCGCCACCTTAAGAAAAATCTTATTCTGGATATCTTAATAATGGCATAATTGAATTTGCAGGTACAATTCCAAATTTTAATTTTTGGCATTCTTACACCAAAAATATCTTATACAAGTTTTAAAATTTTAATTAGTAATAAAGTACATATTTTAAAATAATTTTAGTTGATATTTTCATAAAAGTTAGAGTTAAAAATTTTTGTGAAAATTTAGAAAACTGTATGTAGCTTTCAGTATTATATTCATAAAACTTGGGTATAAACAAATATTTCTAGTTTCTTATCTATAAATTAGCCAGACAATCTGACCTCGTCTCTACACACAGAGAAGAACGTTAAGGTTATTGTCATTAGTGTAAAGAAATTATCTAGTTACCAGGTTTCTGTTTGTAAAATCCGCACTATTTTATCAAAGTAATAGACACTCCACAGCTTCATGTTTCAAAATCAGTTTAGTTAATAAAAGTACTTTAACCGTATTAGAAAATATTTCGTAAAAAATTTTTTCTCACAGTCTCGCTTCCTTGTTTTTTATTACAACTTTGTAATCAGCAAGTTTAGTTTTTATTAGTTAGGTTTTTATAAGCAACTAAAAGTTTGCGTGTTATATATCTAAATAATAAATAAATTTATAATATGTGATATATATATATATATATATATATATAATATATATATATATATATATATATATATATATATTCTTAGAAAGGGCTTTAGTGACTAAAGCCCTTTCTAAGAGTAATATAGTAATATATACGGATATCTTGGGTTTAGTAGTCAATATTGGCCTTGAAGTAAAACTCTTTTAGGTTTGTTAAGTTTTCGAGTTTATTGTACTCTTTTTCAAAACGTACTAAAAATTAACATAAAAAATTACATTAGATGATGTGGTGACACCATCAGGCCTTCACAGTTTTTTTAAAGATTTCCCTCCGTCCTTCTCTGTCCTGGGCTAGTTGTTCGGCTTCATGTAACCCTTGGTTAATCAATATTTTTGTTTAATCTACCCAACGGCTTGGAGATCTTCCCTAGGTCTCTTTCATTCAACTCTACCCTCGACTATCAGTTTTCCCATCGTACCTGTTCTTCTAAACTTTCTTCTCTGTCAACCATTTTCCATCCACTCCTGAATGTAGGTCTCTCCCAATTGCTTCCATCTTTCTCTATCTTGCGCCAATCTAATCCACTGTTTGCCTGCCACTGCTCTTATGTCATCTACCCATCTTTTTTGAGGTCTTCCCATGCTTCTTGTCGTTCTTGGTCTCCATTCTAGAATTCTCCGTGTCCACCTGTTGTCATTATATCGGGCTACGTGACCTGCCCAGCGCCATTTCATTTTTGTAATTTCTTCCACAATATCCCTAATCTTCGTTCTACGTCTTATCTCGGTGTTTCTAATCTTGTCTCTTGCTGATATTCCAAGCATGATTCGTTCCATTGCTCTTTGCGTTGTTTCTAATTTTTTGGCAGATTTTTTTGGTAAGTGCTACTGTCTCCAAGCCGTAGGTACAAACTGGTAGTATGCATGTGTTATACACCTTTTTCTTTAAGTTTATAGGAATGGAGGTGTTTTTCAAGATATGTGCTAATTTGCCAAAAGCGCCCCAAGCCAGTTGTGTTCTTCTTTTAATTTCAGCATCTTGATTTGGTTTTCCTAGTTTGATAACATGACCTAGATATGCATAATGTTTCACATTTTCTATGGTATGATTTTGTATTGTTATATTTGTCTGGTCTCGGCTCAGTATTTTTGTTTTGCTGTAGTTCATTCCTACTAGTTCATTCCTAGTTCAAGCCTACCGCTCCTGAAACTGCATTTAATTGTTGTAACATATCATTTAGTTCTTGGATATTATCGGCTATTAAAACTATGTCATCTGCGAATTTCAAGTGGTTTAAGTATGATCCGTCGACGTTGATACCCTTATTGTTCCATTCCAGTTTCTTAAAAATATCTTCTAGAGCAAGGGTAAATTGTTTGGGAGAGATGGTGTCTCCTTGTCTTACTCCCCGTTGTAGTCTTATGGGATTAGTTTTTGCGCTTTCGTCCAGCTTTATATGCATGGTGGCATTTTCATATATGTTTTTAATTATGTTAATGTATCTTGAATCTATGCGTGCATTTTGTAGAGATTCAAGCACTGCCCATAATTCGATGGAATCGAATGCTTTATGGAAATCGACGAACGCCATATGAAACTGCATTTAATTGTTGTAACATATCATTTAGTTCTTGGATATTATCGGCTATTAAAACTATGTCATCTGCGAATTTCAAGTGGTTTAAGTATGATCCGTCGACGTTGATACCCTTATTGTTCCATTCCAGTTTCTTAAAAATATCTTCTAGAGCAAGGGTAAATTGTTTGGGAGAGATGGTGTCTCCTTGTCTTACTCCCCGTTGTAGTCTTATGGGATTAGTTTTTGCGCTTTCGTCCAGCTTTATATGCATGGTGGCATTTTCATATATGTTTTTAATTATGTTAATGTATCTTGAATCTATGCGTGCATTTTGTAGAGATTCAAGCACTGCCCATAATTCGATGGAATCGAATGCTTTATGGAAATCGACGAACGCCATATGAATTGGAACATTCGGTGCATTTTTCTATCAGTGTTCTTACGGTGTGCAGGTGGTCTATGGTATTAAAATGTTTTCTGAATCCAGCCTGCTCGATAGGTTGATAGAAATCGAGCTTATGTGTTAGGCGGTTGGTTATGATTTTAGTTAATAATTTATAGAGATGTGATAGCAAGGATATTGGTCGGTAATTCTCGATGTTTGCTCTGTTTCCTTTCTTGAATAGTAAAATGACCTCGGAGTTGTACCATTCTTGAGGAATCTTTCCTTCATCAATTACTTTATTAAATAAAACATTTAATAAATGTTCCATTTTTCTGCCACCAATTTTCAACATTTTAACTGTAATCTTAGCCTCTCCCGTACATTTATTCGTTTTAAGTTGATTTAGAGATTTAAGTTTATTCTAAACTTTATATCAATTTAAATGGTTTACTTCTTTTAAGAATGCTAGTAATTTTTTGTAGTTTTGTAGAAGTTTCCGTGATACCGGGCTTATTTCCTAGTTACCTCATGGATGGTTTCCACATCTAATATAGTTGCAAATACCAAGCAGCGTCGACTGTTAAAAATAGTCTCAATTTTGGAGCACTAGAGATGTTATTTCCTTTGAAAAATTTATGCAGAACTTGAATAGTTCTCTTTTTTACAACTTTTCTTGATTCATAAAATGATTCAAATGATTACACCTTATTGGAACAACGTTTCATCTTCATTATTTTTATAAGTAGTATTTAGTTATATATTCATTATTGGTCCTGCTCTATTTCCATTAAATATTACTCAGCAATTACCTTGCTGTTCTTGCTATGAGTACTATTAGTACTACATTATCAACAAACCGGGTTTCTGTTTTTGTATACATATTCCCTTATTAATCTGCTTTTTATGATTCTGGGAATACCTTATGGGTTGCCCCTAGAGAAGTGTAATTCTCGCACTTCCCTTTGTCTTTCTTTTTATGAATGGACATATTTATTGACGCTGTATATACTTTCGACTAGGATTTCACGCGTGACACGAGACAGGTTCTTGTCCCATCCCAAGTCCCACACTTTTCTATTTACCCCGTCCGGCGTCCCATCCTGTGTTTTCTAAATAAGTAAATATATATTTTTTTAATAATTGTATAAAGACGGGAAAAAACATGAAAAGATAGAAACAACACACTTATCAATAAATGAGTCCAACTGGCAGCATATGCAGATGACATAAATATCATGAACAGAACCAAAGCAACAGGAGAGAATATGGTACTGGGACCAATACTAGGCCCTATAAATGTGAACAATAGATGGTGAATTAGATACAATTATGAAATATATAATATATAAAGAACCACCTTTATCTCAGTATGTCCGTCTATAGCGTTTTCAATGGGCAGGCCATCTATTTAGGATGGAAGAAAATAGACTTTGAAAAAACTGTTGAATGCAAGAACGCAGTGGAAGACCAAGAAAGCCATGGAAGGATGTGGATGAGGATGCCAGAAATCTCATTGGCAGTCGATCTTGGGGAAAATGGCTAGAGACCGCACAGATGGCAAAGTTTGATAAAGGTGGAAAGCGCTCGAATTGGGCTGTAGAACCGCAGGATGGATGTCATAAAGAAAAATTTAAGATTTATATTTGTTTTGACCATATTTTGTTTTTACAAATTGTCTTAACAATTAAACATCAAAATTATATTAGATAGTAGAGCAATTTAATTACTTTTGTTTCTACAATTGATACCTTTTTCTGTACATAAAAATGTATTGTGTAAAATTTTTATTTGTTTTGAGTTTCTCCCGTTTAAATTGTTTCAGAAATTAAGACTTACACAGGATCTTGTTTTATGGTAGTATATCTCTGAAAATTTAGACCAAGAGTGGAAGGGAAATAGAATTTATTAATTATTACTTTTGGTTAGACTGAAAATCGATGTAAAAGATTTCTTGTAAAAAGCGTGTTGGAATTCTATGCGTAATTTTTAAATTTGTTGATAATTTAAAATTTTCTTTTTCATTTTCTAGCAGCACAAAATGCGGGACGAAGTGTGTGTGTGTAAATAGTTACGGCCAGAGCCGCAATAAGGGGACTCACAGGATCAAGAAACGCAATGAAAACCAAATATTAAGACATAAAAGGCATCATAATACCTATAATAACATATGCATCTTTTGCATGGACATACACATGTAATACCAACAAATAGAAGATACAAGTAAAAATCAACAGATGCTTAAGAGAAGCTGAAAATGTACCCAGCTACATAGCTAAACGCCTCCTGTTTAGAGATCTGAAGCAAGTAAGGGTACTAGAGATAATAGAAGAAAAAACCAGAATAAAATTCGTTGAGCTTACCACCCAAAACAGATCCTGCGAGAGATATTAGGGCGTAATGTTTTTCACAGATAGAAGCACAAAGAACCAAAATAACAGACATTAGCAAATCAATTACAGTCTAGATGATATTGTAGATCTATTAGAAGAAGACATCACGCTTGCCTTAAGGCATTTTACTTATATTAATCTGATTTCCGTTTTAGAAATCCCTTAAAACAAAACTAAAGAAAACGGCTGTGGCCACCAAAAGAAAAATGGGCAAAAGAGGCCCACACACTCGAGCGCTAAGTCGCCGAACTGGGCCTACCCCGGAGCGGGGACTCGGCACCCACCAAGGAATGCATTTCGATCGATGATAAGTCAGTAGAAAGGATAGTGAGACTATCGCGTCTCACGCTGTCTTGCTCGACTCAAGGAAATATATCATGTGGAGGTCTTTGTACTCAGGACTCCCATTCTTGTTCTTTAAGTTCCGCTCCTATAGGAGATTGAAAATCATTCTGGCAATTGTAATTTTGTTGGTTACGCTCCTGAATAGTTCAATCGAACTACATCCAAACCATTCACGGAGATTGCGTAACCACAAGATTTTATGCCTTCCTACGCTTCTTCTGCCTTTGATTTTGCCAGCAATAAAACAGCGATATAATGAAAATATCAGAAATAGAAATGGAGACCTTCTTACGGACCTCTGCAGCATAAACGAAATACGTATTAATAATACATTTTTCCCTCAAAAAGAACAATACAAATACATTTGAAAACAGTAGAGAACAAATATCTATGATAGACTATATTCTGTCGAATAGAGAGTTACAACCTTCTTAAATCTTATATGTAAGAGCACTAACATCAGCAGAAATAAGAAGCATCATAAATTAGTATTGTGCAAAAACCGAATAAAAAGACATAGATGTGATAACAAAACACCAGAATACACCACAAAGATAAAAGTCGAAAGCTTACAGGATGACTCCACAAGACACTTATTACAAAAAAAAATAACCGAAAAAAGTAGAAACGCATATATTACAGAAAGTGATGGAGTCGAAGAAAGCTGGACAAAAATTAAGTCTAATACCTTAGTCTCGACCAAGGAAGTTCTTGGTGAAAGAAATAAATAAAAATAAATCGTTACCGAGGCAAAGAACTCCATGGTTTTGTAGAGAAGTGAAGGAAAAATGTAAAGAAAAGAAAAAAGCTTACATGAAATACATATCAACCAAAACACAAGGGGCATACCATAATTACAAAACAATTAGAAACGATGTAAGAAAAATAAAAAATGATCACCGGGAACGCTTTTGAAAGAAATTAAACATTATTTTTACGGTCTGCAAAAGGAAATATGGCGAGTCATAGGAGGTCAAAGAACGGAGGTAAAGGAACTAATAGAACCCAAATACATAGAAAAGGATACGTGGATTGACTACCTAAAAAAGCTCTATGCAGAGAAAGAACAAACGAGGCTAGAACCGGAAACACCAGAAATTACCACAAATGAAGAATTTAATGTGAATGTACAGGAAGTTCGGAAAATACTTGAAAACCTGAAGAATAGAAAAGCAGCAGGTAAAGGCGGGATACCAAACGAATGACTGAAATATTGTGGAGCAGCAATGACGAAACAATTAACAACATTAATTAATAAAATTATGAAACCCAATAAAATACCGGAAGAATGGAGAACGAGCGAAGCAATTCTACTATTCAAAAAAGGAGATAAAAAAATAGTCAGAAATCTACAGAGGTACAAACTTGTTAAATACTACGCTAAACTTACAACTACAATTGTGCTAATAAATCAGAGGATAAGTTTTGCAAATGAACAACATCGTTCTCGTAGTGGAAGATTGTGTACAGATGCAATATTCGTTATAAAGCAAATTACTGAGAAATCACTAGAGTATAAATATTATAAAAACTATCGAAAACATCTACCAAAACCACAAAATGGAAGTCAGAATAGATAAACAACTTACAGAACCTATAGAAATAAGCAGCAGAATAAGACAAGGAGATTCATTGAGCCCATGCTCAATTTGATCATGGATGAAATCATAAAAAGCGTTAACAAAGAAAGAGGATACAGAATGGGAAACAAAGAAATAAAAATACTCTGTTACGCAGACGACGCAATATTGATACCTTAAGATGAAGATAGTCTACAAAGATAGATCCACAGATTTAAATCAGAATATAAGAGCAAAAGAATTTAATATGACAATCTCATCTCAGAAAACTAGAACAATAGTAGATTGCATCAGTATTGAACAAGTAATGGAAATAAAATACCTGGGAATTACACTGTCTAGCTATGAAGAACTGAAAAAAGAAGTGAGAGGTCAATTACAAAAAGTGGAAGACCACTACTAGTTTTTTGCCATCCCCACTCACTTGGGTCTTTTTGTTGCTCGTTAGGTGTGGCTTGACCGGATAACCACTGCTGCACCTGATAGTAAACTCTCAGTGAATGTTCTCGTGCAGCAGCTTCAGTTGGGGACAATGAGAAAATCTTTCCAAACCTCAGATTCAGATTTAGCACCCCAAAACACATATGGAATGAAAAAATCAGAACTTCCCCAAAACTTTCCTACTAGTATCACTTTACAGTACAAATTTACTGAATTACAATGCTTTTCTGGACAGCGACGGATATTCATTTTTAACTTTTAGCAAAAATTCACACAGCTCTTCTTTGTTGAATTCCACTTGTAAAGCTCCATCGCAAGATAACTTTATCAGAGATTCCTTTTCATTTACACTTAAATTTTCACGAACACTATCCAGATCCGAAACGAATGGGTTCCTTATCCAATTGAACTCCAAATAATCTTCTTTAAAATATTCTTCAAATATTTCAACGATCATTTGGCTGTGATTAGCGTAGTCTCTCAGACTACGTACCATTCGCTGTTATATATTTTCAATATTATTATATGGAGCTGAGACTTGGACATTAAAAAAATGTAATTTAAAAAGAATCTAGGCCTTCGAACTCTGGTTATACCGCAGAGTATTGAAAATATCATGGACTGATAGAATTACAAATAAAGTAGTACTGGAGAGGGTTGGTAAAGAAACAGAATCACCACTATACAAACCAGAAACTGGAATACCTAGGCCACGTGATGAGGGGACCAAAATATGAAATTTTGAGATTGATAATACAGGGAAAGATTCAAGGAAGAAGATCTGTTGGCCGAAGGCAGAACTCATGGTTAAAGAATCTACGTGATTGGTACCAATGCAGATCGATTGATTTGTTTAGAGCAGCAAGTTCTAAAATAAAAATAGCCATTATGATTGCCAACCTCCGTAGGGAGACGGCACTCTAAGAAGAAGAATCAGTTCTCGCTTTTTAGCTGACGCCTAACCCAACATAAAGGTAACCATATATTTTGCTGCAGGTAACAACAACTCTTCGCCAATCGTGTGAGCTTTTCCTGACTTTGCAATTCTTAGGCTAACTAAGAATGATGCCTCTACTGATTTTTCGGTACTACCAGTAAAGTAAGACATGACTTTCTTAATGCTTTTCATTTCTGTTAATTTTCGGGTGAAAAAATCCTTCGGTTTGTTTACTAATGTAGAATGTTTTGTGTTAAAATGACGATTCAGTAATGAGGGTTTCATACTTTGATTTGATAAAATTTCAAAGCAGATGACACACTGAGGGCGTGGCTCATTATTTACATCCGTCACCGTAAATCCAATATTTATTTAGTCTGGTGCATATTTTCTAGTAATTTTTCGAATTTTAGCAGGTATTTTATCTTGTTGAATTACCGCACAATCTGGCTCTGAAGTGGAACTCGATGGTAAAGAATTTTTAACATCATCTTGAATCACGGCACAATTTAATTCTTGAGATGAACTTGGTGGTACATTATTTTGAGCACAAGGTCTTTTTACACTACTAAGCCACTTATCCATGTTAATTCAAATATATTAAACATGACTGGTTGGACGTGCGTGCGGACGCTCGATACCTTTGTCACTGTTTGACTGGTGGCCACTGTAGGGATCGCAAGTTAACATCGATGTTTAGAAAACATCGATGTTACAGGTTAACACATCGATGTTTTAACTTTGATGTCAGGCTTATGTAACATCGATGTTACCATCGATGGATACCATTCGATAGTGATCGATGTTTGTTCATGAATATCAGTATCCTCATAAATGAACTCGAAGTCTCTACTTGGCGCCAAAAGAAGGGTGAAGGGAAAGAAGTGTTGTGTGTTGTCGACTGTCGACAATATTTATGTCAACTTCGACCTTGAGCTTTGTTGAGCTTGGCTTGGCTTGAGTTTTCTAGTATTGTTATTTTAGTTCTCTGTTATTGTATTGTGTATTTCTTTGTTTTCGGTTTTCGGCTGTTATATTCTAATATTACTTGTTGAAAGATGCCATCAAAAAGTGAATTATGGAGATATTTTGACAAACTTAAAGATGGTAAAGCTTCTTGCAGGATTTGCAAGAAAATTCTGAAAACATGTGGCAATACATCTAATCTACGTTGTCATATAAATAGTGTCCATAAAATGGTTTTGGGTAAGAAATATTAATGTGATAGTATTTTATCTTAAAATGTTAAATATATATGTTTTTTAGAAGATGAAATAAGAAAAATTAAAACATCTAGTTCATCTGAAGAAGTGGAACCCAGTTTTAAAAAACAAAAAATTGAAGGTGGTGATAAAGTTGAAGTTAAAATTACTGACTCTGAAATTACACAGATTCCTAGCTGTTCAAGTTCAGATAATTTGTATCAAACAAAACAATTAACGATTGATACAAGTATGAAGCGAATAGTATCTTATGGGGAAGGTGGTAGTAAACATAGCCAAATAACTAACACTATTTGCTATATGATAGCTAAAGATTGTCAGCCATTTACTATGGTAGAAAATAAAGGTTTTAAAAAACTAATGAAGTTAACTTCGCCCCTGTACAAAATGCCAACAGCAAATACGTTTAAAAAACAAATTGAACAAAAATATAATTTTGTGTCTGTAGAAGTAAAGAAAAAACTAGAACTATTAAAAGCATATTGTATAACATCAGATATTTGGACAGAAACCATGCAAACATTAAGTTATTTGGGATTTACAATTCATTATGTTGATATGGAAGATCATGAATTAAAATCTATAATGTTAGAGGTGTATGAATTAAATGAAAGGCATACTGCTGAGTATATAGCAGAAAAACTGGAAAATTTATGCACAGAATGGAACTTGAAGAAGGATTATATAACAACCATAGTAACAGATGGGGGATCAAATATGGTCAAAGCTAGTGAAATCTTTGTAACAAAAAAAAACACTTAGTTTGTTTTGCTCATACACTAAATTTAGTAGTTGAACGGTCAATTCAAAACACACAAGATTTGAAAGAACTTATTAATAAAGTAAAACAAATAGTTACGTGGTTCAAACATAGTGTGAGAGCTAGCGATGAGTTACGTACTCTAACAAGTTACAAATTAATTCAAGAGGTATGTACATATTTTTTTTCAAAGTGTAGAATATAAGTTTCATAACATTTATTTTCAGGTTAGCACCCGTTGGAACTCAACATATTACATGTTGAAAAGATTTCTTAATTTAAGGGGTTCAATAAGTAATATAATAAATAAATGTGACTATATTGGTGAAATTTTAAATCTTCTAAGGCCCCTAGAAGCAATAACGAAGGAAATATCGGGCGATAAGTATCCAACCTGTGGTATGATCATACCACTAATAAATGTATTAAATATGCAAATTTCCAAAATAAAACCACAATATTCCATTAGTGAAAATCTAAAAAAAAATATATTAGCTGAATGCCAAAAACGTTTTTCAAATGCTGCACATAATACCACTATGGCAGTATGTACATTACTAGATCCTAGGTTCAACAAGCTACATTTTCAAGATGCTCAAGCACTGGCAAAAGCGATTATTGCTTTAAAAGAAGAGTATAAATTAATATCAAATATAGTGAATCTCGATGAAAGTGATGAATCATCAGATTCAGATCATACATCAGGTAAATAATTAAATTACATTTTATATTATAACACTAATATTTATTTATAAACCAAGAATATGCTTAAGTGAAATGTTTGTTACAGAATTCAATTTATGGCAAGATCACCATAAATTGTTAAAAGAAGACTGGATTAAATCAAAACAAAAAAAAAGTGATGCTGATGGTAAATTACCAGAAATCTCCATGTATTTTCAAACTCCACCAACAGGTCGGATTGGAGACAATCCTTTACATATATGGAAAGAATTGGCAAGTTCTCATCCAAACATGGCCCAGTTAATTTCCAAGTATTTTTGTAATGTTGGGACATCTGTCCCTTCAGAACGTTTATTTTCTAAAACTGGAATAATAATTAACCAACAGAGGAATCGGTTAAAACCCAAAACTTTAAATCAACTGTTGTTTCTACAATGTGTTGAGGACAAATATTGGGGGTTGGGCTAGCTTTTGAAGTATTGTATTAAGTATTGGTAACATTTTGTTAACCATTTTAGGTTTAAATAAATTTGACTGATCTTGATTACATTTACTAATATAATTGCCTTTTTCTTTTTTACACCAGGATTCAATTTTTAACTGTGGAGTGTCCAGCCAAAAGCGAAAAAATTGATTTTCTCACTGACCTTGACAACATGCAAACTATCCTTTACATGTTGCATTTTTTTTGCAGGCCAGTGAATTTTTTTTACCTAAAAATAGCCAGGTCTTAATGAACTATCTAAGTCTGATGTCACAATGGGTGGGATATTTTAAAAAGCTTTCCAAACATTTCTAATTTGAGTGTATTTATCCCATATGAAGTTGGAAATGTTTTTTTTTTTAATTTTTTGAAGAATAAATAAGGACTTTTGGTTATGAACATTCATTCTGTGTGCTTTTTTTTTGTTGTTTGTGAATATGTGAGGTAAGAAAATCAAAGTATTAAGATATTTACTATACCTAACTGTTGAATCCTGAAAAAGAATAAAAAAATTCATTTTGTTGTAGTTTAAGTTGTAATATAACATTCTGTAGAAGCCTTTCTATTATATTGCCATAATAAGTGTTTAAAAAAAGTTTTTTGGATGTTGTAACAGTTTTTGAGTTCATTTTTTAGATTTGGGCATATAATAGCTAGTAAACATGTGTTGGAAGATATCCAGTGTTACTGAATTTTTTAGTAATGACAACAAAACTACTATTAAGTAGTTAAACTAGGAGAAAACAAATATACTTACTCTTTTGGGCGATAAAATCACTAGCACTTAATAAAACATTAATTTAAATATTTTTTAACTTGGTAAATAAATTCAATGATTTATTTATTAATTTTGAAATATCCTCGATAAAATCAACAACAAAATACCTTGAAATACAGTAAAAATAATTAAAGTTTTAATCAAACAGAAACATAACCTTAAAATAAAAAACATAGTACAAATCGCACAGAATGAATGTTCATAACCAAAACCAAATGTTCTTATCTTATTTATTCTTCAAACAAACAATATTTCCAACTTCTTATAAGACATACAAATTAGAAATGTTTGTAAAGGTTTTTAAAATTCCCGCCCATTGTGACGTCAGAGCTTGGGTAGCCCATTGGCTTTAAAACGAATGAATAAAACATCGATGTTTTAGAAACATCGATATTTTTTTGACGATGTATCGTTTACATCGATGGCATGTTTCGATGTTAACATCGATAGCAAACATCGATGTTCATATTTTTTTTGCGATCCCAGTGGCGTCGCGGTCGCCGACAGATGCGCTGGCCAGCAAAATCTCTCTCTCTTCAATCCTGACCCCCCAGGGGGAGTGTAGTGGTCAACGTGATGTCGTGTATTGTCCGTCTCCAGAGATCTCTGTCTCTGGTCATTTCTTTTAATTCATGCATAGGTCTTTGGCATATTCCTGTAATTTGATCTATCCATCTTGTTGGGGATCTTCCTCGTGATCTTCGGCCTTCTACCTTCCCTTGTATTATGAGTCTTTCCATGTTTTCTGTGTTTGCTCTTATAACATGCCCAAAATATTTTAATTGTTGGAGATGGACTTTACTAGAGAGTCGTTGGCTAACTTTTAGCTCTCTTAAAATTGAATTATTTGTTCTACGGTCAGTCCAGAGAATTCGTAACATTCGTCTCCAACAGAACATTTCAGTGGCATCTATCTTTCTTCTATTCGATTGTCTCAGTGTGCAAGATTCACATCCGTAGGTCAGTATTGGGAATATTAAGCAGTTGATCAATCAGCCAGCAAAATAGGCTTAGCTTAATGCAAACTAGACCCGACGGCGCCCACACACGCCGTGGGGTTATTAACTCAGTAAATTTTACTGTGTATGTCCTATGGCTGCTTGCGTACCACCTTAATAATCGTCGCGTACCACTGGTGGTACGCGTACCACAGTTAGGGAATCGCTGGTCTAGAGCATTAGGACAGGCGCGAGTGATCCCTGTTTTATATGAATCAATCTCCCTCTCCCTATTGAATTGTATTCTCGTTTATTTCTATTATTTGCTAGCTTATATTTTAATCCATATATGTTTAATATTCTTCTAAGATTTATGCAGTAAAGGAAAAATAGTAAAATTAGTTTTTTAAAGTCAATCGATTTTCCTATTAGTTGTCGTAAGTAAACAGCATCGAATGTGAATCTCAACCACTGTAACCACTGTTACTTTTCCTATTAACCTACCTGATTGACTATCGCTTGTTTCAAGTGGTTTCTTTAACATTGTATGATAGATCAAAGTAGCATTATTGCTACATCATTAAATTATTTTCTTTGTTTTTACTTTACTTTTTTGTATATGTGAATGATATTGTCGTTCTATGTTCCTGCTTTGTGGTCCCATATCGTATATACCCTTAGAGAATACAAAGTCGAATCGTTTGACGTGGTACCGATATAATGAAAGAATCACAACATTTTTGGCAATTATTTTTATTGCAAATTTAAAATTGTAATTGAGTCGGTTCTGAGAAGACTACGTTTTCAGAGATCATTGGTCAGAAACAAAGAATAAATCACCTATAACAATTGACGAAATCAGATTCCCGACACGTACCTTTTCTTACGTGACTGTTGCCGCTTGTGTGAAAAATTCGGCTTGAAGGTCATTTACGAGAAATTTATTTTAAATGTAAAAACATATCTACTTTTTTATAGGAGTTTAATTACTTTCTTGATTACTAAATCAGATTATTTTCTTCTTTCTTCACTTTTCGTTATCATATTTTCTCTTTTCTTTATTTTTCTTATTATGTTCTCACTTATCACTCAATATTTTCAGTAGAAGTACAATGCTCCTACCTCATGTCAGAGATTTATATCGTGTCTCCGTCATCGTCGTTTTTGCACTATGGTCCATTTAGATAATACGTTCATTCTAATTATTTTCTTCTACTTTAGTTCCGCTCATTTACATTTCGATTGAAAATT